>BSBK01001046.1:0-272506 GCA_027943335.1 Chamaecyparis obtusa | reverse complement strand
TATTAATATATCTATATATCTTATTATATATATATATATATATCTATGTATATATATATATATATATATGTATGTATATGTATGTATATATATATATATATGTGTATATATATATGTATATATATATATTATATATGTATATATATATATGTATATATATATATATATGTATATATATATATGTATATATATATGTATGTATATATATGTATCTATGTATATATATATGTATGTATATATGTATCTATATATATATATATATATATATGTATATATATATGTATATATGTATATATGTATATATGTATTTGTATAATATATATGTATATATATGTATATATGTATATATGTGTGTGTGTGTGTGTGTGTGTATATATGTATATATATATATATGTATGTATGTATATGTAGATGCATATGTAGATGTATATGTATATGTATACATGTGTGTGTGTGTGTGTGTGTGTGTGTGTGTGTGTGTGTGTGTGTGTGTGTGTGTGTGTATGAAAAAGTGTCGT
The DNA here is from genome assembly GCA_027943335.1 of Chamaecyparis obtusa. Taxonomy (NCBI): domain Eukaryota; kingdom Viridiplantae; phylum Streptophyta; class Pinopsida; order Cupressales; family Cupressaceae; genus Chamaecyparis; species Chamaecyparis obtusa. The sequence goes on along the minus strand of BSBK01001046.1, from coordinate 271,988 downwards.
CCCTTGGTGATGGGGCACCACCCACATATATTAAGGAAGATAATGTCTTCCACCAAAGAATAATTGACCAAAATATACATAGACTGAAAATTTCAACATCTAGCACATGTTAATAAAGGATTCAATCATCTATCTATTGGCAAACAGATTTGTCTTCTTCTTCTCAAATGAAATCAATTAGAACCCTATGCCTTTGAAGACAAACAATTTATCAACAGTTGGGTAAACATCTAAAATTGCTTCCCTCTAAATTTTGAATGTTCAACTTCCTTACAAGATATTGAATGAATTATCAACATAATAGTGAACACATACACTTTTAACTAGAAAGTGCGGAAGGAATGCTCAAATACTCTTGGGTATTGTGGTAATTTTAAAAATTAACAAATAATAACTTCACACTCTAAGGAAACAAAGACCTACTAATTACTTTTAGAACAAAATACCTAAGCAACCACTCAAGGATAAATAACTAGAAAGAAATTGAGAGTGACTAAGTATAAATAATACATGCACAGATATAAATGTATCAATTCTCAAAGTAACCAATACATAACAGATTTTGATTCAAAGATTTAAATCAATTCATGCATCTATATATTCATATATGATCGGATCAAAGTCTAACTAAAACAAGTCACAAACTGTTTCAGAATTTAAAAGACTATTCTAGCTATCTACTAAGGAAAACCATCTATTTTTTCTATCTATTATTTCTAACCTTTAAATAGTTTAATGCTCCAGTATTTATAGTTTAGGTCCGAGAGAGCCTCCAGAAAAACCCGACCTCTCAGACACAAAGAAAACTATTAAAAACTAGTTATACAACTTAAAATGAGAGCTTCATGACACATTGTTGGCAATTTGGCTGAGTTGAGTACATAGATGTTGTCATTATGGCAACATATGATCCACATGAAGAGCGCATAGGTCAGAGAGCAAGTATAGTAGAGCGCATTGCAAATTTGTCTAAGTGTAAGACAGTGTTTTCACCAGTGCACCTGGACACAATTTTTGTTTGCGACGTTGACTGAAGTAAGTTCAATGCTTGGGCACTTGAAGATAGACTCTATGGTGACTAATGATGACCCATCTTAGAGTGCAAGTTAGTATGACATGTATGGAATTAGTTATGACAATTTTACCAAAGACAGTGTGAAGCCGAGAAGACTAAATATGAAGACAAAATTGGTAAAGAGTTAAGGAATTATTTTGTTTATCAAAATAATGTCTTAACAATATAAAGGGATGACATCCTAGATTTTAACCCTTAGATAAAGTTATTTTGTAATATGGCAGCCGACCATGTAAAGTTATTAGCCTTAATAACTTGTATAAGTGTAATTGTAAATTGTAAGAAGGAAGAAGTTGTAATGATGTAATATGCGAGATATATGATGTATATGTGATAGCGATAGTGAAAGAGCAGTGAAGAGATATTGATGCAGGAAGTATAAGGTTATGTACCTTGACCTCTTTTTGTAATCAGTGTATATTGTACATTACTTGTTTGGGCAATGGGCTCAGCTGGTAATCACATTTTGTACTACCAACTCCTAACAGGGTTGAGGCTTCTAACAAGGCCTATAATCCCTTAATTAGGACTAATACACTATATGCTTCTAATAGACTCCTAACAAGGTCAACATCCTTAACATGATTCTTTTGATTAGTGGATCTTTGTGGGTACCATCCCCACCGGGGTTTTCCCTTGGCCAAGGTTTCCTCAAGAACAAATCATGTGTTATGAGTTCTTTAGTTTTATTGCTATGCATGTTGTTTAGCTTCTTATGTTATGCATGTGCAAAGATAATTTGTTATATCCATAATTTGGAAAAAGGTAAAGTTTGTGGAATATTGATTCACCCCCCTCTTAGTATTCCCTATTTCTAACAATTGGTATCAAAGCTTAGTTACTCAAAGAAGAATCATTCAAGGAAAGCCTAGCAACTTGAGTAAGATCTCTATGGATATGGATCAGCTACAAAAGAATCTTGAAGAAGCTCTTGAACAAATTGATATGCTTACTGATGAAAGAGACACTCTGAAAGGGAAATATGATGATGCAAAGAACCTCATTGAGAAACTAAAAAAGAAGTTGGAAGGTCTGAAATCTGAAAAGGAATCCAAAGTTCTCATTGAAAACTATGATGACAATTTGGAAAAAGAAATTGAGATCCTTAAGCATGAAATGAAGATAGCAAATCTGAAGCTTAATCTAAAAGATGCAAATAGCAAGAATGAAGAAAATCTAAAACCTGACAATGAAAGCTTGAAGATTGAAAATGAAGGACTGAAATCTAAACTTGGCAAAGTAACATCTGAATTTGAGAAAGTCAATTTGTAGTATGCTGAACTTGAGAAATACAACAAGATTGTGAAAGGCAAACTGACTCAATCCAAACAACAACTTGAAAGGTTATATTCAACTAGTGAGAAGATTGATGAACACATATCTTTTCAGGAACCATTCTATGATAAGACTAGTCTTGGATTTAGCACTCTTAAAGTAAATGATGAAAGCAAGGAACCAGATCTGAAAATATGTGAAAACACAGATGAAAAGAAATTTGATGAGATCAAAAAATTTGAAGATGCACCTAAAGGAGAAGAACCACCTAAGAAAGAAGAATCACCCAAAGGTATGCAAAGAGAATTCAAAGGTAGATGTTTTTCTTGTAATACTATTGGTCATATGAAGAGAGATTACACATGTAAGCAATTTAAACCCCTTAAAGGTTATTGCTATAATTGTCATGGATTTGGACATAGAGCTATTGAATGTAGGAAGCCTAAATTTATTGAGAATAAAAATAATAGTAGAATGTTTAGGAATACTAACAGTGCAGATAAGAGACCTACTGATGATATGAATAGAATAAATGGAGTAGTATGTTATAGATGCAACAAAGCTAGACACATTGCTAGAAACTATAGATCACAAATTAATCCACCTGGACCAAGATATGGGAACAATGAAATTGTTTGTCAAATATGCAACAAGATTGGACATATAGCAAGGTTTTGCAGAATGAACAATGGAGTTTTTCATCCTAACCCTAACCATAGAAGTCATACAAGAAGAAATGAAGATGCAAGTAACAGTCAGAAAGGTTGTTGTAGCAATATAGATGAAGTGAAGTTTGTTAAAAGCATAAATCAAGGAGACATATTCAACATTAAAGGTAATCAGAAAGGTGAAGTATCAAGTGGTAAGAATGAATCCTTACTTGACCTATCTCAAAGCATTTAATTTATGAAAATTACACTAGATTACGAACTTAGAATTAGTGTAGAAGTAGATTTCTGTCGAATTAAATCTTGCACAATTAATGTAAGGTAGTTTATGATGTTCTAATACTATGGTTAAGAGTGCAAAGAAAATATTATGTTTTGTGAGATCGCAAGAAGTTTTGAGTTTTGCAGGTTAGCTAGAAATAGCTTTTTGGAAAGAAGCGGCAAAAGAATTGAATGCGATGTCAAAATTAAGTGAGATTGAATTAATATAAGGTTATGATCAGTATTATTTGATCATCAAAGTGAATTGAAGTGTTAAGGAGAACAAAGAGTAGTGATTGGAAGCATTTTGCAATGATTTGGTGAAGGATTTGAGCGCCGAATCTACGCAAGCCCTAAAATCATGAAATTGAGGTATTTTACTTGGCAGATCTATGAATCGGTAAAAGGAATTTGAAGTAATTATGGATGTATATTTAATTCATAATGTTAGAGATAAAAATAGACCTAGAATGAAGAGGGAACCAATAGAACCCTTGGAAGAAGACCCTAGATTAGCTTTATCATCTGTACCAGACAGAGTTTTGCATTTAGAGAATGTTAGAAGTTATCTTGGATGAAAGTTAGAAACCATCAGTGATAGTGATTTTACAAATGAGTATCAGAAGATTTACAGCCAGGATGTCATTGAAAGAAGGTTATGATCATTTGAAAGATAATGAGATTGTTAAGTATGCATTGCAGTATGAATTTGATAATGAAGAATGCACTAAGATTATCTTGAGTAGAATTCATAATGGGAAATTTTGGCTAAAAGATAGAGTGATAGACATTATAGCTGATTTGATTCATGAAGTCGTTGGTTTGTCTAAAATTGGTGCTATTCCTTTAAATGAGAAGAATATGAGGAAAACAGGCATGGACAACATAGGTTCATCCTATAATGGTAGAGGAATTGTGATTAGTAAGATCAAACAACATGATGTTAGATACTTATGCAAGATCCTAACCACTAAGTTTTGTGCTAACTCAAGAGAAGATGACATGGTAGCTAGAATGGTACACATAGCTTATTTGATGTGTGTTGACAAGGTACTAGTTAATATGTGTGAGATTTTGAGAATTCAACTGTTTGAAAATTTGGAGAAGATTAAGAAGACAAAATATGCACAATTTAGATTTTCATCCTTAATCACATACATGTTTTTCCACTTATTGAGAAGATTTCCTTACACCATTGAAAACGATTGGAATGATGGACAAACTACAATGGAAATGATAAATAGAGTATATATGAGACATGTTATTGACAAAGTGAATGAGAGTGCTATGTTAGTGATGAAGACATTTCAGAACTTAGTAACTAGCTGATCAAGGATCCCACAGTCTCTTGTGGAGAAGTATAAAGATGATATATGTTTGATGGTTGACACTTACTTTACCTATATTGAAGCATTGGAGCCTAGAATTGAGTTCATAGACCCTCTTGGCTATGAGATATCTAAGACAGACACAAAAGAGTATGTTGGTAGGTTACTTAAGTGTAAGTTGGACACCTAGTGCAACGGATTTGGAACTTTTGAAGAGAATTTCAACTCTGCTAAAGCTATAATTGAGGAGAAGCAGTCTAAGAAGAGAGTTGACAACACTATAAAGAAAATATTGAAAGATACAGGGATGGCAGAACATGAGTTTGAAATAGAAAAGTAGACAGCAGCAACAATCAGAGGTATTGGACAGAAAGAGATCTTGTCTGTACCTCCCTTGTCATCAAGTGCAGTACATCAAGAAGCTACACAAGTCAAGGTGAAAGTAGAGGAACCCAAGGAAGAACAAGATGCAAGGAAACCTACTAGATCCTCTTCCTCCACACCTAGCAAGAGAGTAAAGGAAAGTGCTACTAGACCTAGTAAGAGGTGTGTGTGTGTGTGAAAAATGTACCTGATCTGTAGACACAACACTTTAGTAAAATATTAGAGGTTAGCAAAAATTGAAATCATGCAAAATTGAAATCTAATCTAACCAAGCGATCTACTGCCTTCTAATAGGTGCAAGATTGATGTTCTCAAATTGTTATCAAGATCAGTGACCTGGATGACACCTAAATGAAGGATTTGAATGCAAAACTGATATGAAATATGAATGCAATTAATCTATATTTTTTTTATTTTCTATGCAATAATAATGAAAAATTGATATGAATCTATGCTAATATGGATATTGATATGCTAAAATGATCTAACAATGATATGAAAAAGAATCTAAATGAATGTAAAACAAACAAATTGATCTCACAATAGCCTTGATTTGCAATAAGCTTTGATTCTCCAAATTCCAATTCTTCAAAATAGTTGTGCAATTCGTAGACGACTTTGGCAAAGTAAGCTTGTAAAATTATGAGATTCTTGTGGATGATTTGTGAAGAGCTAAAGCCTTAATTTATAGAAATCCAAGGCTTTAGAGGTGCATGGATAAAAGCCATAAATCACTCAAATAACTTAGCTTGATTTTTGAGTTATTTTTAAATAAAGATAATTTAATTCACAAAAATATGCAAAAGCTAAGTTTTAACTCAAAATAGAGTTTAGCTTTAATTGATAATTGATAGTTGTCTACTTTTATGATTGTGCATGTTTTATTTATAAATTAATTTAATAATAAAGTGATTTATTTCCATCTCAACTGATTTTGTAAATAAAACAATTGATTTATGGGTTAATCAATTATTTTTCAAACTTTTATTCAAAAAAATAATATTATTAAAAATTGACAACTTTCTTTAATTAATTAAATAAGAATTTAATCAATTATTCATAGGATTTTGGATTTATTGTCAAAATTAAATAATACGATTTAGGAATAAATAAAATTAACTTCAATTAAATAATTAAGTGGCAGAATTAAATCTAATTAATTAAATATTTAGAATATTCAATTAATCAAACTTTAGGATAAATAAGATTTATCACCAAATAATCATTAAATTAAAGATAATTATGATAATTAGGAATATTCCCTAATGCAAAATTTAAGATAATCAATTAGGATTCGATGATGTGCAAATGTGCCTTTGGTTAGGACTTTGATGTCGATTTCATTCGATTTGATGATGTAGGAGATTAATGAACTTATAGCCCATTTTTGGGGTATTACAAGAGGCAAAAAATTATGGTGCCACCAGTTCCTAGAAAAATTGCAGAGATAAAAGATGATGATATCACTATTAAGAAGAAATCTTGGAAACCCAAAGTTGAAAAGCTTAATGAACAGATCATTGTAAATGGAGACTTTACAAAAATGAAAAAGTTCTACAATCTTTATGACTATTTAGATAGACTTAATTTAGAAAATGTAATTGTAAAGCATATGATTTTGGAAAATAAGAAGTTTGATTCTATTCAAGGTCAGATACCTGATGATTTGTATAACAAACTTGTATATAGAAAGCAGAGAGCTTTTGAGGAAGACAAAACTATCAGAGAAAATCTTGTGAGAAAGCTTTGTGAGGTAAGAGATGATGGACATCTTAAGAAAATCTTGAAGGCCTTAAGCACCCATCTGAGAACCAAAAGGAGAACCATTCTAATTATGGGAGGTAGATATGAAGAAGTCAATTCTAATACAAAATAGGCAATAATCAAGGTTATGGCAGAAATTGTTGGAGAACCATCAGTTGTAGGAAAGCAAGTAGGTGAAGCAGAACAAGAGGATATTCCCTCTCCTCCAACCATAAACATTGAAGATGAAATCATGAATGCTAAAGGAACAAAGGTCACCTTGGATACTGATGACAATGTATTCAAGAATTTAGAGAACATTGTTGACAATTCGGCTCTCGATGAACTCAATATAGAAGTAGTGCAGACCCAATCTATCAGTGAAGAACCTAAAGAGACTGAGATTCAAGATCCTATACCAACCAAAGAGGACATTAGTCTTACTCCTGAGATTGGAAAGAAGAAGGAAATTGGATCTTTGTTTGAGGGTTTAGGAAAGGAAGTTGATGATGATGATCAGTTGGAATTGATCACTTCCTTGAATAAAATCATTGGCAAGAACAAGAAAGTAAAGAATCTTGAAGGAATTCTGAATGAATTAACTGAGAAGTTACAAAGCATTGTAACTACACAAATTGTAGAGGTAGATCCTTTAGAGAGAGCAAAGAAGGTAATAAGCACTTTTGACAATGAATTTACAAACCTATCTAATATTGCAAAAGTGAGAGCTCAAGCAGCCTATGAGGCTGGAATGCTTTTGAACATCAGTCAGAATATTAGAAATGATATTAATAGTCTTGATATCTATATGAAAGACTTAAGGAAGCATTTGGGAATGGGAAAATCTTTGTACATTCCATGTACAAAATCAAATATTTTGACAGCAGAAGAAGATCAGAAGATCAAGTTGAAGGAAGTAGAAATTCTAAATGAAACTAACTTTCTTTCTAGCCCTAATGTAAAGGTATGTGATGTTGAGAAGAAAATTCAGAAGCTTTATGATAAATAAGAATTTTGCAAGATGAGAGAGATAGAAAAATGAGAAGACTCACTCTTTTGAGAGAACATACTTCTATGAAGTTAAGTGTTATTGAAGAGCAGTTGGAAGAATGTCTTTTAGCGAAGACATCCTTTAAGAAATTTAACTTTGAAAACCTTCAAGCTTGTCAAATAACATCTTATGGACTGAGCACCCTACTCAATGTGGTAGATTCCATTAAGATATCATGGGAGAAGGAGACAGAAGCCATGAAGACTGATTTTGTAGATTGTGTTGCAAGCCTATTGGCTTTGCAATAAGACATTAAGGTATAATCTTTTTGTGATACAGTTTTGTAACCCTCCCTACTTTATTTTGTCATTGTTGTCAAAGGGGGAGAGATATTCAGCATAAAATTGATTGTATATGATATGGATTGATACTCTTAGGGGGAGTATTGTAGTAGAGATTATATGTTGAGGATTTATAAGGATAGTATATAGATCTTATACTATGGCCACAATTTTGAAATAATTTTTGAGATTTTGAACTTGTACACTTAGCCAATTTTCTCATATATTGCCACCAATGACAAAGGGGGAGATTGTTGGAAATTAGGCTAAGTTGAGTTAATAGATGTTGTCATTATGGAAACATATGATCCACATGAAGAGCACACAAGTTGGAGAGGAAGTATAGCAAAGCACATTGCAAATTTGTCTAAGTGTAAGATCGTGTTTTCACCAGTGTAGTTGGATACAGTTTTTGTTTGCAACATTGACTAGAGTAAGTTTAGTGCTTGCGCACTTGAACATAGACTCTATGGTGACTAATGATGACCCATCTTAGAGTGTAAGTCAATATGGCATGTATGGAATTAGTTATGATAGTTTTACTGAAGACAGTGTGAAGCCAACATGACTGAATATGAAGATAGAATTGGTAAAGAGTTAAGGGATTATTTTGTTTATCAAAATAATGTCTTAACAATATAAAGGGATGACATCCTAGATTTTAACCCTTAGATAAAGTTATTTTTTAATATGGCAGTCGACCATGTAAAGTTATTAGCCTTAATAACTTGTATAAGTGTAATTGTAAGTTATAAGAAGGAAGAAGTTGTAATGATGTAATATGTGAGATATATGATGTATATGTGATAGCGATAGTGAAAGATCAATGAAGAGATATTGATGCAAGTAGTATAAGGTTATGTACCTTGACCTCTTTTTGTAATCAGTGTATATTGTACATTACTTGTTTGGGCAATGGGCTCATCTGGTAATCACATTTTGTACTACCAACTCCTAATAGGGTTGAGGCTTCTAAAATGGCCTATAGTCCCTTAATTAGGACTGATACACTATATGCTTGTAATAGACCCTAACAGGGTCAACATCCTTAACAAGATACTTTTGATTCGTGGATCTTTGTGGGTACCATCCCTACTGGGGTTTTCCCTTGGCCAGGGTTTCCTCAAGAACAAATCATGTGTTATGAGTTCATTAGTTTTATTTCTATGCATTTTGTTTAGCTTCTTATGTTATGCATGTGTAAAGATAATTTGTGATATCCATAATTGGGAAAAAGTTAAAGTTTGTGGAATACTTATTCACCCCCCCCCCCCTATTAGTATTCCCTATTTGAAACACACATGTCTTTTAAAATAGAGAGAAAGGTAAATTCTATTGCAAAAAAAATGCTAACTTCCTCCATGGCCTTTAGACATGGCAGTTTGCATGATCTTCCAAGTTTAGAACACGTTCACCAATTCCTAAGCTGGCTGAAAATGTAGATTCTTTAGACCTATCAGCCTTGCTCGAGTCCCATTCTTCTCCCATCTCAACTCCTTGATCATCTTCACTTGTTTAAGTAACTGGCCCCTATTTAGCAACAACATGGATTCCACGTTTTCTATTTTGGTGAAGTCCTAAACTGTTGGTGCTTTATTTTCTTTGAGAGCATTCATGGTATCTAAAAAGACCTTGACCATGGCATCTACATCCTTGTTACCTTCATCAATTTGTAAAATGCTTGAGGGATTTACTATCTGGATGTCCTTGAGGGAATTCACATGCATATCTAATATGTCCTTCTCTATTGCTTTAGCTTGAGAAATCACAACTTTGAACATTGTGTTTTTCCAACCAAAATTTTGTTTCAGGATAAACAACATACAGGGGTCTACCAACTTCATCAAATTTTTGGCTAAGAACTGGGTCACACCATACGTCTGTATTTCTTGAACCTATGTGATGATCACTACACATTTCTCTTCTTCCATTTCCCTTCTTGGGACCAAATCTCAAACCTCACCAAGTAACCCTTCCCCATCTAGATAGGTAGATATGAACTCATGAAAGCACTCCCTTCATTGATTACACTACTTATCCAAGATTTCATGACCTCCATAAAAAATTCTACCCTATTGCATCTGCTTCACTAGCCTTTGGCTTTCAACTGAATTTAGATCAAAGTCTTGTGGAGATTGAGTCAATGGTAGTGCTCCAACATCTGTGATCGAGGAGACAAACTCGACCATGGTTGACACCAACTATTTTAACTCAAGTTTTTCTTTCCCATCCTTTTGTGATTGCTTCAACATTTTATTGGCTAAGAACTTAAAGATACGATCCTTTGAATCCCTAGTCAAAACCCCTAGTTCCATTTCTGCAATCTCAAAATCCTCTACCTCAGGTTCATGAGTTTCTTCTTTGGGTTTGAAAGTCACTATTTCTACTATCACCTTTCCAGTAAATGGATTAGTAGATAGCCTTGCATTAATTTTCATCCTTTTAACTTTAGAGTTTCGAGCTGCATACTTGGTAAAAATCTCTTTCATAGGCATTGAAACAGGTTAATAACTCTTTGTTTTGCTTACTATTTCCATTAGCCAAGGAGGAACTGAACCAGTGACAATCTGATTGTCAGGTGTTTTTATTGGAGTTTTCTCATCCTAAGATACTTCTATGTTACTGGTAAGAATTTCTTGAACCTTGTCTTGTTGATCCGTTGGGAAAGAAATATCTTCATCATTGATCTTAATATCTAGATAGTCAAGTCCTAAAGATGCCATATGGGAATGCCTTTCTAATCTTGTTCTAGGCCTCGATCTTGGTGCGGTTGGATGTCCACTAGGAACCACCTTTTTCTTCGGTGATGTGATTTTACCTGCATTTGGAACCATAGGAGACACATTAGATGAAACATGTTTCACATTTTCTAGGGTTGACTCTGTACTACACCTTTCAAGAGGGGGGTTCTTTGTTCCTTTCTTTTTCTTCTCTTTCAACCAAGTTTCTATAACCCCAAATATGGTTCAGGCTCTTAACTTTTTGTCATCTTCCTCTTTCTCATTCCAGTCTATAACCAGTAGACTTCTTACTTTTGTATTGATGAAATTTGAACTACCAGTTTTAGAACTATCCTCGTCTATTCTCTTTATATCAAACCTTAATTGCAACAGTTTGATCTGTGGGACTACAAGTCTTGAGTGATCCCGTTCCCAGACTGGTCTTTCATCACTAAGATCTTCCCATAAATCTTCGAGATGTGAATTGGGTAATGGATAGTTACTTAGACTTAAAATTTCTAGAAAATCCCTTATTGTTAAAACCCCTCCTTAATCCATATAATTGCATGTGAAAACTTAATAGGTTGCTTCCTATCACTGAGGTATCCATCATACTGTTACAAACCAAGTTGCCAATCTTAACTGGAAACATAGAAGGCCACCTTTCTTCTGGCACGATATTTTTAATAACTATGAACAATTATCTACAGACCTCTGCTAATATAAAAAAAATCAAAAGAAAATCTTGGAAGCCTAAGAGGTTCTTCATCAAAGCCTCTGACTTGAATGTAAGTAAAATGTGGAAATTGAATGTAAAAAATTCCGTAGGTTTGAACCAATTTCTGAGCGTCTAATGAAACTCTTTGGTTTGGAAATCCTGCCTGTTGTTGACACAATTTTCCCAGAAAAACACCATGAACCCTCCTATAGTCTTCAAAAATCTTATCTTTTCTTAGCAAGGGGTAGTACTCATAGATGAAAAGGTCTTCCTTCCAAGGGACATGTTGAATGGCTTATAAATCATGTGTGCATACCAGACAGTATATCAAATAGGAAGACATATAGAACTCTTTCTTAATGGCCTGGGCTTGTTTAAGTTGGTTCCTCAGGGAACTAGTGATAATTTCTGCCCAATCAATATGTTGTCTTCCATCTAAGACTATCTCTATAAAGTGAAACAACCACTCCTCAAAGAGAAGAATCTGCTCTGAGCCTTTTATCCGGTGCAGTAACACTATCACATCATGAATAAGAGGCTTCATATGGTCTTTAGTGAGAACTTTAGGCAACCAAGATCCTCCCTTATAATTGGTTTGAGTCCACTTCTAGGCCACATGGCTACAGTTTTTATCTATGTTTTCTCTATACTGAGCTAGATATTGGTTAGGGGTAAAACTGACAAGGGATTCCTCTGGGATTTTAAAAATAGCCATGATAGTCTCTTTGTTAACTGGCACAAGGGCTTGGCCTTCTGTATTCATTATGCACTTGGATTTAACATCATATCTGTTAATACATTGTTGAACCAACTCTAGGCAAACAAGTGACGGAGGGAAAGTCGTGGCTTCTAATAACCCACTCGATAGGAACTCTAGACTATGATATTCTGCTGCATGGTTTATGAGTTCAGTTGCTATTTTTTCTATATGTATCTATGATAATAGGGGCATGACACCCCATATTCTTAACATTCCCAAAGAAATGTATATTGGACCTCATCTCCCCCACAAGCATAAAAATAAACCCCCCCTCTTGAATCAATATTACCAAACAACAATAGGAAATGAGAAAGAGCTTTAGGAGCTACCTGTTTTACATAGACTTAGGACAATTTCTTCCCCCATAGCTGAGACTCTGCAAAATTGTAATAAGAAGAAAACACTTACAGAGTTGTTTATATTTTTGAAAGATTGTGCCCTCAAAAGTTAGCTTTAATGAGCATTAATCGGGAACATTAATTTAAAATGATGTGAGAAGTAATGACTCAGCAGCAACATCTCCTTGAAATCCGCAACGTTTAATGCCATCATTAATCATCCCATAAGCCATATCTCTCACTCGTGTTAGAGATTTCACTAGCCATAAGCCAAAATTTTATCTACGACTTGCCCCATGGTTCCCATCAAATTTGGGCTGTACGTAATAATAACTCAACCACACTTCACCATTAGCTTATGTCACATGTCCCATCAGCTGTCACTTTACTTATGACTGTTCCTACTAACTATCCTTGAACCTCTTCAAACTACTTTGAACTAGAGTTCAAAGTGGTTAAAAGTGGTTCACTGCAAAATGATGACATAGGCCGGAGCCCTCCTGCATGAACCAAATGTTAGAAAAATCATCATTCATTGAACTGCTTCGAACTACTTTGAATTAGAGTTCAAAGTGGTTCAAAGTGGTTCATGTGTAGCATGAGTCTTGGAAAAGACTTGACCAATGAAAGCTAGATTTGAACTTGACTAACTTGAGGGCTATTTCTTGATGGCTTGAAGGGCATGAACATTTGGAGGATTACCGAAAGGAAGAACCATTAAGGGAATCATGTTAAACAAACTTCAAGTTAAAGAATTAGAAAGGGGCATAGAAACTTCCTAATGGTGACTCTAACTGACCCTAACATTGGCTCTAACTAGGGATTGCATATTGCCCAATGTGTGGAGAACTCTAGATAACTGGTTTCGTAGAAAAAGCCAACAAAGGGAAAGAAAAATACACTGCAATGACACACCAAAAAGGAAAGCAGGGAAAAGCTACCTAATATGTACATGGGTACCAACTGGGTATATCATCAAATCTTCCATAACTTGAGATCTTGCCCATTGTAAGTAAAAGGAAGATTCACACCATCTGGGTAGGAGAACTGGAAAGCATTTGAACCAAGACTTTCAAAAATGACAAATGGACCTTTCCACAAAGACTCAAATTTCCTGTATGATCCTTTGGGTGCCTTCCTTTTATCCCATAGAAGCACCTTATCTCCTTCCATAAAGTTATAAGGCTGAGCTTGCATGTCAAAAATATGCTTTACCTTCAACTAATTCTTTGTAATATGATCAACCAAATCATCTCTTTCTTCTTCCAGTTTACTCAAATACATGACATGTTTCTCCAGAGGATCCTTAAAGTACTGATCTTTGATGATAGCTTGGAGCTTGGTTGAGGAGAGTTCTAAAGGTAGTGATACATGTGCCCCTATTCCATATACCAGTTCAAAAGGAGCCATCCTAATTGATCACTTCAAAGTAGTTTGATCCACCCATAGAGCTTCATACAGCTTCTTATGCCATTCACGGGGGTTGTCGTCCATCAATTTTTTCATTATTGCCACCGGGTTCTTATTACTGGATTCTACTTGACCATTCCCTTGCAGGAAATAGTCAAAAGAATGAGCCAAAGATATGCCATTCTCATAACAAAAAGCCAAGATCTCCTCAAAGGAAAATATGTAGCATTGTCTGCTACTATCTTAACCAGTACCCCAAACCTGACAAAAATATAGTTCAAGAGGAACTCACACACCACCTGAGAGTTCGCTTTCTTAGTGGGAACTGCTTCCACCCACTTTGTAAAATAATCAATGGCCATGAGAATATAAACATGCCCAGCACTGGATGGTGGGTTCAAAAGTCCCACGAAGTCCATTCCCCATTTCTTGAAGGGCTCATCAACGATCATAGGTTTAAGAGGTAGTGCAACAAGATAAGGTCTCCTAGTGAAAAGTTGACATTTTTCACAATTACAAACATACTAGTATGCATCTTTGAACATACTAGGCCAATAAAATTGATTTGAAAGAATTTTAAACATTTTTATGGTTGAGTAGTGACCCCCACAAGCCTCATCATGAAAAACTTTCAACAATTCTTTTTGCTGCTCATCATCTACACATCTGAGAAAAGTTTTGTCTATGCTCCTCTTGTATAGAATTCCCTGAGATGTCACATATCGACTAGCCTTCAATTTCAAGTTACACCTCTCTTTGGGATTTAGGTGATTAGGACACTCACCATAGATAAGGAAATAAGCCATGTTAGAAAACCAGGGGTTGGTTAGACTAACTAGCAATGTATGGGTACTTCATCATTTTTTTTAGATGGCTCGCCATTCTCTGCTATCAACTTGCATAAACCTTTCCCCCTCACCAAATTGGTTGGCTTGATTATCAGGTCATACTCTTGAATTTTTGCTATCCAAATTTCTCTATTACTCATACCAATCTCCCTTTGAGTCAAAATACTTTTCACCATGGTATCAAGCATGAAAACTGTACAACGGGAATGCAATATATAATACCTGAACTACTTCACTACTTTTACCATGACAAAGGCATGTTTTTCCATCTGGGAATACTTGAGCTCATGTCTTTTCAAAGGTGTGCTCATAAAGGCTATGGGTGCTTCCTATCCCTTCTCATCTTTTTGTGTTAGTATACCCGACAGAGTATGCTCAGAGGCATAATAGTAAATGATAAAGTCCTTTTTGAAATTGGGACTCTTTAACACAAGCACCTGAGATATTGCATCTTTAATATCATTGAAAGCTTTCTTCCCATTTTCATTCCACTTAAAGAGAACCTTCTCACTCATCATATCAATCATATGCTTAGTAATCTCTCAAATATTAGGAATGAATGCTCACAAAAAATTCACCTGTCCAAAGAAGGATTTCAACCCACTCTTGTTTGATGGTAGACTGAGCTACTGGATCGCCTTAACTCGCTCAGGATCAATGCGGATTCCATCTTGGGAAATGATGTGACCGAGTAATTTACCTTCTTCCATGAAGAACATTAATTTCTTGGGGTTCAAAGAGATGCTGTGACTTCTGCATCTCAGGAGTACCATCTCGAGATCCTTGAAGTGTTGAGTTCTCTTCTTTGAAAAGATAGTAAGGTCATCCAAGTATACCATTATAATTTTATTCTAGAGATCCTCAAAGGAAGAATTCATTTCCTTCTGGAAGGTTGTACCCATGTTGATCAGCCCAAATGGCATATGACTATATGCATAAGTTCCCCATGGGGTGATGAAAGCCATTTTGTGCTAGTCACTTTCTTCCACACTGATTTGATTGTAATCAGAATAGCCGTATAGCATAGACATGACTTCAGATCCTAAAACAACTTGAAGAACATGCTCCATCAGAGGTAGGGCATAGTTATCCTTTAAACTTGCTTGGTTTAGGTTATGAAAATCAACACAAATCCTAATTTTGTCATTCTTCTTTCTCACAGGAACTATATTGGTGATCCAAGTTGAATGGTGAATGGGATAAATAATCCTAGCCTATAGCATTTTTTCCACCTCTCTTAATATGGCTTTAGACACTTTTGGATTATAGTTCCTTAATTTTTGGTGAAATGGGGTGACACTAAAATTTAAAGGGATTTGATGTTCAAATAGGCCTCCTCTAAAATTCTTCAAGTCTTCATACCCCCAAGCAAAGACATCTTTGTATTCCATAAGCAACCTCCTCAAGTCTTCTTTTTTAGACAAGGTACAAGTTGGACCAATAGAAATCTATTTCAGATTATCTTGCTCTCCTATATCAATCTTGTCATACTCTTTAGAATTATGCACATGAGATATCTTCTCTTTAATGGTACTATCATCCTTTCTTCTGAACAAATGTTCTAGAAAGATGAGGCCTTTGGGAATTTTATTTCCTTTTAGCTGAATCACTCCATCACTATCTGCAACATCTTGGTAGACTTCTTTGCACTCACTATTAGATCCTTCAAAATATACATCAGAAAAACCTATGGCACATTCTAGGAAATCTCTTAGTTGGGAGTCACTATTAAAGACTTGCCAATATTCCACATTATCAGGTATCCTTTGCTTGTAAATCATCTCAATTTGATATTTCTGAGTTTTAAAGTTAGGGTGAAGCAACAACAAAGAAGTTGATACCGCCAATGCATCTACTCTAGTGTTCTGATTTCTTGGTATAAACTATATAGAGAAGGCATCGAAGAAATCCAGCTCATCCCATACCAAATTCCTGTAGTGCTTTAACCTCTCATTCTTAACAGAGAATTGCCCTCTCACCTACTTTACAATTAACTCAGCATCACCTTTTACAACCAATTTCTTGACTCCCCTCAGTTTTGCCTCTTCCAATCCCAGTAGTAAGGCTTTGTACTCTACAGTATTGTTAGTATTTTTGAAATCTAACTTGAAAGAAAGAGGAATACACCCATGCCCAAACCCAAATTGGAATATTTGTTGTCGAACTCCATCTTCCATATATCCTCCTCTTTTTGAGAAGAAGTTTCACCATCTTTTTCAACATCGGCCAAAATAACATAGTTTCTGAAATGACACTCCTCATACAGGATTTGAGCTTTTGGGTTGTCTGAGGGCACCACAGTATACTTATTTTTAGGCTTGGGTTCAAGTTTTACATTCTTTTTACCAATTGGGATCATGGCCTCTGACCAATCCATCTTAATGTCTCCTCCCAAATCTTTGCAAAAAGTTCTACTAAGCAACATATCGTAGCTGGCTGGGATATCTACTACTAGGATAGTTAACTTCAGATGCTTGTCAGGATATGCTGCAAGAACGGCTTGGGCATCTTTGACCTGACCCATTAGTAGTACTTATTTCCCATCCATAGAATAACAATGGCCATAAGTTTTAGTCAAGGTGAGACCTAGGGCTCTTGCGACCGAAGTAAGCATAATGTTATCTGATGCACCAGAATCAATAATACAAGTACTAAGTTTCTGGCCATTCAGTAGCAAGGAGATGTAGAAGGGATTAGACTTCTTCTCTACCATTTCACTTTCAATTGTATTAACAAAGGGGCAATCTTCTAGTGTCTATGGAGTGTCTTGAGGCTTAAAGATGAGAGGTTCCTCAAAAGTGGTAGTCTGACCCATGAGAGGCTTATCTAATTAAGGGCTTGAACTTAACTCCTCTTTAACATATTTCACTAGTTTGTCCAACTCTTTAGGATTCATTTTGAGGTATTTTGTAGGGGAAATAGAGATTGTGGTGGTTTTACAGAATTTGAAAAATTCAAAGGGAAAAGGAGTTGGAGTACCTCTGAGTAAGATCTTCACTTTAGGACCCTTTGGGCATGCAGAAGTCTCTCCATTTCTAGCTTCTTTACGTTTAGCATCATCATTAGCAGCAATTGAACTAGGGACAAACTTTTACATTCTCTAATTTCTTGTTAGGATTGCACAAGCAGGATCTTGCAGGGTTACCAAAACACTTCCACCTCTGTCAGAGCCCAACTCATACTCTAGATAAAAAGAACTGGATGAACCAATATCGGGTGATTCTTTATCTTCCCACAACTCTTCTATGCCAATGGTATCCTTTGTGGCATTGATTTGAAGACAACTTAACCAATCGGGACAAGACTCTCCATCATGATCGATTTTTAGATGAAAGGAACACATTGTTTCTCTTGGTGCGGATTCAATCTGCAATCTAGGTTGTGAACTTGGCAAGAGAGGAACTTTTCCTGAAGAACGTTGATTATATTGTCTTTGGCTAACATCTTGATAAGGGGATTGGTATGGAGAACTCACCTTATTCTGTTGTCTCTTGAGCCTAGCCCTATCATTCATTAGCCTCTACATTAGAGGGTCTGTTGTTGTAGAAGATGAGGTACTTCTTGAAGCCTGAACTTCCCTCTTCCATTTTCTAGCCGTTATGAGAGTATCTTCTAGCTAAATAGCTTATGTCTAGGCAGCGGCCAAGTCAACCACTCCATCTTTTAACAGGTGAAAGCTTATGTTAGGTGGGACAAAATTTAAGAAGAAAATCTTTTTATTCTCATTACTTGCTATAGAATTTGCTGGTATCCTTTGCAAGATTTTGTTAAACTTAGCCACAAACTCCTACATAGGCTCGTGTATCTCTTTCTTCATTTGACTAAGCTAAAGAAATAGAGAAATCTCATTATCAGGAGTTTTGAATCTTGTTTCAAAGGCATTTCTCATGTCATTCCAATTGGTGATTGAACCATTGGGTAAATGATTGAACCAATCAGCTGTTGTGTCAACCAAGGTTCTGACAAAGAGTCTGACTGCTACTTCTTCAGTAGGAACACTTATAACACCACAACTAGTATGAAAAGCATTGAGATGATCATTAGAGGTTACCTTTCCATCTCCACTAAACTTGGGCAAAACCTGATTAGCACCTTTAGGAAAATCTCCAGGTGGATTAGCTCCTAAGTTCAGTGGGCCAATATTCTGATCCCAGGGTTGATTGGTAGCCATGTTAGGTAACTAAAAATTCAAAGGCTAGATATTAAGAACAATAGGTACCATAGTACTAGGTGTTACAATAGCTCAAAAAAGGGGTGGAACAATTGGGCTAGGTGGAGGTGAAGAAGGTTTGCTAAATGTTTAGGTTTTCTTCTTCTTGTAGGTATTAAGACCAGGTTCGAAACTAAGATTCCTCAAAGCTTCAAAGTCTTCATCAACCAATCCCCTACTCCTATCGCCTTTGGTGTATCTTTTTTCTACCAGTTTCAATATTTGAGAATGGCCTTAATTTCTTGATGGGGCTTGTGTAAGTCTATTTACTATAGCTGCTTCACAAGAAACTGGTATACCCCTCAGTTGCTCAAATATTTCTTCTTCTTTCTCAAGCACCTCTCAGACTTGATGAAACTATTGATCACTGCGTCTAAATCTCCACACTGCTTCAACAAGGCTTGAGATTATGTCTTCTTGCATATCTCCAAGTCCTAGGTTAGGTTGAAGCACAAGAAACACATCATTGTGTGGCAACACCATTTTGTAACATTGTAATAAATGGAGAACCTAGTGTTTTATACTGCACTCTCCCCAATAGAGTCACCAAAATTTTTTTGGCAAATAGATATGTCTTCTTCTTCTCAAATGAAATCAATTAGAACCCTATGCCTGTAATACCCCAAAAATGGGCTATAAGTTCATTAATCTCCTACATCTTCAATTCGAATGAAATCGACATCAAAGTCGTAATCTAAGGCACATCTAAACATCATCGAATCATAATTGATTATCTTAAATTCTGCATCGGGGAATATTCTTAGTAATATTCTTAATCATCATAATTATCTTTAATTTTATAATTATTTGGCAATAAATCACATTTATCCTAAAGTTTGATTAATTGAATATTTTCATATTTAATTAATTAGATTTAATATCTTGCCACTTAATTATGTAATTAAATTTAATTCTATCTATTATTAATTGTATTATTTAATTTTGACAATAAATCTAAAAATCTTATGAATAATTGATTAAATTCTTATTTAATTAATTAAAGCAAGTTGTCATTATTTAATAATATAGTTTTTAATAAAAGTTTGATTAAATAATTGATTAACCCATAAATCAATTGTTTTATTTTTAAAACTAGTTAAGTTGGAAATAAATTACTTTATTATTAAATAAATTCATAAATAAAACATGCACAATCATAAAAGCAAACAACTATCAATTATCAATTAAAGCTAAACTCTATTTTGAGTTAAAGCTTAGCTTTTGCATGTTTTTGTGAGTTAATTATCTTTTATTTAAAAATAACACAAAAATCAACCTGAGTTATTTGAGTGATTTATGGATTTTTCTCATGCACCTCCAAAGCCCTGGATTTCTATAAAAACAATGCTCAGCTCTTCATAATTCATCTCTCAATCATCTCTCAATCATCTCACAAATTGCAAACTTACTCTACAGGAATCATAGCATATCAGATTTGGAGAATTTGCACAATTGGAGCTTGAAAGAATCAACTTGCGAATTCAAAGCTTTGTGAGATCAATTTCAATTGCATAGTTTTTCATATCATAGCATAGAATTTCATAGCTTTTCATATCATTGTTAGATAGATCAATTCATAGAATATCAATTTCATCTAGCATAGATTCATATCAGTTTTTATCATTCTTATTGCATAGAAAATCCAAAAAAATAAATTAATTACATTCAATTCATATTTAGATCAATTGCATTCAAATCCTTCATTTAGGTGTCGTCTAGGTCACTGATCTCGATTACAATCTGAGAACATCAATCTCGCACCTATTAGAAGGCAGTAAATTGCTTGGTTGCATAGTTTTCAATTTTGCACAATTTCAATTTTTGCTAACCTCTAATGTTTTACTGAGTGTTGTGTTTATAGATTAGGTATGATTTTCACACACACATTTCTGGCACCCACCGTGGGGCAACCCACCTTTGCATGCTGGTTTTGATTTTTTTGGGGAGCTAAAACCCCAAAGTTTCAAAGATTTAATTTTATCTCCCAAACGGCTTGGATTTTTGGTCTGAAATTTTTTTTTGCAGGTTGGTGACATATCAGGGAAGCTTCGATAAAAAATTCAGAATTTTATGAAATGTTTTAAATTTTTAATAATTTGTTTTCAATTTTTCATAAAAAATTAATTTTCGGCGCAAATCAAAATATTTTTTGGAAATTTTTACATTTTTGGAAATCTCTTCAAATTATATATGGGTTCTATTCTTTTTATTTTAAATTTGGATGCAATTTAGTAGCTCAAATAGTGAATTTACAAAAACTAGTCTGTTTTGATAAAATGGGTCTCTAGGGCACAAATGAAGAGATTTTTTTAAAAATTTTACATTTTTGGAAAGCTCTCTAATTTTTAGTAGGGGTATCTATTTTTAATTTCTATTTTTGTAGCCAAAATCATATCAAAAAAATCAGATCTTGTTGACTAGGTCAAATGTAGTGCAAAAAAATTAAAATTTTATGATGGGTATGCACTTATTTTTCATATGATTCAATGCATGATATGAGTTGTCATTTGGATTAATTTCTAATTATTATTACTCCTAAAAATTTATTTTTAGATCTAGCCCTAGGGTTTTCATAAGTTGAATATACCTTGCATATCTTGTTTGCTTGTTGGCTTGTTGGAGAGTTCGTAGCTTGCTTGCATGGAAAAGCTCAACAAAAATTTCTAAAAATTAGGTAAAATCTACTAAACGCATTGTGAGGATCATGAGGTATTCTCCTTGTTCTGAAAACATTTCAATTTGGACTTAAAATAAATCTCTCACGTGTCAAGCTTGTGTGCATCTTTTCATGCTTTTGATCTATTTCTACACACTTGCATAATTTGATAGTAGGTTGTGATCCCTTAAGGATTCATTAAGTAGTCTTAGAATACTTGTGATTGATCTTTATTTCTATCTTGGGTTATTGGACTCGCTAATCCACCGGCCCCTCATTTTCGCCCCGTGGTTGCAATCTTAGCTCCATAAAGGGGAGGGGTCAACAGGACAGAAGCGTTAAGTGTTCCACTTGGCAACCCTTTTGTGCTTTTAGGAACTCACTTGTTTTCTAAGTTGTGGACTTGTTTTCAGCTTGTGTGAGGTGTTAAGCGTTCCACCTTATGGACTCATCTCATATTTTCTTTAAGTGTTAAGTGTTCCTCTTTCTCCTTTTTGGATGCTTTTGGTAGATTTGCTTTCGGGAATATATCTGTGCTCACATAGTAATTAGGCCCTATGAACACTATTCGTGATTCTTGAGAGATTGGATTTCTAGAGAAATCTTTTTTGACAATAGAATCCTTGTAGGTAAGGAGGATACTTAGTGCATTTCACATTCAACTTGGTTAGTGCATCTTCTCTTATTGATCGACACATTCTCTCTCCGGAGAGGTTGATAGATCACGTAGGGTTGATATGACAAGCTTTGGTGAATCAAAATTGGTTAGTGCATCTTCTCTTATTGATTGATACATTCTCTCCCTGGAGAGGTTGATAGATCACGTGGAGTTGATATCACAGACCTTGGTGGAACAAAACTTTGTCTTAGCGTGTCGGATTAATCTGCTTGCTTTATTTGGGTTAAAAGTGAAAAGGTGTCAAAACCTTGAATCTGGAGCCAAGTCCCCTTGTGGTATAAATCTATGAGTCACCTTTAGAGAGGGTTAACCATAGTGGACAATCCCTTCATAGAGAAAACTACGTTGATGGAACCTCAAGCGATAATAGCCATTTTCACCATGGTACTGACAGCCGCTATATAAATGTCCTTGTGGAAGAAATCTCCACGGGTATGGTTCATTGTTGGGTTGTCAGATCTCCCTAGCAGCTCTTGAAGATTAAGTTCTTGGATTGTGTCAAAACCCTGGTGCGCCGGGATTGGAGTTCACCCCTTTGAATCATAAAATTTGTAGAGTCAAACCATTACTAAAAACCCTAGAGAGGCTAATTTTTCACTTTCAGGTATATGTGTGTTATTGCAAAACTTTTCAGAGCATACACAATTAGTACTCTAAGGGATTAGCACAATTAGGTCACTTGATTGTTCATGTGCAAGGTTGTTTTTGCCCTTGGTCATTATTTTCAAACATTCTTGGAATCACTTGCTTGCTGTTCTGCGTGCTTGTTTATCTACTTGGCTATTAAAAATGATCAAATCTGGTATAACCTTCAAAATCTGGACAGTATAATTTGCAAACAATCCAAAATTGAAGACCTTAAATTTTGCAAAAATTGACGTAAAATCTTTCTGGAGTCAAAAGTTATTTCAAGAAGTCAAAAGTCGTACGAGTTTTGTCAAGTGTCATTTCAGTATTGCCCATCTGTTGTACGATTGAGAACCCAGTGTCATACAAGTTTTCAAACTAGCAAATTCAAGAAATTCAAAATCCTGTTAGCAACTGTGGCATGATATTTACAACTGTCATTTCATTGCTACCCAACTGTCATATGAGTTTTACAACTATCGTTTCATTTCTACCCAACTGTCATACGAGTTTAGCAACTGTCATTTCATAGACTACCCAGTGTCGTACGAGTCTGCAGAGTGTCGTTTGGAAAAATTTGAGAGAGTTGTTAGAAATTGTCAAATTGCAAGATCTCCAATGTTTCCAGCCTAGTTCCAGAATTTGTCAAAAATATCATTGTGTCAGGAACAGAGCAGTAGCTATTGAGCATTCTACCATTTTCTGAGTTTGATCTTTTGAATCCGATCTAGTCTTCTGTTTGATCAATTTGAGTCCTTTTTATCTTGTGTCAAAACCTTGTCATAACTATCAATCTTCAATCAATCTTCAAAAATAGACTAAGTGTTGAGAACTTGTGTCCGCTATCTTTTGGGTGATCTATCCCATACATCCAGGGCACAGTTTCCTTCACCCACATCTCATCAGATCTTCAAAACTATCATAATCTTGACAAGGTTGCATCATCCGATTTTCTTGAATCAAATTGTTCTTCAGTTGTCTTCATCCTTTTCTTCTATTTCATTCAAAGTTAATGGTGGAGACCAAAGCTTGTCAAAACCTTGTCATAACTATCAATCTTCAATCAATCTTCAAAAATAGACTAAGTGTTGAGAACTTGTGTCCGCTATCTTTTGGGTGATCTATCCCATACATCCAGGGCACAGTTTCCTTCACCCACATCTCATCAGATCTTCAAAACTATCATAATCTTGACAAGGTTGCATCATCCGATTTTCTTGAATCAAATTGTTCTTCAGTTGTCTTCATCCTTTTCTTCTATTTCATTCAAAGTTAATGGTGGAGACCAAAGCTTCTTCACACAAGAAATCAGAAGAAACATCTCAGAACTTACTTTTGACCAATACCTCAGGTCCAACTCTTGAACAACTCATCAAGTCAGGTATCTACAAAGACGACGGTCTCGATAACTTTCGATTGAAAACTGGTTACATACTTCCTTTATCAAATCACAGAGGTAATCAGCAAACTCCTCCTCAATCTGTTCCAGGGAGCCCAAAAACTCCTATCATGTCTCAAGCAGGGACAAACCACGGTTCTCTAGGAGGAGGGTCCCAAGGACACCATTCTCAACATAATGCTGACCAAGAACCTACCCCCTCTGAAATCCATCGATGTTAGAATGATGATGAATTCAAGAGAATGATGAGGCATTTCTTGAAAGTGGATAGAGAGGCATACTTTTTACAATTAGCCCAGGAAGGGGCTAAGCTTCCTCCCAACATTAACGTTGATGTTATAATCACACATGAGGAAGAAACTCCACTCACAGCTATGACAAAATAGATGCATGCTATACAAGTCAAATTTAACAATCTTAAGAAGGAGAAGGAACCCAAGGAGTTCTCCATGGAGGCCCTATGTCCTTTCCCATTCGACAAAAACTTGTATATGCCACCATTCCCAAAAAGAGTGGAGATACCAAAGTATGACAAATATGATGGACACTCTGATCCTCAAGATCATGTCAAAGAGTTCTATATGCAATCCATGGAATTCATGCATGAACCAACTTATCTAATGCATCTTTTTCCTAGATCCTTGGGAGGAGCATCCATTCAGTGGTTTTCAAGATTACCTTCTACGATCAAAAATTTTGAGGAATTGATTAAATTGTTTTATCAATAATATTCCTACAATATTCAACATCCGGTCACCATGATCGATATCTGTAACCTCAAGCAATATCCAGGGGAATCATTCCTAACTTTCCTCAAGAGGTGGAGAAAGAAGTTCTCTCTATATGCTAGACAAATTCCTGAAATGGAGAAACTTGAAATCTTTATCAATAACCTTGTTCTAGAGCTCAACTATCCATTACAAATGCAAGATCATGTATCTTTTGATAAAATGGTGGATAATGCAATCAAGATTGAGAAAGTACTTGTCAAGAAAGGAGAAATCACACTTCAAAAGGACAAGTCTGAATCTGGATCTAGCTCAAAAGATAAAAATAAGAGCTTGAATAGAAACAAAGGTATCATCTCTGATGGTGTTGTTGACACTATCCACACCCCATCAAAAGCACCGGCCTACAATCTCACCCTTGCCACCAAAGCCATTGAAGCTTCTGAGCAAAAATCTGCTGAACCATCTCCAAAGAAGCCATTCAAACGATGGGATAATAAATGAAAGTTTACTCCACTGGGAGAATCTTTGGAATCTGCCCTGAGAACCTTGATAGCTAATAACATGATCTCTTTACCACCAATCTGAAACCCTGATCCAGATCCAAAACCATATTGGTGGAAAGATAATGCATTATGTGCTTTCCATCAGACTTAAGGCCATAGAACTAATGGATGCTTCCACTTGAAGCATACCATTCATGACTTGATAGATCAAGGGGAAATCATGATTGATAATCCTACAAGCAATAATGATCACACAACATTTACAGAACCGTTTCCACAACATGGCAAGGGAGTTTCCACTTCTCAGCCTAACATTGGGGTAAAAGTCAACTATGCCTACCCTGGAAATAATGTTGTCATCAATATGGTTGAACCATGTCTCTCTGAGAGCAGCAATGTCATCACGATTGTACGAAGAGACAGAAATCATTCCTCAGCTAATGTGGTTACCAGATCACAAGCTCAGGCTCATCTGAAAGGACAAACACCAAGTTCATCTAATGTCCCTAAGATACCTTTCAATCTCACATCTACTTCTAAACAGAAGGTTGCCTCAAAATCTTCCAATCCAAAGGATACAAGACCTACATCTTATAGCATCGTCCAACAACTCCAGCATACCAATGCCAAAATCTCTATGTTTGAGTTACTCCGAATATCTCCAGCTCATAGAGATATCCTAGACAAAGCTTTGCTCGGCTCTAATGTTCCTGATGATCTAGATCTAGACAGGTTCCAGACTATGGTTGGTCATCTAACGTCTTTGCAATATATCTCCTTTTCAGAGGAAGATGAAAACTCCCTAAGTCACCCACATAATCAGCCCTTGCACATAGAAGTCTTGATCCAGAACCGTCGCGTCAAACGTGTGTTGATAGATGGGGGTGCAGGCCTCAACATTTGTTCTTACAACTTAATCACACAGTTGGGATTCTCAGAGATGGCTATTGATCCTCAAAAGAAGATCACCATAAAAGCCTATGATGAGCAAGAATGAGCTTCTAAAGGCACCATTATCTTACCCATCTGAGTGGGTCCGGTCATCAAAGATACCACATGTCAGGTGCTTGATCTACCATTGGCTTACAATATCCTTCTAGGGAGACCCTAGATCCATGAAATGTAAGCCATCCCTTCTACGTACCATCAATGCTTGAAATTTCCCTATGAAGGGGTAGAAGTTACTATCCCAGCAGATCTGAGTACAACTTGCAATACATTGAAGGAAAGTGCCGATAAGCTTGTACCTAATAACAGAGAATCTTCCATCAAGCAACAAAATGTGGCTTCCACATCCAAGATGGAAGACATTACTAAAGAGATCAATATCAAAGAAAATGGGATGGGAGAATACACTATAGAGCCAGTCTTGTCTCTGACATCTCTCCCTATCTCACCCAAGTCATATGCACAATCTTTGAAGCAATCTAAATCAGAACCTAAGGAACCTATGGAAGCATACAAAAGAAATTTTGTGGCGGAGCAAGTATCCAAACAAGAATTTGAAGAAGATGAAGCTGTGCTTGCATGGCTATACAAAGATGATTCTGAATCCAAAATTGTTCAACCTAGTGAATCTATAGCACCTACAATCCCTTCTAATTCATATGGTCCAGGAAACAAATTGATAGCCAAGATGGGATATTCCGGTCAAGGACCTCTAGGAATCAGTGGAAAGGGTCTTGTGACACCCATTTCACATATTGGTAGAGCCAACAAAGATACTGGTGGCTTAGGGTTTAGGAAGAAACCCTATCATCTCAAAGGTGGTTGTTCTCATGTCATAGAACAAATTGCACTAGGAGAAACCCTTCTTAAGAAAGAAGAAACAGAACCCTCTGATGATGATTCAGATAGCTCTGAGCTTATCCCCTATGAAAAATTGCCTAAAGAGATCAAGGATCTTTTTGATGATAAAGATGATCCTATCAGAAGAATTAATGTAGTAGAAACACAAGAACCTACTCTAGGGCAAGAGATGGTTGCACCACAAGAACCAGCCAATCTCGAAGGTGATCAAACTGATCCAGAAGTAGAGAGTAGTTATTCTGACACTGATTCCCATGAATATGAATTCAAGTCAGAGACTGAGGGTAATCCTTCTTGGGGTATTCATCCTGATTTCACACATTTTCTAAGATTTCCTAGTGATCCTGAATCAAAAGCTGAGTCAAATGACTATGAATTGGGTGCCATCCCAGAAGAAGATGAGCTTATCACAGAGAAATATATTGATGTTATTCACCAATATGTATCTCAACCCAACGTAGGTCTAGAGAAAAACAATGAGCTTAACGTGTTTGATCCACCTATGGCTGAAGAGGACTCCCATGATGATGTTGAGCCTATTCACGAATTAAACATTTTGAGCTGTAATATCACCTTTGAACTTGAGCGTTAGGTTAGGACCAATGATGACATATCCCCATTCGTGAACACCATATCCCAAGCCTTTCCCACTTTAACTATCCAACGCCCTGATCTTATCGACCAAACTTCCACAAACCCAAGCCATGGTGTTTACACCTTTTCCAGTGACTATGCCCTTGCTTTTTACCTCAATGCAGTCGAGCCTATGAGGA
The DNA here is from genome assembly GCA_027943335.1 of Chamaecyparis obtusa. NCBI lineage: Eukaryota > Viridiplantae > Streptophyta > Pinopsida > Cupressales > Cupressaceae > Chamaecyparis > Chamaecyparis obtusa. The sequence goes on along the minus strand of BSBK01001046.1, from coordinate 243,741 downwards.
CTTCCATCAGTGAACTGAGCGTCAGCATGACCGAGTCAAACATCAAATATGTTAGTCAAAAAAAATAAAAATAAAAAGAAAAAGAGTTCTGAGGGTGAAAACCACTTTGTGGTAGTCTCAGATCCTACAAAAGTAAAAAGAAAAGATGTATCTGAAGGTGAAAACCTCTCTGAGGCACCTAAGGATGAGATATTTGATGTCCTTCCGAGTCATTTACAGGATAGATCTCTAGTTCTGATTGAGCCCAATCAATCCATCAATTTGGGTACAATAGAGAAACCACAATTGGTACATGTAGCACAATCTCTATCAGAAGAAGAGAAACAAAAATTCACTACATTCTTATCAGACAAAAAGATCAACTTTGCATGGAAATATTCAGATATGCCAGGATTGGATCCCAATCTCATTATGCACCATCTATCCATTGCTCCTGGGGTAAAACCGGTCAAACAGAAATTGAGAAAGATGCATCCTCATGTGGCACTCTTAGTCAAAGTAGAACTAAAAAAACTCCTCAAAGCTGGATTCATCCAGGTCATAGACTATGCTGAGTGGATCTCTAACATTGTACCTATTTCAAAACTAGATGGTTCAATGAGAGTGTGCACGGACTTTAGAGACGTGAACAGAGCATGCCCTAAGGATGACTTTCCACTACCTAACATTGATATGATAGTGGACATGACTGCGGGCTATGAAATGTATTCCCTTATGGATGGTTTTTTTGGATACAACCAAATCAAAATTGCTCCAGAAGACCAAGAGAAAACTACATTCACATGTGCGTGGGGAACCTTCTATTGGAATGTTATGCCATTTGGACTCAAAAATGCTAGAGCTACATATCAAAGAGAAATGATATCTATTTTTCATGATATGATGCATAAAACAATGGAGGATTACGTGGATGATACCTTGGCAAAATCCATGATTAGAACTGAACATCTAATAGACTTGAGCATGATCCTAGACAGAATGGAACAGTTTAGTCTCCGACTAAATCCTAAGAAGTGTGCTTTTGGTGTCACTTCTGGAAAGCTCTTAGGATACATAGTTTCAAAGAAAGGCATTGAGGTCGATCCAGCTAAGGTGAAAGCTATCATAGAGATGCAACCTCCCAAGAATATCAGTCAAATGTGAACTTTGTAAGGGAGAGTACAGTCCATCAGAAGATTCATATCACAGTTAGCTGACATATCACAACCTTTCACAAAGACATTACATAAAGGTGTGACCTTTGCATGGAATGAAGACTGTGCAAAGAATTTTGATCATATCAAGAATTATCTCTCGAATCCTCCTATCTTGATGCCTCCTATTCATGGGAAGCCATTAATATTATATGTCTCCGCAATAGATACATCACTGGGGGCATTGCTAGCGCAACATGATGAAAACAAGAAGGAAAGAGCCATCTACTATATAAGTAGAACATTGGTGGCATATGAAAAGAACTACTCAATGATAGAGAAGGCATGTCTAGCTATGATCTTTGCATCGTAGAAACTGAGACACTACATGTTAGCTCATACTACTCATTTGGTAGCTAAAATTGATCCACTGAAATATCTCCTAAGCAAAGCTGCCCTCAAAGGTAGACTAGCTAAATGGGTCATGCTCTTGAGTGAATTTGACATTGAATATGTTGAAAGAAAAGCTATCAAAGGATAGGTCATTGCTGATCAATTAGCTAAAGCACCACTGTCTGATGATACACCCATGCAAATGGAATTTCCCGATTCCTCTATCATGCACCTCTCTTCTAGAGCATGGCGGTTATTCTTTGATGGCTCCTACACATAGAATGGATCTAGAGCAGGCATATTGTTCATCACTCCTCAAGGATACTCAATACCCAAAGCATTTAGACTAAAGTTTCCTTGCACCAACAATATTGTTGAATATGAGGCACTTCTCAATGGTATGAAAATGGCAATACAGTGGAGAGTTACAGAGATGCACATCCATGGAGACTCACAATTGGTTATCCATCAAGTCAATGATGTGTACCAAACCAAAGATGAAAAGATCATTCCTTACAAGAGAATGGTAGATGATTTAAAGAAATACTTCATCTCTATCAAATTTGAGCAAATACCCAGAACGGAGAATAAGGCTGCCGATGCAATGGCGACACTATCTACTCTCTTACAGTAGCCTGAACATGAGCTACATTATGAGTTCTTGGTGGAAGCCCTATCCTATCCTGCATATGACTCCCCTGAAACCCGCATGATCTGCACTGTTGTAGGTTATGACTCATCTCGCTACAAAATTCTATTCTCTTATCTCCATGACCAAATCATCCCTGAGTCCTTTAACCATTTTGAGAAATGAAACCTTATCCGATCCACATCCTGATATGTCATCATTGGTAATGATCTGTACAAACGAGGTCTAGATGGTACACTGCTTAGATGTTTAGAATGGGAAGAGTCTCAATGTGCATTAGAGGAAGTCCACGAGGGTATATGTGGGTCGCACTCAAATGGTTTAACGTTAGCTCGAAAACTTATTAGGGCTGGGTACTATTGGCCTGAAATGGAGAAAGAGGCTATTAAATTTGCTAAAAACTGTCAACAGTGTCAAGTACATGGCAACTTGATTCATGCTCCAGAGAGAGATCTAATTCCCTTTACTACACAATGGCCTTTTCAACAATGGGCATTTGATCTCATAGGTGCTATCCATCCGCACTCTTCCAATGGACATACCCATATAATCACAGCTACAGATTATTTTACAAAATGGGTAGAAGCAGTTCCTCTAACACAAGCAACGGGGAAACAGATCTCTATGTTCATCCTGAACTACATCATTTGCAGATATGGGATCCCTCACTCTATAATCACAGATAACGGGGGACAATTCAAAAACAAGGATCTAGATGACTTATGTGCTAAATTCAAGATTACACAACATTGGTCTTCTATTTACTATCCTCAAGGGAATGGACAAGCTGAGGCTTCAAACAAAAATTTCCTGAAGATCTTGCACAGAACAGTGAATAAAATAGGAAGAGACTAGCATCTCATGATCAATCTAGCTCTCTGGGCATACAGAACAAGTATCAGAACACCTACAAGGGCTACACCTTTCGCTTTAGTTTATGGGTCTAAAGCGGTACTGCCTATTAAGGTTGAAATCCCATCACTTAGAATCAGAATGCATGGACTTGTCACTGATGAAGACTACAGAGTGTCTAGGTTACAAGAACTAGAATTACTAGATGAGCGCAGGCAAGCAGTGTATGATCATCTCAGAGTGTATCAGAAAAGAATGTCTAGAGGCTACAACAAGAAAGTCCAACATAGAGAATTTCAGGTTAGTGATCTAGTCTTGAGAGAAAATCCTAAAAATCAATCACATCGAGAACGCAAGGGGAAGTTCGAACCTAATTGGCTAGGTCCCTTTGTTATCACTACTACTTTTGGCTCTGGTTCCTATCAACTCTCAAGGACTGGAGGAGAACAGCTATGAGAACCAATCAACGTTCTCCATCTGAAGAAATTCTACGCCTAAGGCATTCAGTGCTTGGTAAATGTCTTGAAAAAATCTTAAAAATCAGTAAAAGTCCTGAAAAAATGAACATCTTGGTGAAAACCTAGCAATAGGCACCTTGATGATTCACAAAAAAAATATAAAAAATATAAAAAATTCAAAAAAATTCAAAAAAATATCAAAAGTACAAAAAAATTGAAAAAAATGAAAAATACAAAAAAAATGAGAAAAAAAAAGGATAAGTACCATGGTGAAAACCTGGAAACAGGTGCCTTGGTAGCAAAAATAGAATCTCTGCCAAGATGGTGAAAACCTGACAAACGGGTGCCACTTGTTCAAAACGCTCCATCTATCAGTACAATCTTGGTCTTTCCCAGCTTTCAGTCTTGCTTTAGTTTGTACATATCTCCCAGTTTATTTCTGCATTTCCAGTTTTCAATAAGTCGGTCTGTACACCAATCAGCTCAAGCATCTGTATCCTATCAATGTTTAACACTTGGGGGCAATCAATGTCATATCCTATGGTCTCCCATGTATCTTAGATGGATCATATCTAGTCAGAGTCCTTTGAAGCTTCATGTGAGTCAGTCAGTCAGTCTTGTCTCCAGAAAGGATTTTGCATCAACAACAACGCAATCAACATCAAACTGAAAACAATCTATGCTTTTCATGCTTTTATCTCCTTGTATGCTTACTAATTCACCTTGAGATTTTTTCATATTGTGTCCCTTCGAGCTCCTCAATGATGTCCTTTACAAGATTTAGAGAGTGATGACTGGGGGCATAATCTTTTCTTGGTTTTCTACTTGTATGTGAAATCTTATAACTTTGGAAATTCTGGATTGAAATGGTGTCCGACTGTAAGAGCCTCTATCTCGAATTGGATGGCCATGCGTACCTCGACCATTGATACCCAGAAAATTCAAGGAAGTTTGATCTAACTATTGTCTTTTTAAGTAAATTCTTTCTCCTACTATGAAACACGATCTTGCCTAAGGAGGTGAATGATAAAGGGTCACTACGGGTAATTCACACTGGATTTAGAATGATCTTTTGATTGTTTGATGTGTTTGTAATGCAAGGCGTACTTAGGTCATCACAACATTTATGTTTTGATGCTTGTACAAATTGCTATATCAAAATGGACATGATATTCAGGTCATCCTGGCATTTGTGCCTTGGTGCTTATATCTGATCCAACATTCTGAAAACAAATCAATATTCATATGTCCATGCTTGTATAACCAATGGGTGTTGTATTGATTCTTGCGCCTACAAATAGATATTCATATGTCTATGGTTTCATGGCTAGTGGGCATTGAATTGATTTATCCAGTTACCTAAAAGTTCAATGATGATAACAAATCGACATATAATCAGTGACTAGGTCCTAGGTCTTAGGTTGAATTTCATTTTGCATGTCTCATTGCATTTTGCATTTTAGCATGATCTCACAAATGTTTGAAACGAACTTCAATGCTTAAAGAATTCTTCATATCAATTCTTCAAATCTAACAAGAGCTGAATCTCACACGAAGGTTCCTCCAACGAAGCAGCAAGTAGAATCCTTTTTCGAGATCAAAATTCAAATCTGAGATCATTCATATTATTAACTGCTTGCATAATCAACCTTCAATCATTACAAAAATCCAGTATTCAACTTAACTGATTATCTTCCATCAAACTATCAAAATTTCAACTTGGTCAACTATGGTCAACTCATGGTTTAACCTAGTCAAACATGGTCTCCAAGACCTCTAAACGATGTAGAATGCATTCTCGAATGTGTTTAACCACTTCTCAAATCAATTAACATGCTTCTAAACTATCAACACTGACTTTTCTTGTCAGATTTCAATTTTAATCCCGAAGGGGGCATGGTATTGCACATCAATTCAAAGTCTGTAAATCAAACTCTATCGATCAAATCTATCAATATCTTTCATCAGTGATCAAGACAACAATCACGTCTAGTTACTGATTCATAAAAAAAAAAAAGACCTCATCGCTCGGGGCAAATCTATCATCACTTGGGGCATATCAGATTCATCAAGATCCATATCAATCTGGTATTCTCCTAATCTTGTAAACTGTATCAATTTTTGCAACCATCAGATCATAGTGTTCTTTCTTTGGTTCTTCGGCAACTGAAGGGTTTGGATGTGATACCTGCTAGTTCTGCTAAGACAATCGAGTCTAGAACGGGTCACTCACTTCTCATCAATCCTAAGGTTCAGAATCAGGCATTTTGACACTTTTTCACAATCATCGGTTCATTGCTGCTATAGTAAACATTATCTCTGGTCATTTAGGACCTCCTATCTCAATATCTTTCAATCGGTTTCTATCTTGAGATCAGTTTATCTTTTGAATCAGTTTCATATCTTTATCAAACACAGTGTATCTTTGAACCACTGCGCTTCGCACAGTAATTCAAAGAGGGGCAAAATGTAATACCCCAAAAATGGGCTATAAGTTCATTAATCTCCTACATCTTCAATTCGAACGAAATCGACATCAAAGTCATAATCTAAGGCACATCTAAACATCATCGAATCATAATTGATTATCTTAAATTCTGCATCGGGGAATATTCTTAGTAATATTCCTAATCATCATAATTATCTTTAATTTTATAATTATTTGGCAATAAATCACATTTATCCTAAAGTTTGATTAATTGAATATTTTCATATTTAATTAATTAGATTTAATATCTTGCCACTTAATTGTGTAATTAAATTTAATTCTATCTATTATTAATTGTATTATTTAATTTTGACAATAAATCCAAAAATCTTATGAATAATTGATTAAATTCTTATTTAATTAATTAAAGCAAGTTGTCATTATTTAATAATATAGTTTTTAATAAAAGTTTGATTAAATAATTGATTAACCCATAAATCAATTGTTTTATTTTTAAAAGTACTTAAGTTGGAAATAAATCACTTTATTATTAAATTAATTCATAAATAAAACATGCACAATCATAAAAGCAAACAACTATCAATTATCAATTAAAGCTAAACTCTATTTTGAGTTAAAGCTTAGCTTTTGCATGTTTTTGTGAGTTAATTATCCTTTATTTAAAAATAACTCAAAAATCAACCTGAGTTATTTGAGTGATTTATGGCTTTTTCTCATGCACCTCCAAAGCCCTGGATTTCTATAAAAACAATGCTCAGCTCTTCATAATTCATCTCTCAATCATCTCTCAATCATCTCACAAATTGCAAACTTACTCTACAGGAATCATAGCATATCAGATTTGGAGAATTTGCACAATTGGAGCTTGAAAGAATCAACTTGTGAATTCAAAGCTTTGTGAGATCAATTTCAATTGCATAGTTTTTCATATCATAGCATAGAATTTCATAGCTTTGCATATCATTGTTAGATAGATCAATTCATAGCATATCAATTTCATCTAGCATAGATTCATATCAATTTTTATCATTCTTATTGCATAGAAAATCCAAAAAAATAGATTAATTGCATTCAATTCATATCTAGATCAATTGCATTCAAATCCTTCATTTAGGTGTCATCTAGGTCACTGATCTCAATTACAATCTGAGAACATCAATCTCGCACCTATTAGAAGGCAGTAAATCGCTTGGTTACATAGTTTTCAATTTTGCACGATTTCAATTTTTGCTAACCTCTAATGTTTTACTGAGTGTTGTGTTTACAGATCAGGTACAATTTTCACACACACAATGCCTTTGAAGAAAAACAATTTATCAAGAGTTGGGTAAACATCTGAAATTGCTTCCCTCTGAATTTTGAAGGTTCAACTTCCGTACAAGATATTTAATTAGTTATCAACATAAAAGTAAACACGTACACGTTTAACCAGAAAGTGCGAAAGGAACGCTCAAATACTCTTGGGTATTGAGGTAATTTTAAGAATTAACAAATAATAACTTCACACTTTGAGTAAATAGAGACCTACTAATTACTTTTAAAACAAAACACCTAAGCAACCACTCAACGATATATAGCTAGAAAGAAACTAAGAGTGACTAAGTATAAATAATACATGCACAGATATAAATGTATCAATTCTAAAAGTAACCAATACATTCTAGATTTTGATTCAAAGATCTAAATCATTTCATGCATCTATATATTCATATATGATCTGATCAAAGTCTAATCAAAACAAGTCACAAACTATTTCAAAATTTAAAAGACTATTCTGGCTATCTACTAAGGAAAACTATCTATTTTTCTATCTATAATTTCTAACCCTTAAACAGTTTAATGATCCAACATTTATAGTTTAGGTCCAAGAGAGCCTCCAGAAAAACCTGACCTCTTAGACACTAGAAAAACTATTAAAAACCAGTTATACAACTTAAAATGAGAGCTTCATGACACATGTCTTTTAAAATTGAAAGAAAGGTAAATTCTATCCCAAAAAAAATGCTAACTTCCACCATGGCCTCCAGATATGGCAGTTTGCACAAGCTTCCATGTTCGGAACACATTCACCAATTCCTGAGCTAGCTAAAAATGTAGATTCTTTAGACCTATCAGCCTTACCCGAGTCGCATTCTTCTCCCATCTCAACTCCTTGATCATCTCCGCTTGTTTAGGTATCTAGCCCGTGTTTAGCAACAACATGGATTCCATGTTTTCTATTTTGGTGAAGTCCTAAACTGTTCATGCTTCATTTTCTTTGAGAGCATTCATGGTATCTAAAAAGACCTTGACCATGGCGTATGTGTCCCTATTCCCTTCATCAATTTGTAAAATGCTTGAGGGATTTACTATCTTAATGTGCTTGAGGGAATTCACATGCATATCTAATACCTCCTTCTTTGTTGCTTTAGCTTGAGAAATCACAGCTTTGAACATTGTATTTTTCTAGCCAAAATTCTATTTTGGGATAAATAGCATACAGGGGTCTACCAACTTCATCAACTTTTTTGCTAAGAACTGGGTCACACCATACATCTCTATTTCTTGAACCTTTGTGATGATCTCTATGCATTTCTCTTCTTCTATTTCCCATCTTGGGACCAAAGTTCAAACCTCACCGAGTAACCCTTCTCCATCTAGACAGGTAGATATGAACTCTCGTATGAAAGCACTCCCTTCATTGATTACACTATTTATCCAAGATTGCATGACCTCCATCAGAATTCTACCCTGTTGCATCTACTTCACTAGCCTTTGGCTTTCAACTGAATTCAGATCAAAGTCTTGTGGAGATTGAGCCAATGGCAGAGCTCCAACATCTGTTAGTGAGGAGAGAAACTCGACCATCGTTGACACCAACTATTTTAACTCACATTTTTCTTTCCCATCCTTTTGTGATTAATTTAACATTTAATCAGCTGAGAACTTAGAGCTATGATCCTTCGAATCCCTAGTCAAAACCCCTAGTTCCATTTTCACAATCTCAAAATCCTCTACCTCAGGTTCATGAGTTTCTTCTTTGGGTTTGAAAGTTGCTATTTCTACTATCACCTTTCTAGTAAATAGATCAGTAGATAGCCTTGCATCATTTTTCACCTTTTTAACTTTAGAGGTTCGCGCTACATACTTGGTAACAATCTCTTTCATAGGCAGTGAAACAGGTTTATAACTCTTTCTTTTTCTTACTTGAGTGTTCTCAGCTTGAGATACTTTTGTGTTACTGGTAAGAATTTCTTGAACCTTGTCCTGTTGATCCAGTGGGAAAGAAATATCTTCATCGTTGATCTCAATATCTAGATAGTCAGATCCTAAAGATGCCATCTGGGAACACCTTTTCGATCTTGTTCTAGGCCTCGATCTTGGTGCAGTTGGATGTTTGCTGGGAACCACCTTTTTCTTAGGTGATGTGATTTTACCTGCATTTGGAACCATAGGAGACACATTAGATGAAACATGTTTCACATTTTCTAGGGTTGACTCTGTACTACACCTTTCAAGAGGGGGGTTCTTTTCTTCATTCTTTTTCTTCGCTATCAACCAGGTTTCTATAACCCCAAATATAGTTTGGGCTCTTAAATTTATGTTATCTTCCTCTTTCATGTTCAAATCTATAACCAGTGGACTTATTACTTTTGTATTGATGACATTTGAACCCCTGGCTTCAGAACTATCCTCTTCTATTCCCTTTATATCAAAATTTAACTGCAATAGTTTGATCTGTGGGACTACAAGTCTTGAGTGATCCCGTTCCCAAATTGCTCCTTCATCACTAAGATATTCCCATAAATCTTCGAGATGTGAACTGGGCGATGGATAATTACTTAGACTTAAAATTTGTCTAGAAAATCCCTTATTGTCAAAACCCCTCCTTAATCCATAGAATTGCATGTGAAAACTTAATAGGTTGCTTCCTATCACTGAGGCATCCATCATACTATTACAAGCCAAGTTTCCAATCTTAACTAGAAATATAGAAGGCCACCTTTCTTTTGGTAGGGTATTTTTAATAACTGTGAACAATTTTCTACAGACCTCTGCTAATATAAAATAATTGAAAGAAAATATTGGAAGCCTAAGAGGTTCTTCATCAAAGTCTCCGACCTGAATGTAAGTAAAACATGGAAATTGAATGTAAAAACTTCTACAGGCTTGAACTAATTTATGAGCATCTAATGAGACTCTTTGGTTTGGAAATCCTGCTAGTTGTTTACACAATTTTCCCAAAAAAACATCATGAACCCTCCTATAGTCTTAAAAAATCTTATCTTTTCTTAGCAAGGGGCAGTACTCATAGATGAAAAGGTCTTCATTCCAAGGGACATGTTGAATGGATGATAAATGCTATGTGCATGCCAGATAGTATATCAAATAGGAAGACATATATAACTCTTTCTTAATGGCCTGGGCTTGTTTAAGTTGGTCCCTCAGGGAACTGGTGATAATTTCCACCCAATCAATATGTTGTCTTTCGTCTAAGACTATCTCTATAAAGTGAAACATCCACTCCTTAAAGAGAAGAACCAACTCTGAGCCTTTTATCTGGTGCAGTAACACTATCACATCATGAATAAGTGGCTTCATATGGTCTTTAGTGAGAACTTCAGGCAACTGAGATCCTCCCTTATAATTGGTTTGAGTCCACTTTTGGGCCACATGGCTATGATTTTCATCTATGTTTTCTCTATACTGAGCTAGAGATTGGGTGGGGGTAAAACTGATAAGCGATTCCTCTAGGATTTTAAAAATAGCCATGATAGTCTTGTTGGCATTAAGTATGTTTGTCATTAGTGGCAACACTTACTCAGACTCTATATGTTTACTGAGTAGACAGGACAGTGTTTACCGAGCAGACAGGATAGTGTTTACCGAGCAGACAGAATAGTGTTTACCGAACAGACTGAGATTCACAGTGCTTACTGAGTTATCATTATCGAGTGATGAAATGAATAGTGTTTATCGAGTGCCAGCATGGTAAACAGGGAATTTAGTTTCTACCGAGTGACACTATATCTACCGAGTCTCCAGTATATACCAAGTTTGAAACTACAACCGAGTGGTTAGTATGGACCAAGCCTCCACTTCTACAAAGAGCATGACGATGTCGAGTAATGCAGTCTATGCCAAGTATCAGAAAGTCACCGAGTTAGTTTGTAGTAACCGAGTAACTATATTTGGGCTGACTCAGTAATATTTGTGTTAGCTTGTTTAAGAGCCGACTTTGTAATTATTTTATAATTGTTTTGGATTGATATCTAAACATTGTTTTGTATCATATCCAATGTGAAAGAAAAAAAAATGAGAAGTGAAAAAGAGAAGAAAGGTAGAGATAAGAAAATTACAAAGGGCTACAGCAGTATAAGGAGCAGCAGAAACATATCTATCACTGAAGGTGATTAGTACATCAGAGAATCTCAATTAGCAAGTATAGTTGCAAGTAAGAGATCTATTGTTTCATCCTAACAGGTGAATCAGCTTAAAATCCTTTAACTGGGTAGACTTAAAAGTCTTTGTAAAATCTCTTAACCGAGTGCATACTTCATTGTATGTTTGTAAATCCTCTAACAAGGTGGACCTAGCAATCCTTATTGCTCCTAATAGGGCAGATCATCAGAAGTGATCATTGTAAGCCTTAACCGGCAAACTTTATAATGTAGTATTGAAGTTTTGTGGGTATCATCCCCACCCTAGTTTTACTTTCTATTTGGAAGGTTTTTGGGTCACCAAATCTCTTTGTTCAAAGTGTTATGAATGTTTTATTCTTTTTGTTACTCATGCATGCAGTTAGATTATCAATCTAATGTTATTGAGAATATGGTTAAGATCTGAATTTGTTAAAAGTTTTGAAGTTACTGATTCAGCCCTCCCCTCTCAGTAACTTGGCTAGTCTTGAATATTTCCAACAATTGGTATCAGAGTGTTGTGGTTCTCAGGATAAAGTTTGACAGCTTGAGAAAAGATTCAGGACAATGGAGATATTCAGACTTAACAAAGTAATTGAGAATGAAAAGCTAGATCTTGAAATGGCCATAACTCAACTCAAGGAAGCAAAAGAGCATCTTTCCCAATCCCTAAAAAGAAGGAAGGAACTTGTGAATCAGATGAATGACCACCAGTATGTTGAAGAAAAGATTGAAGATTTTTTCCCTTCAAGCAGCTCAGATGAAGCAAACAATGCAATCAAAGAACTTCTAGAAAAGAATGGATCTCTGCAAGAAGAAGTAAGAAAATTGAAAAGAGAATAGGAAATTCAGTCAACAATATTCTGTGAAATCTTAGAACAAAAAAACAAAATGAAAGATGAAATAGATGGAAAGAATAATGAAATCTAGAATCAAACTCTTCAACTAGAAAACCTTATTGATCAAGTCTCCAATGCAAATGAAGAAATCTTGACTCTGAGATCAGAAAATGAAAATATAAGAGAGGAGCTGAGATCTGAAAAGCAAATCAATTTAAGATTGGTGAATGACCTAGACACTGAAAGGCAAATCAATGAGAGAATGTTGAAATCTCAAGAAGATATAAATCAGGTGTATGAATGAAACCTTCATAAGAAAAAAGGAAAAGTGGGACTTGGATACAAAGAGGAAGGTGAATCCTCCAAACAAGGTACTCAAAAGAATCAGAAACCCACTTGTAATCACTATGGCAAAATTGGTCACACTTCAAACAAATGCTGGAGTAATGGAAAAGCACAATTCAATGGAAAATGCTACAATTGCAATCAGCATGGTCATAAAGCAAATGAATGCAAGGAGAAACCAAGATTTAAAGGAAAATGTCACAAATGTAGCAAACAAGGTCATAAGGCATCAGAATGCAGAACTAAAACACCCAATCCAGCAGAACAAATTATGAAAGCAATGTCTGGTTGGGATTACAAAACTTGGTGTAGATGTCATTACTGTGGAGAATATGGACACATTGGCATGAATTGTGTAAGGCATCACTTGAGAAAAAGGGAAACCACCATAAGATGTTATAAATGCACTAAGCTTGGTCACATAGCTAAAAATTGCATGAATTTAGGTAAAGTTGAAGATGAAAAGAAAGAAAAAGCAAATAGCATCAGGAAGCAGATGAGACAACAGTGGATTCCTAAACCTACCGAGAAAACCAGTCCAAGTAATGAAGTCACTCATGAAGAGAGTGGCTCTATCAATTCTAACTAAGTCTCCAAGAAAGCACTAGAACTGTATCTTCATAGACATATTCCAAACAGTTCCTGAATTGAAAGGAAGAAAGATCCAAATCAGTATGTAAGATACAGTAGGATCACAAGAAGGTCGGTATTAGTTACCACTGAGAAAGGTCGGGAGTAACCTAATTTCATTTGGTTACCGAGTAAGATCGGAGCAGTATGAATTCGTATGTTCTCCGAGTTGCAAAATCTTCACTGAGCATTTAATGGATAGTGGATGACAATCTGTCAAATTCAATACCCTAATTCCTATGGAGAATTAATGACAAAATTTTAACAAAAAGCATGAAATCAAGTTCAGTCTTCACCACAAATATCAGCATATTGAGCAGAGAAATTTCTAGTGCGATCAAGCGATTCGAAGCAAAATTTTGTAGCAAAAATTTTTTCAAAGAATTTTTATTTTCTACTGAGCTAGCATGGCATCATCCAGCACCAAAGTAAAGAAAGGTTTGGAAATTTTAGTTCAAGGAGAATGGAAAGCACCGGATTTCAAACTCGTGCCCGCGATTGCAGAAACCCTAGATCTGAGTGGAGCTCAATCTCAAATTCCTCCAAAGGTACTTCTTGTAAATGACATTTGCAGTCATTTTAAAGGTACAATTTAAGAGCTTGGAACCCTAGAGATAGATGTTGTTCATGATGAACTGTGTGTTGATGGTGTTCTCAAACTGGAACATAAACATTTGGAAGATAAGGGTTTGACACATATCACCCACTTGCCTCAGAGTTTCCAGATAAAATGGATTAGATATATCCTAAGCTGAGTGCATGAAGGTAAATTTTGGTTTGAGCAACCAGTAGTAATATCAAAGAAAATGATTCATCGAATCACTGGTCTTCCCATGCTTGCCAAGGCTAAATCTACAAAAACCCTAGGTCGGGTAGAGCTGGAAAAGAAAACCCTAGCTAAATGGGATGGTAGAGGTATGAGAATAAATAGTATTATTGATGCAGAACTAAAATTTGGCACATATGTCATAGCTCACAAGATATATAGTTCAAGTCGGTAGAATAGTGTTCCATGTGAAGCAGTTGACCTAGCCTATAAAATTGTGAAGAACAATCTGTCATTTGACCTAGCAGATTTATTGTTGAAATAGTTCAACAAGAATATGGAGAGCATCCAAACCTCAAAGAACAATCCATGTAAGTTTGGCTCACTGTTGGTTTGTTTATTTTTCTTTTCTCAAAAGTTTTTCCCATCGAAAGGCACGGTAAAATGGAGAAGGGATGTGCCTGTTCTTTATCAAATAAATGAGTATATTGCAGAAATGGGTGAAAATTTTGTAAGCATAATGGATAACTATTTTGAATCTTTTAAAGAAAAGATGAATAACAGATTCTGGATTCCACAAAAGATGGTGGAAGATGATAAAGATGATATTTGTTTCATGGTTGATTGTGATAGAGTATACATTCAGGCAGTAAGGCCTAGGATTGTATGGGTGAAACCTCTTCCTTATGAGGTAAACATTGATGAGACAAAGGATATAATTGAAGCCCTAGTAAATCAACCTATTGATCCAAAGGCTCCATACTTTGGAACATATGATGAAGCTAAGGTAAGAATTGAGCTAAGCATAAAACTTCCGCAGGCGGTTAACAAAGGCAGAAAGAGGATGGCCAAGATGTAATCTAGCACACCTCTAATGTTAACCAAGGGAAAAGGAGAGGATATTGTAGAAGAAGAAGAAAAGAATGAGAGTGAAGAAGAACAAGTGCCTGTAAAGAAGAAAGGAAAGGTAACTATCACCAAGGAACCCAAGCAACCCACTGCAGTCTTCACAAGAAAAACAAGGGGCAAGGAAGGTAAAGTCAATGATGATATAGTACTCAAAAGGCCTCCTCCCTCATTTGAACAAAAGATTAAGGATTTGAGAGAAGGACCTGGAATTGCAAATTTCAAATCTCTCAAATATGAAACAAGGTCAAACGCAGAGCAACAGGAAATTGAAGATGCTGTTATTGAGAAAATGGGAAAATGGAAGTACTCACCTGATGATATGGCTTCTCAAATTCTAGGTGTTCTATTGGATAAATTCAAGTTGAGATGGTCCAATGCAAGGCAAACTGTCAAGGACATATATGCTCAAACCTTAAGGCAATTGATGCCAAGTTTGAAAAATGCTGAAATAAATAAGGCATTGATAGAAAATGAGCATAAGATGACACTAAAATTTAACAGTTGTTTGATTTTGATCAAGGATATAGAGTCAGTTGTGAAAAGTGAAAAATCTACATGGAAAATCATCTATCATCTTCACAAACTGAGTACTGAAACTATGATAATTAAATGTATTGAAGATGACAGTGATGAAAAAGATGAAGAAGCAGTTCAGATTGATAATATTGAGATTAAAGAAGCTACCGAGGAAGCTAAGAAGAATGTTGAGGAAGATGATCTAGTTTGGATAGCTGCAGAGGTAATTGCCTCACTTCCTCACTCTCTAGTAAAAATTGCTACATCTAGCCCAGAGAAAACTTCAAGTGTGATTGTGACAACTCCCTCAAATACATCAAATCTCCAATCATCACTAGCACACCTCAATGTATTAATGACAAAAGTGGCTACCACTTCATCCACCAAGCTTCAACCTCCTTCCACCGAGTTGTAGTCTCCAGCACCATCTTAGTACCTTCTTCAATTTTGAATTTTTTAGTAGCAAGTACTTCAGTTTTGAATACCTTAGTAAGTAATTCAGATTCTACAGTTGTAAATACTTCAATTTTTTATTTATCAAGTATTCCAGTTAGCATGCCATCAGTCGGAAGTTTATCAGTTTTCACTACAAGTCCTACTGTGTCTACAATAATTTCTACTACAAAGGCATTAAGTATAAAGACTTAACCAAGTACAAATTTTTTGAGTAAGAGTGTAGTAGAAGATATAGATTTAGATGAGGAGATATAAATTCCCCAATTAGATTTTGCAAACCTCACAGCAGACCAAATGCAAATAGTTGGTGAACTCCTCCAGAAGAAAGCAAAGCAGAAGAAACCAAAAGAACAAAGAGATAAGGAATATACGATCATTGAGGATGCCAAGAAAATTTTGACAGAAGCAATAGGTGTTGAAGTTGATTCTTCTCAACACATTTTGTTGCAGTTGGCAGAGGTAGTAAACAAGTTCAATGAGGATTCCTCTAGATCAGATAAGTTGCTTGAGAAGGCTGAGAAGAAGTTTGAAAATAAAGTGCTTGAGCACATTTCTCAGCAAATAGCTATCAATCAAGCAAGGTTATCTTCAGTTTTGACTAGCATTGAGTCCTCCTATTCCAAGGTAACATCTTTTTTTGTCAAAGTATGTAATGTTGCCGAGTTCTCAAAGGAGATTAAAGACAAAATAAATAAGATTGATGAGGATCTAGAGATCAGTGCACAGAAGTTGCAACTTGAACCTAGTTCAAGCTCTGCACATCATATAACAGTCAGATTCCTATCTGATAAGCAGTCAGAATTATTGAGAGAAGATGCAAGGATCAGGTCAACATTAATAGATATTCAGAACATGATCCTTCCCATCATGGATACATTGCAGAAGCATATTGCATACTCAAAAACATTGATCCATGACAATCAGTTTTCAATTGTAGATCACATGATTGAACTCTCTGCAGAAGTCCAAGTTGCACTCCATACATGCAAGATTCTGCAAGAGAGCTGGGATAGAAATCTAGCACTAATTGGAAAGGTACATTTTGATTTTCTCTCACATTTTGGTATCTCCGTGTAAAATATTTGTATATACACCTTTGGCATTATTGTCAAAAGGGGGAGAAAAGTATATAAGATATGTGAGATATGAAAGGGGGAGAAAGTATATGAGAGAAATAGGAAATATAAGTATGAGGTGAAATAATATATTTGCATATATACTATATGGGAGACATGAAATGTATATACAACAATATGACAAAGATAAATTTTTGAAAAATCAAAACCAATATCAGCATGATTGTGTATATAAGTTTTGGGCAATAAGTGTTTTTGTCACTAATGCCAAAGGGGGAGATTGTTGGTATTAAGTATGTTTGTCATTAGTGACAACACTTATTCAGATTCTATATGTTTATTGAGCAGATAGGACAGTGTTTCCTGAGCAGACAGGACAGTGTTTACCGAGCAAACATAACAGTGTTTACCGAACAGACCGAGATTCACAGTGCTTACCGAGTTATCATTACCGAGTGATGAAATGAGCAGTGTTTACCAAGTGCCAGCATGGTAAACAAGGAATTCAGTTTCTACCAAGTGACACTATATCTACCGAGTCTCCAATATATACCGAGTTTGAAACTACAACCGAGTGGTTAGTATGGACCGAGCCTCCACTTCTACCGAGAGCATGATGATGCCGAGTAACGCAGTGGATGCCGAATATCAGAAAGTCACCGAGTTAGTTTGCAGTAACCAAGTAACTATATTTGGGCCGACTCAGTAATATTTGTGTTAGCTTGTTTAAGAGCCGACTTTATAATTGTTTTATAATTGTTTTGGATTGATCTATAAACATTGTTTTGTATCATATCCAAGGTGAAAGAAAAAAAAGCGAGAAGTGAAAAAGAGAAGAAAGGTAGAGATAAGAAAATTACAAAGGACTATAGCAGTATAAGGAGCAGCAGAGACATATCTATCACTGAAGGTGATCAGTACATCAGAGAACCTCAATCAGCAAGTATAGTTGCAAGTAAGAGATCTACTGTTTCATCCTAACAAGTGAATCAGCTTAAAATCCTTTAACTGGGTAGACTTAATAGTCTTTGTAAAATCTCTTAACTGAGTGCACACTTCATTGTATGTTTGTAAATCCTCTAACAAGTTGGACCTAGCAGTCCTTATTGCTCCTAACAGGGCAGATCATCAGAAGTGATCATTGTAAGCCTTAACTGGCAAACTTTATACTACAGTATTGAAGTTTTGTGGGTATCATCCCCACCCCAGTTTTACTTTCTATTTGGAAGGTTTCTGGGTCACCAAATCTCTGTGTTCAAAGTGTTATGAATGTTTTATTCTTTCTGTTACTCATGCATGCAGTTAGATTATCAATCTAATGTTATTAAGAATGTGGTTAAGATCTGAATTTGTTAAAAGTTTTGAAGTTACTGATTCAGCCCTTCCCTCTCAGTAACTTGGCTAGTCTTGAATATTTCCAACAAGTCTCTTTGTTAACTGGCACAAGGGTTTGGCCTTTTGCATTCATTATGCACTTGGATTTAACATCATATTTATTAATACATTGTTGAACTAGCTCCGAGAAAACAACTTACGGAGGGAAAGTTTTGGCTTCTAATAACCCACTCGATAGGAACTCTAGACTATGATCTTCTACTGCATGGTTTGTGAGTTCAGTTGCTATTTTTTCTACCAATACCCCTAATAGGTCTTTATTTGTGATAACAGGGGGACGATACCCCATATTCTTAACATTCCCAAAGAAATGCATACTAGACCTCATCTCCCCTAGAGGCATAAAAATAAACCCCCCCTCTTGAATCAATATTACCAAACAGCAACAAGAAATGAGAAAGAGCTTTTGGAGCTACTTGTTTTACGCAAACTTAGGACAATTTCTTCCCCCATACCCGAGACTCTACAGAATTGTAATAAGAAGAAAACACTTACAGAGCTATTTATATTTTTGAAAGAGTGTGCCCTCAAAAGTCAACTTTAATGAACATTAATTTAATATGATATGAGAAGTAATGACTCAGCAGCAACATGTTGTTGAAATCCACAACCTTTAATGCCATCATTAATCATCCCATAAGCTATATTTCTCACTCGTGTTAGAGATTTGACTAGTCTTAACCCAAAATGTTATCTGTGACTTGCCCCGTGGTTGCCGTCAAATCTGAACTGCATGTAATAATAACTCAACCACAATTCACCGTCAGCTTATGTCATGTGTCCCTTCAGCTGTCACTTTACTTATGACTTTGCCCACTAACTGTCCTTGAACCTCTTCGAACTACTTTGAATTGAAGTTCAAAGTGGTTCAAACTGGTTTGCCACAAAATGATGACATAGGCTAGAGCCCTCCTGCATGAACCAAATGTTAGAAAAATCATCATTCATTGAACTGCTTCGAACTACTTTGAACCGGAGTTCAAAGTGGTTCAAAGTGGTTCATGTGCAACATGAGTCTTGGAAAAGACTTGACCAATGAAAGCTGGATTTGAACTTGACTAACTTGAGGGCTATTTCTTGATGGCTTGAAGGGCATGAACATTTGGAGGATTACCGAAAGGAAGAACCATTAAGGGAATCACGTTAAACGAACTTCAAGTCAAAGAATTAGAAAGGGGCATAGACACTTCCTAATGGTGACTCTAACTGACCCTAACACAATCATATAAGAGATATTACTACTTCTACTGGTACATGGACAACTTTGAAAAGTTTGTATAATGGTACAAATAGAAAAAATAAAAATAAAATTCAAGAACAAATTACTTTCAACTAAAATTGAAGTAAATGAAAGTATTAGTGATTATTTATCCAAGTCTTTAATAATATTCTATTAATAGTTACTTTGAATGGAATGGCTACTAATTAGCATGCCTTAGTTACTAATTTGGCTGCAAAGGAAAAGACACCTTTTGAGAATTTGGTAGGCATCCTTCTACAAGAAGAAAGAAGCATATTTGCAAAATACTCCAGTGTGTAGATTCAGCTTTGATGGTCAAAGACAATAAGCCATCCAAAGGAAAGAAACAGTCAAAGAACATAGGAGAAAGTAAATTTGATACCAAAAGGTGTAATGAGGAGAAATAGTATCAAGATGGTGTATCATCCAAATCAAATGTAAAGAAAAATAGAGATTATAATTGTTGTATATCTCTCTTTGTCTCTCCATTTTTTCTCTCCATTATACCTTATATCTCTTGCCCTCTATTCTATCTTTGTTTTTTTATATCCCCCTATTTAGTCCATTGGTAATGGAATTTGATTATCTTCTTTATTCAAAGGTTATATTTAAGTTGTGTTTGGATCTGTATAAATAGATTTATAGTTGATTCAAATCAAACTATCACTTCATTGGTAATAGAATTTTTCCTAATTAATCTTCCACACCTTTTCAGCATATCTGTTACACCAAAGTACAATTTCTAATAATATAATTATCACCTTTGTTCAATTAAAAATAATTTTAAAAAGCTGTTTGAAAAATTCTGATCCTGAATATTCTTTTTCCGCTGAATATTCTTCTTCCGGACTTTGTGGATTACGATGGCGAGGGACCTTTCCTAAAGTTGAAAAAGGATATACCCTTATTATTCGCATCATCGTTCACTATTCGGCATCTTCTGCCGAATGGAAGTGGAAATACTCGGTAATGCCTACAGATAAACAAACAACCGGAGTTGCTTTCGAGAACGATCTTTATAGTATCAGAACTGCAGGCCTTAAATTTTCCAGGGTCACAGTTAAGGCCGTGCTATCAAATTTTAGTTTAAGTCACCTATGGTTTTCCCATCCCTGGACCTCTTACACGCGCTTTCATCATGAGATCTCCGCTGGAAACCAGACTACAGCAGAGAGCTACGCAGACTTCTATTGCACAGTCGAAAAATCTTGAAATTATTGAAGCCCTTGAAAATTCTTCGACAGACTAGAAAATTTGTGTACAACAGATCTTTAATTTTACTTAATGTTCAGGTTCCTTTTCGCTTCATTCCGTCGCCGGCTAATTATTTCGCTAAAACTTGATTGAAATTTGTGCCTTTTCTATTCAATCATAAAATTAGGTACCTTTCATTTGCAATTGGAAATATTCCTCGCCGTAATCAGGCAGGGATATATTTAATGCGCACAAGGTGGATGAAGAGAAGAAGTTAAGCGAGTGCATGGAATTTTACTTGGAGATTCGCTCCCAAGCTAAGGTATGAACCCTGCTCCCTTTCTTTATCTTTTAAAATAAAGTATAAAGCCTTTTCCAAATGATGTTTACGAAGGAATTGAGGAAATGGTTTCAGATCAGGGTTCCACGAAGGTTATCATAGGCACAACGTCTACCGATACAATTTCCAAGTAAGCGAAATGATTTTGAAGACTATTTTTGTTGTGTAATAAGGCCAACGTTTTATAAATAGTCTAAATTTGTTGAATTTTGTACAGAAAAATGAAAATACAGGGACCTGGCAAAGCGGATTATGTCCTCAGGCATGCGATCGAGTCCTCCGAGGTGTCAATTATTTGTAAGGGAAAGATTGTACAACTTAGGGAAGCGTCTCTTCTACATAATGGTCTGTAGGGTTTATCATTTCAATGCAATCTTTTCAATACATTTAAAAAAATTAATAATACTAGATCAGGAATTATTGGCACACTAAATTTATATCCGGATTCTTTTGGATTTGTGGTAGCAGCTCAGAAGCTAGTGAATTGTAGGATTCCGTTCTAACAATTGCTGGGGAAACGATTGGAAATGACCACTTTTATTAAAGTAAATGATGATTGTACGCCTGCTTAGGTTGAAGAATTGAATGGCGCTGGCTTTGAAGTTTCACTATTGGAACAATTTTATTCGGCGTTGGAAGAAAAGCGCAGTGATACAAACATTAAATCTGAAGCTTGTGGAAATTCGTTATCGATTCAGTCCAGTGAAGGATCCCAAGTATCTTCTCTCCTTAAAAGTTTAATTAGAGGAATGAACAAAGAGTGCAGAAGCAAGATCAAAGACACAATGTATTACTTTCTAATATTAATAATGAAGGTTTTTAAAAATAAATAAATGGGGCTTCTTTTTTTATATCAGTGTGTTTGTAATTTTATTTAGAATATGTAGGTCAAAATAGTTTTTTTTGTTTGTTTTTATCTTGGTCATATATATAATATCTTATACATTAATTAAATTTTCTCTTTTTAAAAATGAATATTTAAAATCTTTTTTCTAATGTGTAGATAGGTAGTATTGCAAGGGTATAACAAGATATACATAGCAAAGAGAAAATCAATCTATTATAAAATCATCTCCAATAAAAGGTAATAATCAATTGTGTTATACCATGCACTAGGAAGTTTCTTGACTCCATCCAAGTTATTTTCGAAGTTTATATAAATTATCATTTTGTGACCTAAGCAATAATATGTCATTTTATATTAAACATATATATTTATTCTTCAATGAAAGAATTTAAAAATATAGTTTTAATCTCTATCTAATATACTGGTCATTTATTAGAAGATATAGTTATTATTATTAGTCTTGTTATGTCAAAATAAACAACTAGAAGAAATGTTTAATTACACAAGTTCTTGAAGAAATTGAAGATCACCTACATTTTTATAGTATAGAAAATACCAATATTGGTGATCATTTACTCATATTAGATTTCAATTAAATGTGATTTGTGATCTTACATTATAGTGTAGTAGCTTTTTAAATCCTTATTTGAACTTGTATAAATTGTCCTATATGAAATAATTCTTTCCAACTAACTATAACTAACTAAATATCAATTTTTAAAAGTCTTGCCCTTCCTCCAATAAGTCTAAATCTAGGTGATCCTCTATTTCCTCTAAGGATGAGGAAGGGACTAAGATTAAGGAATCTAATAATTTATACTCAGAGGGGTAAGATTGGGATGTTTTTATTGAGTCAAAGCTAGTCTCCTTAGAGAGGGAAGAGATAATTCCTAGGGTATATAAGAAGAAAAGACCTAAAATACCTAAATCAAAAAGATATTCCCCTCCTTTGAGCCATTTGGAAGACCTTGTGGAAGTCTCTTCCCAACATGTGCATGTGGATGACATGGTGCCAAACTTTGAGGAGGTAATACCAAATTCAAAAAGGGAAGGGAGACCTACTTTCCCCCAGGAGTTACCTAAAGACTCACCCCTTCTTAATTCAGATAAGGAAATCCCTTTGGATCTCATGGCCATTGCTAGAAACTCTATGGTGGATTCTTTTAGAATGAACAAAAGGATCTTCAAGAAATTAAACCATATGAACATCAAATTAAGGACTATTCATTATAAATTAGACACCAAACAACATGATATGAATGTTTTGTGGGAAAACAATGTTGAAATCAATTTAATTAACTCCCTTTAGAAGGTAGGAAAGGATGTGGAAATAATGAAAAATAGACTATGATGGTAGAATTTCTCTGTTTGAAACAAATTTCAAAAACATCAATGAAAACCTTTTCACCTTGGTCTCTTTCATCTAGAAGGTGATTAAGTACACAACTATGAACATTAAAAATATTGTGAGAAAATATGATAAAATAAACCAAAACCACGTTCAGGCTATTGATGTGGAAGCAAGGGAAAAAAGACACATGAGGGTCTACTAATGATATGGTATGTACAAGATCATCTGGAACCTTGAAGAGGGCCCCAATACAGTTCTATAAAGACATTTAGGATCTCAAGAAGATGGCCTTGGATACTTCCTAGTTAGAAATTAAAGTAAAAAAGGCTCTGAAGAACTTGAAATTGAGATTTTATTTTATGTTCTGTCTCTACTCTATTTTTAATATTTTTGTTCCTCTTTCTGTTGCTAGTATGTTTTTAGTGTACTAATGTTTTTCTATGGGTAGCTTGATGTAAAAAGGATCTTGGATCCCTTCTAAACCTACCCGATCCTTGATTTAACTAAATATTAATTGTATTTATTTCTTCTTATCTTAAAATTAACATATATTAATGTAAACTCTAACATTTCCCCTTGATACATTAATCCAAACAAGAGTGGAACATTAAAAGGGTTTTGAACCCAACACTTTTAAGAGACTTTGATTAAGCACCTTCAGCTATCCTCATTGCTCACCCCAGAATCATCGAACTAATTACATCACCGAATCTCTTGACTGTATAACCTAAAACCATCTATATAACATGAGATGACATAACATTGTTGCTAATCCCCATACACAATGTCATGTATAGCATTCAACACAAACATAAAAACCTTAAGGGTATAGATAATCCAATACCATTTTAAGAACCTTAAGTGATTCAAGAGGCATCTAACAAGATTTAATCCCTTCCTTTTGAAAATAATTCTCAATTATGAAGATTACCTTACTTTTTACAAGGCTTAGACCCCAAATCTTACAAATGCACCTTGACATGACTTATTTGCACTTTTACAACTTTAAGAGATCAGAAATATTTCTACTATCAAATTTGATTCAAAATCAAGCCTAATACCATTAGGCCTCCACTATCAAATGAATGATCACAACTCAAAGAAAATCAAATACGAAAGAGATCTTACTATTTTACAAAACATGATGTAAGAAGGAGAACTCACTATTTGAAAAAGTGGATTGTGGTATCTTACAACTTGCTGATCACAATCTATTTTAAGGATTATAATACAATCCTTCACATGTTTTGTGTTGAAAATTATTATTGTAAATTGTTAAGTCCTTCCTAGTTCACCTAGGCACTCAACAACCCAAAATATAACACATTTTTTCCTAATGAATTAAAATTACAATCATTACAGACATGAAATTACAACCCTGTGATTAAAGTAATGGAAAAAAACACCTTTATGACTTGCTATAGTTTGAGAGCTAGCCTTATAAACATTATCCAACCCTTCCTCATACTTCTTTTGACAACATTTCAAAGTTATTTCATATAATGTTTAATGTAAAAGTTCTAGTGAGCAACTATTAGACAACAAACCAAGTACTTTTAAGTGTTCAATAGCCATAATACTCATTCTTTCCAGCTTTAAATGATCAAGATGAATATAATTATTCAAATAAATATTTAATTCTTTCATTACACTATTCTTATCATGCAAAAAAAGGTTAGCAATATTGTTTAAACCCCAAATTACTTAACAATCAAATTTCCTTAAATTATGACAGTGACATACTCTTGTGATAAAACAATGATTTAAAAGGAATTCAAACTCTTTCCTAGTTTTATACCCAAATAATATGGAGTATTCCATCATTCCAAGGGACAAAATCAATTATATTTCACCGTTATAAGTGTAGGTTTCAATAAAAAAATGCACATACATTTGTTTATGACTGTTATTTCCATTCAAGCTCACAGTTTGTAGAACTAGGGCCTTCTTGAAATGCCCTCAAACCAAATAATCATACCCTACCATTTTTGCACATTGGAAACCACATAGATTCATTTCATATAACCAAGGTTCATAATTTTCCATTGTTAGAAATGGAAGATATAGAATTGCCAATTCACTATTTACCCTAGCCATTGTCTTAACAGTTTTCACAAGATCCATCAAAACTTGCATATAACTCATTGAAAATGGCTAAAAAATGAACCATTAGAAAGATAATTTATTTACCTATCATTTTAAATTTATTACATATCAAATTTACATCAAGGGTGATCCTATATGGCTTTGGAACTACTCTAGATCTATCAAAATATATGATAATTGAGGCTTTTGATTGTCACACCTAGGCCAATCCCCCTCCAAACTGTTCTCACCTTTAGATTTGGACCAAACATGGTATTATAATATATTTCAATAATTTTAACTATTTCCAACTTCTCTAACTACCTTTAGATCAGTGCATGACATTATTTCTTCAATTTTGCACTTTTTAGCAAAGTTGCAATGTTGCAACTTTTGCAATTTTCAACAAAAGTCAACGAAACTTTGAAAACCTTTTCCTAGACACCTCTAACATGAAAAAATGGATTAATTTAAACATTATCAAACTTTTTATGGATATTTTTACCCTTTAACCTTAGTTGCCTCTATCAGGACCTATTAGGTCTCCTAGTACAAAAATGGCTCTTCAAGCCTTATAATTGAGTTGTCTTTCATATCAATAGACTTTATGAATTTATAAATCATGTATGAAAATTTAAAATCAGAAAATATGTACTTTGACTGCATAAGATATCTTTATTCCTAGGTTCCTCTGCACCATACAACTAGCCTTAAAAACTTTCCCTCTTACTATTCCTCTTGCCTTTGCCATCGGGTTCAAGTTGAAAAGGACACAAGATAATCCTCGTAACTACCATGCATTCCTCATCTTTTCATCTACTCCTATTAGTAGAGTACTCAAAATTGATCAATGGCTAACATTACTCAAGTTCATTTTTAGTCATATGTCCACCTCTCTTGATGCTTTACCACATAAACAAACCATCCATCTCACCCAAAAAAGGATCCTAGAAGCTGCCTCTCTTTTCACCATGCACCTTCTATCCCGCTTAATCTCTATTGGAGGATGTCAATGAATGACCTCCTCTTGCTTTCCCTCACATACAACCTCTTAGACCATCTTCTTGTATCTTTGATGGAACAAGCACCTGCAACCAAAAAAAACTAGCAACACAAGATCTCAAACGTTTCAGCTAGATCTTAGTTTGGATTTCCACCTTCGGTGACCTATCTATACACTCATGGTCTTCTATATCTAGTACCAATATTATGTAGGGAATGCAACAAAAACATCAAAACCTTAAAGGTATTATTGACCGAATACCATTTTAAGAACCTTAAATGATTCAAGAGGGATATAACAAGATAAAATCCCTTCCTTTTGACAATCACTCTCAATGATGAAGATAACCTTACATGTTTACAAGGCTTGGACACCAAAGCTTAAAAATACACCTTGACATGACTTCTTTGAACTTTTACAAGTTTAAGAAATCAGAAAGCTTTCTACTATCAAAACTTATTGAAAATCATGCCTAAGACTATTAGGCCTCCAACATCAAATGACTGATCATAACTCACAACAACATCAAGACCAAAGATATCATACTATCTTGTAAAACATGGTATAACAAGGAACATTCATTAACTTTTATATTAACACATTCAAAGTGGATTGTGGTATCTTAAACTTGTTGATCACATTCTATTTTGATGCTTACAATACATTTCCTTCACATTTTTGGTTTTGAATATTGTTATTGTAAATACTTCAAGTCCTTCCTAGTTAACCTAGAAACTGAACAACCCAAAATATAACACATCTTTTCCCATTGAATCAAAAGCAAGGTCATTATAGACATGAAATTAGAATTGCTAGATTAAAGTAATGAAAGACTCCACCTTTATGAATTGCCATGGTTTGAGGTCTAGCCTTATAAATATTCTCTAACCCTTACACATAGTTATTTGACAATATCTCAGGGTCATTTTCATATAATATTTAATATAAAAGTTATAATGAACAACTGTCATACAATAGACCAAGTACTTTTAGGCATTCAATAGCCATATAAGTCACTCTTTCCAACTTTAAATGATAAAGATGAATATAATGCTTCAAATAAAGATTTAATGGTTCAATTACTCTATTCTTATCATGTCAAAAAAGGGTAGAAATACTATTAGGACACTAGAGTACTTAACAATCAGATTTCCTTAAATTATGTTATTCATATACTCTTGTGATAAAATAATGATTTTAAAGGAATTCAAACTCATTCCTATGCTTATTTACCTAAAAAATATGGAGTATTCCAATGTTCCTTGCAATAATATCAATTCACTTTCACCATTATAAGTCCAAGCCTCACTACAAAATACATATACCTTTGACTATGACTGTTATTTCCATTCAAACTCACTGTTTGTAGAACTAGGGTCTTCTTGAAATGCCCTCAAACCAAATCTTCAAACCCTATCACTTTTCCACATTGGAAACCACATAAATACAGTGGATATAATTAAGAATAAAAATTTGGCATAGTTAAAAATGGAAGATATAGAATTTCTAGGTTCACTATTTACCCTAGCAAGAGTTTTAACAATTTTCACAAGATCCATCAAAACTTGCATATAACTCAATGAAAATGATGATGAAATGAATCATTAGAAATGTAATTGATTTACCTATTATTCAAAATTTATTACATATCAAAATTACATCAAGGCTAAGCCTATATGGCTTTGTAACTACTCCTAATCTGTCAAAATGTATGAGAGTTGAGGGTTTTCATGGTCATACCTTGGCGAATCCCCCTCCAAACTATTCTACTCTCTAGATCTTGACCAAACATGGTCTTATAAGAAATTTTGACCATTTATATATATTTTCAACTTCTCGAACTACCTTTAGGTCGGTGGATGACATTCTTGCTTCATTTTTGAAATTTTTTACAAAATTGCAATGTTGTAACTTTTACAATTTTCAACAAAACTCAACAAAACTTTGTTAACCTTTTTCTCAACACCTATAACATGGAAACATGGATTAATTGAAATAATATCAACCTTTTATTTACATTTTGACACTTTGACCTTAGTTGACTCTATTAGGAGCTATTAGGTCTCCTGGTATAAAAATGACTTTTCAAGCCTTACAATTGAGTTGTCTTTGATATCAATGGACTTTATGACTTTACAGTTCATGTATAAAAATTAAAATAAGAAAAGATGTACTTTGACCTCATAAGATATATCAATGACTAGGTGCTTCTCCACCACAATGAGAAACATTTCTTTTAAAATTCCACATCTTCTCAAAGTGTCTAATGCCTCCTTTTGTATTGTGCATGAGGTGACTTTCCTATAAATTTATAAATCTCCTCCAAGCGATTCTAATGCCTCCTTAAACATTGTGGAAATAGTCCCTTTGCTGCACATATCAATAATTAAACATCTACAAATGAGATTGTTAGGTATGAATGCAAAGTATT
Source organism: Chamaecyparis obtusa (assembly GCA_027943335.1). Lineage (NCBI taxonomy): Eukaryota > Viridiplantae > Streptophyta > Pinopsida > Cupressales > Cupressaceae > Chamaecyparis > Chamaecyparis obtusa. The sequence continues at coordinate 214,985 of BSBK01001046.1, read as the reverse complement.
TTGGTAGTCATTCTATAGCAGTTGTTGTTGCATTCATGACTTGGATTCTCATTGATGTCAACACAGTGATATTCTGGATATCAGCAGGAAAGCAGGTACAATTTTGTTTTGCACACATGTTGTATTGCAGATTGGATTTTGTGTAGTTGATGGTATGTTATTTGGTGTGTTATTAACCTATGGTTAATAGTGCAAAAATAAATTCATTCATTCATGAGAGTTATGAGCATTTTGGTGAAAGTAGTGTTTAGACAGTGTTTTTGTGAAGCGATTTTTAGAAATCGGAAGATATCTCTTAGCTGGGATGGAATCTAATTTTGCGCAGTTAAAGGGATGTTGGAGACTCATTAATGATGATGTGGTTCATAGTGCAAACTTTGAGGATATGTTTGGAGAAAGTTACAGTATCTGGAAGCCAACAGTTTTATATGAATTTTGTGTGCAGCGTGTAGAAATTATTATTTTGTAATTGAGGACTGACTCATTTGTAATTATTTGATTTTGGTATATAAGAAGGAATTTTTTCCTTGTTGTAATGAGAATTAAGCAAAATATTTTTGAGAAAAAGAGAATTGAGAAAAAAGAGAATTGAGTAGAGAGGATTGAATTGTGAAAGTTGAGATGCAAATATATGCATGAAGTGAAGAAAAGAGCTAATTCAGTGATGAAGGAAGACTTGTGAGTACAAAGATCTGAAATTGTGATCTTGTGTAGCAGAGAGTACAGTTTTGGCATAGTGTGAAAGAGGTAATATAATTCATATTATTCTGTTGAATAATTCTAAGATCTTTTGGACAGTGGGTTCAAAGATCTTGCCTTGAAGCTATTTGGGCAGTGGGTCCTTCTGTCTTCCATAAACTCTTAACTGGGATAGAATCTTTTAATAGAGATTCAAAATCTCCTAATAGGGATTTATATGTACTGAATGTATTTCATAAGACTCCTAACAGGGTCCATCCTCTAACAAGGAACTTTCATTTTAGTGCATCATTTTGTGGGCATCATTCTGACCGGGGTTTACTCTTTTCAAGAGGCTCCCTAGTCAACATATCTTGTGTTATTGTGCAATTATGTATGGTTAAGTTTCTATGGTTGATTACTACATTGATTATATTGTTTAAAGCAGTTGAATGGTTAAATTATCAGATAACTGATTCACACCCCCCAAAGCATTGGACAATTGGTTGATAAGGGTTATCAAGTTTGGTTTGCAGAGAAAACTTGTGTGATAAAAGATAAAGATGGAAATCTGATTGGAAAAGGATCTAGAACCAGAGGTAATATATTTCAGATGAATCATATTGAGATGACATGTTTGTTAACTAAGATTGATGACAGTTGGTTATGGCATAAAATATTTTGTCATATAAACTTTGATAATATTGTCAAAGTGAGTACTACACTTGCAGTAAGAGATTTACCTAGAATTATGAAACCTACTAACATGATTTGCAAAGAATGTATGATGGCAAAGCAGAAAAGGAGTTCATTTCCCAGCAACAAGTTCACATCGGCAGAGAAGCTGGAGATTGTTCATACAGACTTGAGTGGTCTACTAGGACTAGAGGATTCTATGGAGAAAGGTATTTTATGATTCTTGTTGATGATTTTACAAGAATGATGTGGATTGCATTTTTGAAAGAAAAATCTGAAGCATTTGATAAATTTAAGATCATGAATAGAAAAATTGAGAATGAATCTGGAATGAAGATTAAGTGTCTAAGATCTGATAGAGGTGGTGAATTTACATCTAGAGAGTTTAATACTTTTTGTGAAATGAATGGTATTAAGAGACAACTTTCAGCCCCTAGAACACCAGAACAAAATGGTATTGCAGAAAGAAGGAATAGGTCAATAACTGAAGCAGCAATAGCTATGTTGTTTGAGAATGATTTGGCTAAGACTTTTTGGAGAGAAGCAGCGAACATAGTAGTATACACTATGAACAGAGTACAAATTAGAGCAGATACAAATAAGACACCTTATGAATTATGGTTTGGACATGCACCCTCAGTTAAGTATTTTAGAATTTTTTGAAGTAAATGTTATATTAAGAGAGATGATGATATAGGAAAGTTTGATCCTAGAAGTGATGAAGGAATATTTCTTGGATATTCTTTGAAAAGCAAAGCATATAGATGTTATAACAAAAGAACTAAGACTATTGTTGAAGGTGCAAATGTCAAATTTGATGAGAAGTTTAAAATTTAGGAAAGAATGCTTGATTATGAATCTGATGGAGAAGCACAACCTCAGCCTAACATTGAAAATACAAAATTATTTTTTGAAACTAACAATGATTTGCTGAATGTAAGTCATACTGAAGAAAACAAAGAAGAAAACAGAGAAGAAAGCAGAGAAGAATCTACAGTTGGAACAAGATTAGTAACTATGACACCTAACAGGTATATTTCAAGACATCACCCTGTCGAGCAAGTTATTGGAAGTTTAGATAGAGGAGTTTTGACTCAAAATAAGGTACATTTATGTTTGATTTCTCAAATTGAACCTAAGACTACTAATGAAGCTTGTGAAGATGAACATTGGATTAATGCTATGAAAGAAGAACTGGAGCAAATTGAAAAAAATAAGACATGGGAATTGGTCCCTAGACCTGAAGACAAGAATGCGATTGGAACAAAGTGGGTATTCAGAAACAAGATGAATGAACAAGGAGAAGTGATAAGAAACAAAGCAAGATTGGTATGTAAAGGATATTCACAACAAGAAGGAATTGACTATGAAGAAACTTTTGCACCTGTGGCCAGACTTGAAGCAGTGAGAATGTTTCTAGCATATGCAACTTACAAGAAATTCAAAGTGTATCAGATGGATGTGAAGTCAGCATTTTTAAATGGTGAATTGGAAGAAGAAGTCTACATTGAGCAGCCTGAAGGTTTTCCTTTGACACAAGAAGGAGATATGGTATGTAAGTTAAAGACTCCTAACAGGGTCCATCCTCTAACAAGGAACTTTCATTTTAGTGCTTCATTTTGTGGGCATCATTCCCACCAGGGTTTACTCTTTTCAAGAGGTTCCCTAGTCAACATATCTTGTGTTATTATGCAATTGTGTATGGTTATCTTTCTATGGTTGATTACTACATTGATTATATTGTTTAAAGCAGTTGAATGGTTAAATTATCAGATAACTAATTCACACCCCCCCCCCCCCCCCCGTCAATTATCTTGGGTATCTTTACTTTCTAACAATTGGTATCTTTACTTTCTACATGTGATATATTTGGTTATGTGAATCAGTTATCTGATAATTTAACCATTCAACTGCTTTAAACAATATAATCAATGTAGTAATCAACCATAGAAAAATAACCATACACAATTGCATAATAACACAAGATATGTTGACTAGGAAACCTCTTGAAAAGAGTAAACCCTGGTGGGAATGATGCCCACAAAATGATGCACTAAAATGAAAGTTCCTTGTTAGAGGATGGACCCTGTTAGGAGTCTTATGAAATACATTCAGTACATATAAATTTCTGTTAGGAGATTTTGAATCCCTGTTAAAAGATTCTAACCCGATTAAGAGTTTATGGAAGACAGAAGGACCCACTGCCCAAATAGCTTCAAGGCAAGATCTCTGAACCCACTGTCCAAAAGATCTTAGAATTATTCAACACAATAATATGAAATATATTACCTCCTTCACACTGTGCCAAAACTACACTCTCTGCTACACAAGATCACAATTCCAGATCTTTGTACTCACAAGTCTTCCTTCATCACTGAATTAGCTCTTTTCTTCACTTCATGCATATATTCGCATCTCAACTTTCACAATTCAATCCTCTCTACTCAATTATTTTTTTCTCAATTCTCATTACAACAAGGAAAACATTCCTTCTTATATACCAAACTCAAATAATTACAAATGAGTCAGTCCTCAATTACAAAATAATAATTTCTACATGCTACACACAAAATTCAGATAAAACTGTCAGCTTCCAGATATTGTAACTTTCTCCAAACATATCCTCGAAGTTTGCACTATGAACCACATCATCATTAATGAGTCTCCAACATCCCTTTAACTACGCAAAATTAGATTCCATCCCAACTAAGAGATATCCTCCGATTTCTGAATATCGCTACATAGAAACACTGTCTAAACACTGCTTTCACCAAAATGCCCATAAATCTCATGAATGAATGAATTTCTTTTTGTGCTATTAACCATAGGTTAATAACACACCAAAGAACATACGATCAACTGCGCAAAAGCCAATCTGCAATACAACATGTGCGCAAAACAAAAATGTACCTACTTTTGTTAGGAATGAATGCAAAGTGTTTTGGCAGTCATTCTGTAGCAGTTGTTGTTGCATTTATGACTTTGATTGTCATTAATGTCAACATAGTGATATTCTAGATATTAGCAGGAAAGTAGGTACAATTTTGTTTTGCGCACATGTTGTATTGTAGATTGGCTTTTGCACAGTTGATGGTATGTTCTTTGGTGTGTTATTAACCTATGGTTAACAGCACTAAAAGAAATTCACTCATTTGTAAGAGTTATGAGCATTTTGGTGAAAGCAGTGTTTAAACAGTGTTTCTGTGTAGCGATGTTTGGAAATCGGAGGATATCTCTTAGCTGGGATGGAATCTAATTTTGTGCAATTAAAGGGATGTTGGAGACTCATTAAAGATAACGTGGTTCACAACACAAACTTTGAGGATATGTTTGGTGAAAGTTACAGTAATTGAAAGCTGACAGTTTTATGTGAATTTTGTGTGTAGCATGTAGAAATTATTATTTTGTAATTGAGGACCGACTCATTTGTAATTATTTGAGTTTGGTATATAAGAAGGAATGTTTTCCTTGTTGTAATGAGAATTGAGAAAAAAAGAATTGAGTAGAGAGGATTGAATTGTGAAAGTTGAGATGCGAATATATGCATGAAGTGAAGAAAAGAGCTAATTCAGTGATGAAGGAAGACTTGTGAGTACAAAGATCTGGAATTGTGATCTTGTGTAGCAGAGAGTGCAGTTTTGGCACAGTGTGAAGGAGGTAATATATTTCATATTATTGCGTTGAATAATTCTAAGATCTTTTGGACAGTGGGTTCAGAGATCTTGCCTTGAAGCTATTTGGGCAGTGGGTCCTTCTGTCTTCCATAAACTCTTAATCGGGTTAGAATCTTTTAACAGGGATTCAAAATCTCCTAATAGAGATTTATATGTACTGAATGTATTTCATAAGACTCCTAATAGGGTCCATCCTCTAACAAGGAACTTTCATTTTAGTGCATCATTTTGTGGGCATCATTCCCACCGGGGTTTACTCTTTTCAAGAGGTTCCCTAGTCAACATATCTTGTGTTATTATGCAATCGTGTATGGTTATCTTTCTATGGTTGATTACTACATTGATTATATTGTTTAAAGCAGTTGAATGGGGGAGAATGACAACATTAATGCTATTGAGGCTGTCTTTTTTGACTACTTATAGTCCCATAGTAAATATATGGTTGTGTGTATTTATTATTGTAGTTATAATATTGGTGAATATGGTTGAATTCTGTAATGTCACCTATCTTTTGGTTTTCTATTTAATAGATGCCCTACCTCTCATTTCTTGAAGGCAATTTAAGATTTTTGCATGTTTTCTTGTTTTGTGATCAACAAATCACCATTTTTAATTTAGTTGTCGTCAACTATCAGTTAAAGAATCTCTACATGTAGTGCATGAGATTGTTGATAGCTTGTATTTCTATTTTTAGTGTTCTAATTCTAGTTTCCAGATTTCATATAATTTATCCAAAACTATTCTATACTGAAGCTTTTGTGATGCAATAATTATCGTTGATTTATATGATCAACTGATCCTTGATCTATATAATCAAGAAGGGTTTGTTATTCTTTTAAATGAATAAAAAGATTTATTTACTATTTGTTTTCATTCTTGTCTTGTGTTGCCAGTACATTCCAATGTTAAAGATCTATAGAACAATTTCTTCTAATGGACAGTTTGCATTTTTATTGTCCAATGGTCATACTAATCGCCAGTAGATGAAGGAACCTACATGAGACAGTTCGCTAAAGTCTGTTTTTTTCCGGTGTAAACGAACCAAGCTAGCTCATTATCATTGAAACTTTTGCTTTGATTTTTAATTAGGATTAAAACGCAGAAATTATACTGCAACATTTACTACTGCTGTTGAAAAACAAAGGATTCAACAAAGTTTGGGCAATATTCATACGATACAATAACTATCCTTGAGATTACTTTGTGACAATTTCTAGATGTTTAGTCCAGAGCGACAATAGCAAAATGTAATAACAAATTAAACGAAAACAAACGGTCCAACTAAAAATGAACTAATGTCAAAAATATGAAAGCTCTTTCATTACTTTTCTCAAACAGAATTTGAACACTATTTTTCTCCACAATAATTACAATTTGTTATCGAATGGTTGCATGGAGTGCCAAATCCCTAACACCATCTCACCTGGATAAGCAATTCTGGACACCCAGAGCAAGGGCTCGGGAAGAGGGGTTATAATATGCAAACCTTTTCTGTTTTATTCAATCACATACATCGAGCGCATAAAATAGCCTTTCTCTCGCCACTGCCTGATGGTGGATCTCAGAGAATGGTTGGGGATGAGCTTCTTGTTATCAACTTTCAAATTTGTAACAGGCGATGTGTCATGGCCGCTGCTGAACCATCCCTCTATTGCCTCCTTTTCGTATGTAAAACCATCCGCTGCCACGTAGGGGTCCCGCATAAGCTCCTGCAGATCACAACTACTAAACTAATCAAAACCTTACTTTCCATTTCATAGTCAAACACAGATTTCAAAGGCTTGAATGCTTGAATTCTTTTAGAAGTGCCAAAAATGCTTAGTTTAGTTTCGTGTTGTTATGAAATTTCAAAGGACACACAAAATGGGGCTTGCCTTAAAAATTGGACAAAGGAAAAAGGTCGGCAAGTATGGCTCTTCAGCAGATTGCACCGACGTTTGGCCGCGTTCCAGTGGCCTGCAGGGGTTCGATGCAGCGGCTGCAAAGTTTCGAAGATCTTCCAACAATTTCATGACATTTGGTTCAAGGCCGGTCCTTCTACTTTTATCTGATTCGGTACAATATAAGGCGAAGTAAGCCAATTCAGCTGTCTGCATAGATGGCCATTCCCCGGCACTCTGATCCAAAACCTCCTTCAATTTACCGCTAAACATGGCGCGTTTCACCTCTCTCACCAGCCCAAAGGCCGGCTTGCCGGTGAGAATCTGAAGAATGACCACTCCCATACTGTAAATGTCGGATTTTGTAGAGAATTCGCCGCTTCTCAGGTATTCAGGATCCATGTAACAGAAGGTTCCTCTTACCTCCGTTTGTTTCCGGGAATATTCTTCTGAAAGAATTCGGGCAATGCCGAAATCGCTGATCTTACTTAAATAATTCTCGTCCAGCAAAATATTTTGTGGCTTGAGATCGCGGTGGACGATTGGATCTGGCTTTGAACTGTGTAAATATCGCAAGGCGAAGCAAATTTCTGCAGCAATGCGAATTCTGGCGTGCGAGGCGAGCGGCGGAGTGCCGTCTTTGCAGCTGAGACGATCTGCGAGGCTTCCATTGCACATATATTCGTAGACTATACATCCTCGCTCAGAGCAAGTTCCTACTATGCGTACCAAATGCGGATGCCAAATGTCTCTTAAAAGATCCATCTGTGAGAAGAAGATCGCAAAAGTAAGTATTTTTATTAATTGATTTAACTAATCAGAACAAGATCTCAGGCGATTTAGAATTCTCCTACCGGCGTTTATATATTTTATGTCTATACCTCGCGTTGGAACTCCTGCCAGCCCCGTAAACCCTCCTCCCGCATAATTTTTACGGCGATGCTTTTTGCTTCGATTTCGCCTCTGTATACCATGCCGTAGCTTCCTTCTCCGAGTTTGAAACCCTCGGAGAAATCGCAGGTGGCGGCTTTCATTTCGTCCCAGGAGAATTCGCGGAATGCCAGGTTATTGGAGGAAGAGGCGGACGTCGAGGTTTCGACTCCCGAGCTTGGATTCAGGTATTCTTTGAGCACCCTGATTGCAGAGTCCTTCTCTTGCAAACTTTGCAGGCTTTTTTCCTTAAAAGCGTCGACCTTTCGCCGTGCTCTTTCCAGCTCCTGCAGTTTTTCTTGCCGGTCTCGCGAAGCCTCATTAACTTCTGCTTCCAGCAATCTCAATTTTTTGTCTGTTATCTCAAATTCATCCACAGCTTCATCCCGTTCTTTCGCGATGACTTCGTACTGGTGCTTCGAAATTCTCAAGAGCGAGCTTGCGTCTTCCCTCTGTTTGGTTGCTTCTTTGAAGGACATTTCGGATTCTTTATACTGATAAATACAGGAGAAAGGTAAATTATTTTCCTTGCATCTTAAACGATTCTTTGCACTGATAGATCCAGGAGAAAGGTGAATTATTTTCCTTGCACCTTAAACGATTCTTTGAACTGATAAATACTGTAGAACGGTAAATTATTTTCCTTAAATCTTAAACATGAAGAAATAAGATTAATGTACATACCTTGTGGAATGCTATTTTAAATTCCACTTCTGCTTCCCTACGTTTCTCCGTCTCCAATTGCGCTTCTCTCCTAGCTTTCCTTGCCTCTTGCAATGTATCTTGTAAGTTAACGACTAGGTCTTCAACACTCGAATTCCCTTCCTGCATTTAGAATCGTATCTTATAAATTCCAGGATATTGAGTTGCGGATCTTTAGAATACCTCGCATATCTGTTGCAGTAATTAATTTCATCCAGATGCATGAAGAGAAACACAGATATTTTGCATGAGCTTAAAATAGGACTGCTAAATTTGTTTGCTTGATGAAATGATCTATTCCAGAAGCTGCAACCTCTATAACAACTGCATAATGTAATGATTCTGAGATAGCTCACAACAATGTAATCGATCTACAATATCAATAAAGATTCTTTTGTGTTTGTCTGTAATTTTTGCGTTTTAAATTTTTTCAATGTCTTCTAAAAAACTTCAATATTTATCTAACCCTTGGATTGCTGCTAGTAAGGTCAAGAATGAACAAACTATCAAAGTTTAACTGATCTTTAAGAGTCATTAGTGGATAGGACATGCTTGAGATCTTTCACTGGTATGAAGCGATGACAAATTTCCACAAGCTTCAGATTTTATGTTCGTCTCAAAGCAAGCTTCATGATGTTCGATCGGGGACATTACGTGGAGTGATGATTCTTCAATGGCAGAGCCATTTACTTCTTGAACGCAAGCAGAGGTGCAATCTCTATTTACCAAAGGGACTGATGGTGTGCTGCAGGACGCGTTTAAATCCGGCTGGAAGTTTGGAGTGAATGTAAGCAATGCTCGGCCTTGCAAGGAACAGGGATTCAAAGTGTTCGTTTCTGATCCTTTCCAGGGCAATTGTGAAACTGGAAGCCTGTTGTTCATTGGATTCCGAGATGCTACGACAAATCCACACGAAGCGCATGTAAGTTTTCGTATAAATTTGTGCATAAATATTGTTAAATCAACTAATACAATTCATATAGATTTGCTTGATTAACTTCTGAATTAGTTTGAAGTTAATAAAATAAAAAAAGTTCAATTGTTTTTTAGTAGCTATTAAATTAAGTAATTAATATTGAGAGCATTCATTTTCTTTAAACTATGTTTGTAAATGTAAGTTTTATTTGATTTTTTATTTCTTAGTAGTAATAAAACTATGTCAAATAAAAACATAGTGAATATTGAGAAAATATGTTTGATGTACATTTTATAAATTATTTGATAAAGAGAATATATTTTAAGATTAAATTTGTTTTAATAGAAACTATGTTATTAGAAATTTTCAACATCATTATACTATAAGATATACTCTTATAAAGATCTAATAAAAACTATATAAAAAAGGAGGTGCTCTTATATTTTATTTGATTAAAAAAGATTTACTTTCTTCAATAAAGATTAAATAAGAAAAAAAATTAATGATAAAAAAAACAAAAAAAGATAAATAGTTGAAAGCTTCAACTTTTTCTTATTGTGTGTCCCACAAATATGGTCTAAAAGAAGATAATTTAGTTTGAATTTTTTTCATTGTATATTCAATATTGATTACTTTACATAATAAAACTCTCAAACAAGAAAGTTGTAGTTGATAAAGACCTCTTTCTATTTATTACTCAATTTTCTCAAGAATATATGTGTGGACAAGTAACTATTATATTTCTTAGCTACAAAAAGAAGATATCAGTTATGTGGAATAGAAATCAAAAAATGACATGGGTAAAAATGTGTATCTAACGATTTTAGAAAATAGAGTATAACTTATATTTCTTTTGAAATTAATTTTATGTAAAATCATTTGAATGTGATTGTAAAGGAGTTGATTGAAGATTGTGATTGCAAAGGACATGATTGAAGAATAATATTGAATAATAAAAAATTTAGTGACTTTTAGAATACATTTAGTAAATAAAATCTAAAAGATTTCATGCAATGGTTAGAGGATGGAAGAAGAAGTTGGACTATCTATTTGGAGAGTGAACAAAGTGCTTGAGCACATTTTGGATAGCAATAAAAGAGTCATTTTCTTAGTCTAGTGCAATATGTTCTAGTTTAATATTGTAGTGTGTTTTCTAGTGTTCTATTTTGATTTTGGGAGAAATTATGAGAAGCAATGCTTTTTATTATGTTTCTACCTTTTAATTGATAGAAAAAACTAGGTCTTCATGATGAGTCAACAAGTGGTTTTATACCTTTAAAAGCTGTAGTTTATATCTAAAAGTAAAGGTAATATGAAGTCAACCAATATGTAGTCAATTAGTTGGTTATCAATTGAAGATACACTTGAGGGTTGGAGTTATAAGAAATCGGGGTGATAATAGTCATTTAGGCAAACAAAAAAGAAATCAGATCATACTAGATGTTGCGTCGTAGACAATTAAGGACATATTGATTAAAGAATATCAATATAATTATGTCAAACAATATCAAAAAAGAGTGATAGATCTTTTCATAGCATGAGAGTACTAGACTAACAAGTGTTGCTCAAACATGTAACATAAAAGATCAATTATTATAAAGATATATTTAAATATAGACATCTGTTAAAAAGTCAAGAAAGGAAAAAAAAAAATGAAAATTCTTTTATAATCTGTGAACACTCTGTATGAATCAATTGGATGGATACTTTTAATATACTATTGCAAATGTCAATTTTTCCTTTATTTTGATTTTGTATTCTACAATGATTTTCTTATATACAGTTGTAAGATGCATCGACAAATCATACTGACCATTATGTAGAGGAGCTGCTTCCCTGTGTTGTACACGCTTTCCTTTACAAATAATTGAAACCTCACAGCACGCGATCGCGTTCCTGAAAACATAATCCGCTTTGCCAGGTCCCTGCATCTTCATCTTTCTGTACAAATTTAGCAAATTTAGCCTCAAAACATCTCCTAGTTATCAAATTTAGCCTCTTTATACAAGGTAAGGCGATCACACAAGAGTATTCAACATTGTTTCGCGTACTTGGAAATTGCACCGCCTGACGATGTGCCCATGACAAGCTTCGTGAAATGATGCTCTGAAACCACTTCGACAATACCTTTGGAAACATCCATCTTCTCAACAATCAAATCCTTTGCAATCACCTGTCGCATATATAGATATTTCAGATAATTCTTTAAGAAAAGGCTTTATATTTTAAATACAAGGTCGCATGCCCTGCTAATTAATTGGGGGAGAAGGATTCATACCCTAGCTTGGGAGCAAATCTCCATGTAAAATTCCATGCAATCTTTTAACTTTTTCTCCTCATCCTCCTTGTGCGCTTTTAATATATCCTCACATACTTGGCTAACACGAATTTTTCCAACTGCAATGCAAAGGTATCGAATTTATGAGCGAATGGAAAAGACTCAAACTTCAAACAAAATCCTGTGAAATACCTACTTACCCGGCGTCGGAATGTAGCGAATCGGAACCTGAACATGAAGTAAAACTAAATGCGCCGCTAATCTGTTGTTGAGAGCCCATCTGAGAGCTGAGACACTTTCTAATAAGTCTTTTCCTACGGCAACACAAATTTTCTCGCCTGGCGGAGAATTTTCCAGATCTTCCACAATTTCTAGGTTTTCAGGCTGCGTAGTACCCTGCTGCAATTGGCTTAGCACCGAAGTTTTCATAATGAAAGTGCGTTAAATAATTGAAACAAATAAAAGAACGGAGAAATTTTCATAATCTTGTTAGATCGCCTTCACAAGAACCGCGACATACTCAGGCCTGCAGTCCTCGGATTATAACCAAAAAATTTTGTCTGTGAGTTGATTACTCGTTTTTTACGTTTCACGACGGCATAATAATAGAATAAAACCCTTACGATCTGAATAATACTGGTATATCTTTTCTCCAGTTCAGAAGCTCCGTCGTCGTCACAATCGAGAAAGTCTGGAGAGGTATCAATGGAGAATATTCAGGAATATTCGTGAATATTCAAACTTACATAAGCTTGGAATATATATGTAGTTTTTGTCTTTTGAAATATCATATACATAAAGAGGTGGTAATACCGCTGCGCCGTTCCGCACATAATTATTCTTCTTTGTTATCTTTTCAGAAACTAAAACATTTGTAATCGAGATTAGTAGATGGACTTAACATTAAAAAAAATAATTAGTCATTTGTAAATGGTAACATTTTTAAAAAAATAGTCATCTGTAAATGGCACAGGTTAAGCTCTCTAAAAAATGTGCCAAAGACAAAAAATTGTTTAATTTTTTAAATTTTTTTTAGATTTGTGAAAATACAGTGATATTTTTGCAAATTTTTTGTAGCTTTCGATCATAAAAATTGTGGATCATGAAGAACAGATGTTGAAAATTTCACAAAAATCTTTTGTGTTTTCTGGTTTTTGAAATTTGGTCAATAGTACATTTTGTAGGGAGCTTAGTCATGTCCTATGTAAATGAGGTAATAATTATGGGAGTTGGTTTTTATATAGTTGGAATTAGTAGTAGGGAAGGTGATTATCTTAAACAAAAAATTTGATGTTTCACTTTTATGAGTTCTTGTGATTAAACAATAAAATGCATAGACATAAATATTGTTTTATCATTAAATAAGTAGCAATGCATATTCATAAATAAATAATAGCTATAAAGATAGTTTAAAAAACATTATAAACTTTATTTAATTACATATATCTTGTGTAGTTGCTAAAAACTTAAATTTCTATAATTGTTTAGGGTTGCACACCAATCTCTATTCATTTGGAACTAGTAGTAGGGGACTAATGAACCATGAGACCAAGGAAGTAATGCAATAGACCCAGGTTAGTCATATCAAAATGCTCCATCAAAGCTCACTGCGATCCTCAATTATGATTGGATATTTACCTTTGAGAATCAAGTCATCCACCTAGAAGACCCTCCCATACCTTTGAATGTAAACTATAGGATCAAACTAAAATTGAGTGAATCTAAAAGCAAGCAAGAAATTGTCCCTCCTCTCTTCCCAAGATCTTAGAACTTTCTTGAGACCATAAAATGATTGATGTAGCCTACTAACAAATAAGAATCTTGCACAAAGCTTGGTGGCTACTCCATATAGAGGTAAGTGCAAGATGTGTTGACAAAAAGGTTAGTGGTCCCCTCAGGATTTGCAACATGGCTTAACGGCTTCCTGTGTCTTCTATAAGTGTAGTGGTTGTATCGGGCATTAACAATTCGATCTTTTGGTGCAACGACAACCACTACTCATAACAAGTGGTATCAAAGTTTGGTCAAAGGTTCGAATCTCCTCAAGTAGCGATGAGGGGAAGATTGTTGGCAAAATGGTTAGTGTTCCCCTTGGGATTTGTGACATGGCTTAACCGCCTCTTGTGTCTTCTATAAGTCTAGTGGTTTTATCAGGCATTAACAAGTCGATCTTTTGGTGCAACGACAACCACTGCTTGTAACAAGATATTGAGTCCACTTATGGTAGAAGTTTTATGTACACAATAAATTTTGCAAGAACACGCTCAATGAAATGGGGTCGAGCTTAGGTTTTGGATCCTGACTCAAAACTCAATAGAGTCTCATTTTTTGATTGGATGATTAGAGTATAGTTGGGAGAATACTGAAATCCAATTTTTTCAGTATTTGCTATGTTCTAGTAAAGTTCAATTTTGAAGGTTTTCAGGGCATTTCAGGGCTTGGACGCCTCAAGGTAAGCCCTCCTAGTTTTGGTTTGAGATTTATTGAAGAGATTTCCAATAGAGTAAATGGTTTGCAATTCATACCTAGGAGTAGAGAGTTTTGCCTTCTCCAAGTGGACCTATTTTTATATATAGTTTTTTTTATCATTTTGGATAGTTTTAATAGTTTATTTGTAATAAACATTATGAGGAATCTTCAGTTCATTTCCAAATGATTCTAGTGACCCTTGGGATCCATCAGATTTGTATAAATTCCAATTTTGAATAGAATGGATCACTTTTTGGCTTGCAATCTTGTTGTTAATCTTCTTAGTTTTTACATTGAACTTAACAATACTACAAGTATCACACTAGGTATTGTAATATGATTTCATAATTCAAATCATTGGACCCCAGTTCTTAATGGGATTGTGTTTCTATATGTTATAAATTTTAACAAAAGAAAATGTGTCCTCGTTTATGGAACATGGCCTTGTTTATCCAACTACCCAATTTCATAAAATTTGAATTACTTGCCGAGGAATAGCTTCAGAATTTGGTGTGGAAAAAGGCCTAGTTAACCAAACCATATCTTTTGATCTAGTTCTATTTGCACCTTGAAATCCATCTAAATGTTTAAACAAAATAGACACTTTACACATATATCTGAATACATTTTTTTACAAAATATTCTGACTAAAAAAACCATTAGAGATGACACTATAAATTCCATAAATATTTTTTAAAAAATTGGATTAAATTTTTTATTTTTCAATTTGTTTCTATTGAAACTAGTGCCTAAACTTGAAATAATAGGCTTTCTTATTATTTTATTTACTTTTTGATTTCTATATATTTTGAAAAAAGATATACGACATCAAGCTACAAACAATTATACACTTTAAAATAAATAAAAAATGACAACTTTATGTCAAAATATGCTTGTCATACATGAATTGGGGTTTTAAAAATAGCAAATGACGCCCAATAAAAAATTAAAAAAATTAAAAATAAATTTACAAAATAAAATCATCATAAATCTTGCATGTGTTACAAACCATTTTCTAAAAGGATTTGGAAAAATACTTTAATTTAGGTCAAATTATGCTTTTCATAGACAGGCCTCGTATGGTCCTAAAAAAGTGAATTTTAGAAAATAGTTTTTAGTAATGCATATTGTACCATTGTAAATTGTAAGCATCTTATTTGTGTATATAATTTAATTATTATTTGGCACCCAGCTTAGTGTGTTTTCATAGTAAGACTTCATATGACACCTAGTGGACACCTAAATTCAAATATAAGTCATTTGTTATTTTAATTATGTATTAAATAAAGGTAAGCCCTTATTTCTAAGTGTTCTCCTCTATGTTTTCTCATATATAATGATGTATTTTATCACCTAGGCCCTATATTACCATTTATAGCCTCTGTGTTATGTCTCAAGATTGAAATAAGTTCTGTCGTGTAACCCAGCATCCCCTAATTATCCAAGATCTATGGTTTTGATTTAAGTATCTATTGGATGGAACAAAATGCCTAGGTCATTGTTATATTAGGAATATAATGTGTAGGGTGTTGTGTTCACTAATTTTTAGGCTGAAATTAAAATTGGGGCCCCATCTTTGTAATTTAGTGGAGTATTTGGATTTAGTGGGAGGTATATAAATACCTTAAACTACCCCTGAGATATTGTGAGAGGTATATAAACACTCTATCTCTCCTCATTTCGGATTTCACATCTACACTCAAGCATTCATGTCCATTATCAAGCAATCAAGTTCAAACTTTGAAGGCAAACATTTAAGATCTTGAACATTCTAACATTTTTAAAGGAAATCTTCTACATGGATCAAGCTTCTTATCCTCATTGAAGGCCAAGAAAAGAAGTCAACCATCAAGAGGATGTGCACACACTCAAGTCTCCACATTGATTCATCTCTCTCTCAATCAAACATTGTAGCAAACTACAAGACCCATTACATAAGGTTGTGTGTTTCATGATTTTCTTTTGGATTTTTGTTTTAAGTCAAAAGTATTACATCAACATATTTTTTCACCTGTTCTCTTTAAGTTTCATGTGCTGTAGATTTTAGCTGGTCTAGTGTGTTTGTTCCCCCTTTCTATTTTAGTTTCTCTTTTTTGGTGAGCTTGATGCTTTAACTATTTATGTTACTTTTGCATTTCGGGTCCCTGTAAACATATTTTTTGCTTTAATTTCAAAAAAATGCTTTCTTGCATTTAAAGAATCATTTTCATTGCTGAGGTATGACATACTTCATTTCTTTGATCTAACCTTTGTTATATGAAAACGTAATTTTATTTACTTTATTTCATTTTCAAGGTTGATTCTAGATAGGGGTTTGATGGAGGCCCTAATGTTCTTCCCCATATTCCTGTGTAGAGGAACACATAGCAGAGTTGGTGGGAATAATTCAGAAAGTGAGAGATCTAATAGAAATATTTTTATTGGTTTTAAGTAAAGTCCTTTTGAATGCATCACCTCAAGCTATTTATTCCTAGGAACAAAACACCTAGAACATTTTGTACCCTACCAATCCATCCTAGACTTGGAATTTGGGTTGGTACAACTTTCTGGTTTCCATTTTAGGTCATTATAATTATTTTTCACTTTTAGGTTGGTCTTTATTTTTTGTAAATTTTTATATTTTCTTATTTAGCCTCCTATCTTACATCGTCATATCATTTCCCATTAAATACAACTTCCCTCAATTAAGTACTATAAATGATCATTTACTCATTCAATTCTTAAGTCGTACTTGATCCTATTGGATCATCTTCCTTATGATTGTGCTTTATGCAAAGGAGGATCAATCTACCTTTCCTATATTTTATTCAGTGTACATTTACATGTGCCTAACTTATAATATTTCTATTTTGATTTCAGTAGTTAAGATCTCCTATATGCACTTTTTTATTCTTAATTCACTTTTTATTTGGTGCTTGGATCTCATTTATTTCATTCATGTATATATTTGAGGTAGCTTTCATGGAGTTTACTAAGTTATATTGGTGTGTCATATCTCATGGGTGAACCCATAATAGTTGGTTACACTTTTTTCCTAAACACACGCTGAAAAAAGACTTCACTTTTAGAAGCATATTGCTGCTAAACCATTACAAATTGGAAGATGAAGTAAATTAGTCTTTTAAGATTTTATGTCTAGATTCTAAATATATTTTTAAATTCTTTTACAGAATTAATTTGAATCAATTTGTCTATTTCCCATGAAAACTATAATGTTATTCAAAACAACATTTTTAAAGAGTGCCAGTCACTTCATAAAGCATAATTTTTTTCCAAACCAAATATCACGTTGATTCTTTTGAATTTAGTTTTGTAACATCTATATCTAGTGTTTACAATTGGTTTCATGACTCTATCCTTAGTATTTCATAATTTATTAACATTTGAAGTTGATTGAACTATAATACATACATACATGTACATGTACACACACAAAGACACACATGTATACATATATGATATATACCTCTTTCACATCAATGCAATGTGAAGGAGGTACATATGCATATATTTATACATGTGCATGTGCATGTGTGTGTCTTTGTGTGAGTGTGTCGATGTGTGTGTGTGTATGTATGTATATATGCATGTATGTACACACACATGTATACATATATATAATGTGTACCTCTTTCACATCGATGAAATGTGATGGTGGTACATATGCATATATGTATACATGTACATGTGTGTGTGTGTGTCTCTCTCTCTCTCTCTCTCTCTCTCTCTCTCTCTATATATATATATATATATATATATATATATATATATATATATATATATATATATATATATATATATATATATATATATATATATATATATATATATATATATATATATATATATATATATATATATATATATATATATATATATATACCTCCTTTACATCACATTGATGTGAAGGAGATACATATGCATATATGTATCCATATACATGTATATATATACATATATATAAGTTTATGTATACATATGTATAGATGTATGGACACGTGTACACACATACATATACATATATGTATAATGTATACATATATATAATAGGATGAATAGGATGTGTGTGTGTGTGTGGTTTTATTTTATTTTATAAACCAAGAGTTTATGTATGTAGGATTTTAGTTGTACCTAGGGTTTATGCGATGGGGCTTTTAAATGTAACTACAATTTATGCATTTAGGGTTTTAGTTATATTGAGTTTTAATTTTTTATGGTTTTGTGTTTTTCCTATTTTCTAAAGTTTGAGAGACTATAAAACTTAATAAAATTAAATTTTAACATAGAGAGAAAATAATTTTCTACACTATCAATATAAAAATCATAAGAACTTTTAATTATCTACTCATTTTTGCCAAAAAAAATAAACAAAAAATTAATAATAACGTATATACGTTAAATGGAGGAGGATGAGAGGATGAGTGGAGGAGGAGGAGAGTGCGGAGGATTCTAGTTTCAAAATTCAAATTTGAATTTGGGTGAGACTAGTTGTTAGAATAACTGAGAGGGGGTCAATCAGTTATCTAGTGTCCCAAAAAAAAATGTATAATCGAAAACAAATTCTTCAACTTCTGCTACTCGGTAAACATAAAATATTTTCACTGTCTTTGTTTTTACCGATTGTTAGTCTAAAACTTATCGTAGTTACTGATCAAATCTAACATGTAATAAGCAAAGTATGATAACAAACAAATATCACAATCAACACATAACACAAGAGATTTAACGTGGAAACCCTATGAAGGAAAAGACCACTTGGGAATAGCAATCAAAAAATTGTTCACTCTTCTGAAGTGAGGTTGGTGAAGACCCAACCCTATTAAAGGTTACAAACACACTGTTAGGTGTGACCTTGTTAGAGGATTTTAGACTAGAAGTTATCGTCCAACCAGCAGTCACTCTGGGGTTGACGGGATAACAATGTTCAATCTATGAATGAAACATCAAAAGACTTTCATAGTCCACTCGGATAAGAGATTTGACTTTGTACAAAGGCTAAATATGTAACAGTAGATGATTTTCCTTGAAACAACTTCAATTTTAGTTTATAGATCAATGTTTAGCTCATTGAAATCTTTCTGATAAATATACCACTTCAGATTCAATACTATATCAACTTACTCTACATCGGTAATTATTCTCTGTAGCTTTGTAGCTCTGTAATTGTTTTGCAGCTCAGTTCTCATTAACCAGTATGATCAAAATGCATGAAAGCTTGTTCACGCGATAATTCTGTAGTATCTTCTTCTTCTGGCGTCTTCCAACAGTGAAATCAATGTCTCTTATATAGATGAGTAAATCATTTTCTTTTCCTCCATTAGATTTTTCTACTTAATCATATTCATAGATTTTTTCACTTTAACCTTCCTTAGTGATGTGTCAGTAACACATTTCAATTTGCTCCATTAGATCCTTCTTGAATTATGTTAGCCGTCGATCTTCATAACAAGCCTTATCTGTTACCTCAATTTCATACGCTTTACAACTCATCACTTTATCGGTGAAACTGATCATTTAATTCCTTTTTGTTATGCTTTGTTAACAAAGAAATGTGTCGGTGAACACAAGCTTGGTTAACACTATGCTCAGTATACACTACACTTCGTCGGTGTATACTGGAATGCTTTATTTACCGACAACACGGCTTTGTGTTTTTCAGCTCTATTCTTCATCATAGATGAATGCAACATAATAAAGTCAATTTCATCAAGTCGTAGACTCATCAACAAGTTACTCAGTGTATTCCTTATCCTCATCTAATATATACATCTTCCTCATGTAGATATTTATGTTCTTCATATCTTTCTTCTTTCTTCAGATGTGTCGGTATAGTAACTTACAAGATAAGTATTGTCAAGCTAGTTGACATCAATGACAACATAATACTGATTTAATCATCTTACATATCTAATCAGCAACTCCTTAGTAATCTTGAATTATAGATTCTCCATTCAAGTTCTAAATCAGTTGTAGTTTATCAATCTCTCCCTTTGGCATTAATGAAAACTCATGTAATATGAAATTTACCATACACATACCAAACATGTAATCTATAACTCTATGATCAAATGTTGTGTAATGTAAGCTCTCCCTAGCTTAATATGTTTAATCACAATGTTACTAAACATCATTGAAAAAGATACAGCTTTGTCATTCTCTCCCTTAGATAGTTCACATTGGTGCATATTTCTCCTTTTCTTTTTCATATTATTTATCTCTCCCTTTGACAACAATGCCAACGAAAAAAATAAATAATTAGCTCTGTAGTAGCTAAGTGACTCTCTGTTGTCCAATACAATCTATGTATCTTTGTATACTAATATCCCAATCTGTTCCAGTTCGTCAAACTTAATCACAACCTTGAACATTATCCAAAGTGTGAACTGTGCTGCATCAACATGTTTGATCATTTGATAAGTGTAAGCTGATGCAACATCTAGATCACATTAGTGACCAATAGATAGGGGATGAACCCCAAGTCTAGTCCTCAAGTATTCAAATGTGTCCTTCGGTAGAGGCTTTGTAGAGATATTTTCAAGTTGTTCTTTAGATGTAACAAATTCTAACTTCACTTGCTTCTCTTGCACTTATTCTCTTAAGTAGTGATACTTAATTGATATATGCTTTGTCTTAGAGTGCATCACTAGATTTTTTGAAATATTGATAGCACTTGTGTTGTCATAGTATATAATGACCGGGTCAGTGATTACCTCATTCATTCCTTCCAACACTTTCTTGATATATGCAATGTTTTAACAATTAGTAGCAGTAGCAACATACTTTGCTTTAGCTTTAGACTGAGAAATACAAGCTTTCTTTTTACTTGTCCAAGTTACATGTCTTTCACAATAGAAGAATGCTCCTCCAGCAATGCTTTTTCTGTCATCCACATTTCTAGCCCAATTAGCATCGGTATAAACCTTCAACTCAAAATTACTTTCCTTAGGATACCATAATCCATAATCCTCTATCTTTTTTAGGTATCTTAAGATCCTTTTAGTAGTAATCATGTGTGATTCTCTAGGATTAGCAGAAAATCTAGCAACAATTCCCACAACTTGTGCTATATCTGGTCTACTGTGAACTACATGCATTAGTTTACCAATCATGGATCGATAAAGTGTCTGGTTTACCTCTATAGTTTCATCTTCCTTAGTTAATTTACATCTAGTAGCCATCGATGTTCCCATAGGTTTATCATCTTCCATGCCAAATGTCTTCAAGACTTCCTTTATGTACTTGGACTGTGTGATGAATATCACATCATTCTGCTGAATCACTTGTAATCCGAGAAAGAATTTAATCTCTTCAAACATAGACATTTCAAATTCATTCCTCATGTCATCAGAAAAATATTTACATACATGATCTTGACCTCCAAAAATAATATCATCAACAAAAATTTCAGCAATAAGAATAGTGTCATGAGTATCACCTTTCATGTACAAATTGTTGTTTTCACTGGTTCTTACAAATCCAATACTTAACAAGTAAGTATGTAGCTTTTCATACCATGCTCTCAGTGCTTGCCTCAAACCATATAAAGCTTTGTGTAATCTACATACCATGTTTCTATTTTCTGGATCAACGAATCTTGCAGGTTGTACTATGTAGACCTACTCTTCGTGTATACCATTAAGAAATGTTGACTTCACATCCATTTGATAAATCTTAAATTTCTTGTGTGCAACATATGCAAGTAGCGTTCTAACTCCTTCCAATCTAGCAACAGGTGCAAATGTCTCACCATAGTCAACGCCTTCTTCCTGTGCATATCCCTTGCATACCAATCTCGCTTTATTTCTTGTCACTTCACCATTTTCATTCAGTTTGTTTTTGAATATCCATTTAGTACCGATAACATTTTTATCTTTAGGTCGGGGTAATAAGGACCAAGTTTTTTTCTTCTCTATTTGTTCTATTTCCTCTTTCATTGCATTAACCCATTATTCATTCTCTAATGAAACTTTCACATTCTTTGGTTCAAATTCACAAACTAGACATGTAGCTTGTCTTGTTTTGCTTCTTGTCTGCATGCCAGCTTGTCTGTCTCCAATAATTTGTGTCTCAGGATGATTTCTTCTAACAAAACTAGCCAGTACTTAATTTCTCCTTTCTTTTTCATCTTGTTCAGGTTCATGTGCTTGCTCGGTAGCTCCATCTTGTTCGTCGATTTCCCTTTCCTATTCCTCAGGGTTATTTTCCTGTTGACCGGTTATCAGAAGTTACGACTTTGGTAGATAATCAGGAAGTTCAATGTAAGTGAATCTACCATAGTCTTCTGGTTCCTTTCTTTCTTCTATGTTCTTGTCATCAAACTCATCAACATGGACATTAGTACATTTAATCATCTTATTTGTAACCTTATTCAGATATTTGTATGCTTTACTCTTAGTAGAATATCCTAAGAATATTCTTTCATCACCTTTAGAATCAAATTTCCCATTCCTCTCATCTTTCAGAATAAAACATTTGCTTCCAAAAATTCTAAAATAACTTACAGTAGGTTTGTGTCCAAACCATAGCTCATAAGGTGTTCAATTGGTGTCCTTCTTCAGTTGTACTCGGTTAACAACATATACAACTGTACTGACAGCTTCTCTCCAATATGTTTGAGCAACATTCTTTTGTATCATCAGTGTTCTAGCATAATCAATGATTGACCTGTTCCTTCTTTCAGTAGTCCCATTCTGCTGAGTTGTTCTCAGTGCAAAGAACTGTCTCTTAATACCATGCTCATTTCAAAAATTAGTAAATTCATTAGAGATAAATTCACCACCTCTATCAAATCTTAAGAACTTTAATTATTTTCTAGTCTATTTTTGTACCTTTTCCTTATACCACTTCAACATCTTAAATGCTTCAGATTTCTCTTTCAAGAACATAATAGTCATCAGTCTAGTATAGTAATCAACAAAAAGATAAAATATCTATCACCATAGTAGCTCTAAGTTCTCATAGGACCACATAGGTCGGTATGAACCAACTCAAGTATCTTCTTTCTTGAGTAGTCTTTGCTCTTAAAACTAGACTTAGTCATCTTACCTTTCTGACATTCATAACACATAGCATGATCTAGTTTTCATAAGTTAGGCAACCCTCTAACTCTTTTCCTCTTACTAATCTTGATCATGTTATCAAAGTTCACATGGCATAACCTTTTATGCCACAACCATGCATCTTCATCCTTCATTAATAAACAAGAAGACTAATCAATATCAAGATAAAATAGATTACCTCTGGATTGTGTACCGGTTCTGACAAGTCTTCCTCCATCATCATAGATTCTTACCTTTCTACTCTCAAAAGCAAGTCGGTGGCCTAAGTTATTCAGTTGTGCCACACTTAACAAATTATAGTTTAGTCCATCTACCCAGTATGCATTTTCACATTTTATTCTATCATTAATCATGAACGAGCTTTTACCTCTTACCATATAGGGTGCATCATTTCCCATCCTTATAGATCCTCCATCATATTCATCAAGTAGATCTAATTTCTCTATATCACCAGTCATATGATGTGTATAGCCCCTGTCTATGATCCATGTATCATTTTTGCTTACTTTAGAGATTAGTGTTGTTTCTTCATGTTTCTCTTCTTCCTCTAAATCATCTTTCATAGCAACAAATACTACTTCTACATCATCATCAGTGTCAGATTCAGATTCAAATTATTTGGCTATGTAACATACCTTTTTCCCTTTGTCATAGCTATCTTGGTTATCTCTTTTTTTGTGTCGGTAGCCTCTATTGACTCTTCTCCCATAGCTTCTTTTGGATCAGTCTTTGGATCTATCATCATCTTTCTTATTCGGACAACTAGCAGTGATGTGGCCAACTTCTTTACAATTAAAACATGTTAAGGGTAGCTTGCCTCTATACCTTCCCTTACCTTTGGGCAATCTTCTGGCCATAAGAGCTTCAAGCTCATCAAGTTCATCATTGGTATTACTATCACTATCATTGTTCTTATCATTCCTGCTACTAGACTTACCAATCTTCAAAGAGGACATGAAAGTGGATTCAATAGAAGGTACAACACTATTGTCAAAGTTATTCAATTCAAAGGTTGTAAGCTTATCGATTAGTGTGTCAAGATTAAGGTTGGATGTAGCCCTTGTTTCATGAATTGCAAAGATCCTGATTGCATAAACTGACAGCAAAGTTCTGAGAATCTTACTTATCACTGTTTCATCATCAATAAATCCATTGGATGCTCTAATAGTGTGTACTACCTCTTTTAGTCTATTTGTGTATTGCACAATGTTCTCACCTTCTTTCATCTTCATATCATCAAAATAACCGCTTAGGCTTTTTACTCTAGCTCTCTTAACATTCACATCTCCACTGTATATTAGAGTCAGTTTATCCCACATGGCTTTGGTAGTTGTGCATCCCTTAATGTCTTGAAATTCAGCATCGGTACGGGCAGCAACAAGTTCCATCATAGTAATGTTGTGTTCATGCCTATCCTTTAGTTGATCAAGTGTTAGGGGACCTGGTGTCAGTTTAATGTAGCCATTCTCCATCAGTTCTAGTGTAGAATTCCCCATTCCATATATGTGCAACTTCATCCAACTTTTCCATATTGTGAAGTTCTCTTTATTTAGCTTTGGCACTTCCCTCTTATACATCTTGTGACCTTTTTGCTAGAGTCCTTAAAACTCTATTCTAAGCAACCATAGCTCTGATACCAATTGTTAGAATAACTAAGAGGGGGGTGAATTAGTTATCTAGTGTCCCAAAACAAATTCTTCAACTTCTACTACTCGATAAACATAAAATGTTTTCACTGTCTGTGTTTTTACCGATTGTTAGTCTAAAACTTATCGTAGTTACCGATCAAATCTAACATGTAATATGAAAAGTATGATAACAAAAAAATATACAATCAACACATAACACAAGAGATTTAATGTGGAAACCCTGTGAAGGAAAAAACCTCCTGGGACTGGCAACCCAAAAATTGTTCACTCAGGTTGGTGAAGACCCAACCTTGTTAAAGGTTACAAACACACTGTTAGGTGTGACCTTGTTAGAGGATTTTAGACTAGAAGTTATCATCCAACCAGCAGTCACTCTGGGGTTGACAGGATAACAATGTTCACTCTACGAATGAAACATCAAAAGACTTTCATAGTGCACTCGGTTAAGAGATTTGACTATGTACAATGGTTAAATATGTAACAGTAGATGATCTACCTTGAAACAACTTCAATTACAATTTACAGATCAATCTTTAGCTGATTCAAATCTTTCTGATCAATATACCACTTCAGATTCAATACTATATCAACTTACTGTCTATTGATAATTACTCTCTATAGATCGATAATTGTTCTGTAGCTCAATTCTCATTAACCAGTATGATCAGAATGGATGAAAACTTGTTCATGCAATAATTTTGCAGTATCTTCTTCTTCTGACATCTTCCAATAATGAAATCAATGTCTCTTATATAGATGAGTAAATCATTTTCTTTTCCTCCATCAGATTTTTCCACTTAATAATATTCATAGATTTTGCCACTTTAACCTTCCCTGATTGATGTGTTAGTAACACATTTCAATCTACTCCATTAGATCCTTCTTGAATTATGTTAGCCATTGATCTTCATAACAAACCTTATCTTTTACCTCTATTTCATATGCTTTATAGCTCATCACTTTATCAGCTAAACTGATCTTTTAATTCCTTTATGTTCTGCTCGGTTAACAAAGAAATGTGTCGATGAACACAAGCTCGGTTAACACTAGGCTCGGTATACACTACACTCTGTTGGTGTATACTAGAATGCTTTATTTATCAACAACACTGCTTTGTGTCTTTCAGCTCTATTCTTCATCATAGATGAATGCAACATAATAAAGTCAATTTCATCAAGTCATAGACTCAACAAGTTACTCAGTGTATTCTTTATCCTCATCTGATATATACATCTTCCTCATGTAGATATTTGTGTTCTTCATCTCTTTCTCCTTTCTTCAGATGTGTCGGTATAGTAACTTAAAAGATAAGTATTGTCAAGCTAGTTGACATCAATGACAACATAATACTGATTTAATCATCTTGCATATCTAATTAGCAACTCCTTAGTAATCTTGAATTATAGATTCTCCATTCAGGTTCATCAGTTGTAGTTCATCACTAGTGTAGAAGGTATTATTGATGATCTGGTTGTTGCAGCCATGGATCTTGGAGCTTCTAAGGGATTTGGGGTGCAAGGTAAGGATCCCAATGCAAGAAAAAATCTTGGGGACCTGGGGGTCCCAACTATTTCGATACGGTGGGTCAATAGGGATGAGTGGAGTAGGAGGAAGAGAGTATGGAGGGTGCCAGTCTCAAAATTCAAATTTGAATTAGTATGGGACTTGTGCAATAGGGGTTGTTGTTGGTCATGTTGCTACAAGAAGGAATCTTCAAGCTTTTAAGGGATTTGGGGTGTGAGGTAAGGATCCCAATGCGGGACAAAATCTTGGGGACCCAGGGGATCCCAGCTATTTTGATAAGGCGGGTCAACAAGTAGTCACAATAAAATGGTCATCCCTTTTGGTGTCAAAACCATGGGTAAGTCTTCATTACAACCTGATAAGAATATCTCAAACCTGGCTATCAGGAGCTTTGTCATTTCTATCCTTGACTAGATCATTGAATTCAACATTGCTAAAATAGAAAATTCTTTGGTGTGTTGATTCTTGGGTGTAAGGCTGAACATTGAGGTGGTTTGTGCTTATGCCAAGAGGAAATGGGTGTTAAAAGGGCATGTGGATATAGTTTCTATGACAAAGGGATGTATTTATTTTGTCTGCTCTTGTGAAGAGGATCGATTGAAGATTTTATGTAATGGGCCATGGGTTATTGGTAAAAATACTTTGATCCTTCAAAAATGGTACCCTAATCTTGTGTTTGAAGATAAAACAATGGTCCAAGCCCCGAAAATGGTCCAAGCCCCAGTCTGGGTCAAGATTCCTAGACTTCCTTTGGAGTTCTGGATGGAGGATTTTTTTTATGGGATAGCCAATTCCTTTGGGTAGTTTCTATCTATTGATCATGTTATGAAATCTATAAGAAGATTAAATTACACATGAATTTGTGTAGGTGTGATGCAGGAAGTTGACATGCCAGAATATATTAGTATCCATTCTAAGCTTGGATCCTAGGAGTAGAAGATCAAATATGAATCCATCTCTTTTGCCTACTACCACTATAAAAGAGCTGGGCATTGGGTGAAGAAGTGTTTGAGTAAGACTATCTAGAGCAAGCTAAAGAAGTGGGTTCCAGTAGGGAAGTATCAGAGTGTTTGGGAAGATTCCTCTAGGAATCTCCATCCCATCAATGTAGAGGCAACTTTTTAGAGTTTGGATTATGTCAATCATGTGCAGGAGAATATTATCACTATGAACAAAACTAAGGTAAGAAATGGGTCTCCACAAGTAATTTATTGGGAGAGTGATATTGAGGGTGTGGTTGAGAATCAGGGGGAAAGTGAAAGACCTCTAGAGGTGATTGTAAAGGATACCATTGAAGAGAATGAGAAAACCTCAAATATGAGTAACAGTCCTAATTTGAGACTGATAGTAGATATGATGCAATTTGTGCAGAGCCCTACATCCCTGGATTTCTAGGATGGTAGGAAGGATACTCTTGTTTGGAAGGATGCTCAAAAATGCATTGTGTTAGGACAAGGACACTTAGACTCATTTCTTATTTCTCCTTAGGTGATCAAGAGCAGCTTCTCAGAAACCCTTACCCCAAAATGGGGAGATACAGTAGATATTTTCCAAGCATTATAGGGGTGTCAGAGCTGGCAAGAGGATGATGATCAAAATTTGAGGATGTTAAAAGATCTAAAAATCAGAACAAAAAGATTAAAATGCCTATCAAAAGTACAAGGAGCTCTAAAATTGGGGATGTGGGTGGGATCTTACCCTCATCGGGAAGACCATCAATTAAAAAAAGGGCTATGGAGGATAATAAGAATATAGTAGATGGAAGCCAAAAGACCATCCTAGAGGGTGTTCCCTTTATCAAGGTATGAAGATTATCCCTTGGAATATTAGAGGGTTAAACAATCCTCATAAGCAAAATATTGTTAGGAATATGATTAGAGATAATAGATGTGATGTTTTTTTGATCCAAGAAACTAAAATGCCTAAGGAGAAAGTTGAAATTCTTAGATTCTTTAAGAATGGGAAAATTTTTGGGCGAGATTCTGAAAGGGCTTCATGGGCTATTTCTACCCTTTGAAATAGTGTTTCTAATGAAGGGGATGTTCTCTACTAGGGAAATAATGTAGCCTGTATCAGATTTAGTCATATTAAGGATGGTTACTCTTGGGTGTTGACCAATATTTATGACCCTAATACCAAATCTAGGAGAGAGTCATTTTGGGATCTCTTATCTTATTTGAGAAGTAGTTTTGATTCAAAAGGTTGGATTTTTGTGGGAGATTTTAATACTCCTCTGAGAGAAAATGAAAAAATGGGGGGGAGTCAATCCAATATTGATAGTAGAATGCATCTAATGAATTTCATTAATGAGCAAACCATCCATGACATGGATTTGTAGGGAGTTAATTTCACCCAAACAAATAGAAGAAATGGAAAGGATCTTATCCAGGTTAGGTTAGATAGAGCTTTGATTAGTAATAATTGGTTCCTACATTATTATTTCTCTATGTATGCTCATATTAGGGTTGGATCTGATCACCATCCTATAACCTTTTTGGCTGATCCTTTATGTATGAAAATGAACTTCACTTTCAAATTTGAGATCTGGACCCTACATCCACAATTGGAACATAAAATTGAGGAATGGTGGAAGACAAATATCAAAGGAACAACCATGTATATTCTTGCTAAAAATTTGAAATTGGTGAAGGATAATATCAAAAGCTAGAATAAGGAGACTTTTTGGAACATTTTCTCCACTAAAACCAATATTTGTCAGGAACTGAAGGACATACAAGAGAGAATTCAACATGAGGCCTGTGATAAGATCTTGAGAGAGAAGGAAAATGAAAATATTTTTGAGTATCATGATATTGTTTCTAAAGAAGAGACCTTCTGGAGACAAAGATCTCGTAAATTATTTTTGAAGCAAGGGGATAGGAATACCAAATACTTCTTCATGACTACTCTTAAGCATAGAATGACTAATAGAATCTCTAATATGATTATTAATGGTTCGAGATCTGAAGATGAAGACTATTTTAGATTGGAGGCTAAAAATTTTTTTTAGGATCTTCTTTAAAAGGATATCGGATTGGACTAGGAATCTCAAAGGGAGTTCTTGGAATGTATCCCCTCGATCTTGAATGAGGACTAGAATTCCATGCTTACTTCTATCCCTTCTAATGCTGAAATTAAAAGGGATGTGTTTTATTTTGATGGGGAAAAGGCCCCCAACCTAGATGGATTTCCTCTATTTTTCTTCCAAAAATTTTGGGCTATCTTGGAAAAGGATGTTACCAGCACGGTGGAGTTATTTGGAGTCAGAAAAATCCTGAAAAAAGTTAATGGCACTTTTATTATTCTCATCCCTAAGAAACATGGAGCTAATAAAATGGACTAGTTTAGACTGATTAGCTCATGTAATACTTCTTATAAGATCATTTCTAAAGTTTTGAATTCTAGGATTCTCTCAATTTTTCCTTCTCTCATTTCTTGGTAGCAGAATGGGTTTGTCCCTAGTAGAGAGATTTTGGATTCTATTATCTCCATTAATGAAAATGTGCATGATGAACTAAAACTAATTGAATACCTAAATGACTTGAATATTAGTGATTAGGGATCACTGAGGACTGAAATGATATGAGAGATAATTAAATTAGTCATTTTGTTGTCATTGATGTCAACTAGTTTTGACAGTACTTATCATGATAGTTGCAAATATCTAAACATCTGTAAAGAGGAGAGAAAAGATAAAGAACTGAGATATCTACATGAAGGAAGATGGATATGACAGATGAGGATAAGGAATACTTTTGGTAACTTATTGACGAGTCTATGACTTCATATGGTTGACTTGATTATGTTGCATTAGTCTGTTATAAAGTTACAAGAAAAAATTAACAAAGCAGTGTGGTCAGTAAATGAAGCACTTCAGTATACATTGAGCCAGTGTAGTGTATACTGAGTGACAGTATAAACTAAGCTTGTGTTCATTGATGCATTTCTTCATTAATTGAGTATGGATGAAAGCATTTAATACTTAAGTTTAGCCGACAGAAATTGATGAGCTGTAAAGTGTTTTGATTTTGAGATTGAGGATAAATTTTGTTACAAGATACACGGGTGACAAAATTTGGAGAAGACCTAAGGGATGGAATTGAACCATGTTTATGAAACGACCACCTAAGAATGTTTATGAGGAAAAATCTATGAAGGAGATTAAGCAGCAAAATCTGATGGTTGATATGAAAATGGTTTATCTATCTATATAAGAGATATGAGTTTATTGAAACATGCTAGAAGATAGAAGACTGTAGATGCGTGAATAAAGTTTCATTCATGCCTGATTAGACTAGTTGAAGAAGAACTGGATTGTGGAACAACATCGAGCATCAGAGAGCTATTACCAAGGGATAGTAAGTTAATGAATGTTGAGGAAGTGAATTGATATATTGATCAGAGGATTTGTATGGGCTTAGAATAGATCTGAACATCTTTAATTTGAGCTATATTATAATTAGATCAATTATTGTTTCAGTTTAACCATTGATACAGAAAAATCTCTTAACCAAGTGGACTTAACCATCTTATGATATACCCCATGTTATTCAATGAATGTACATTGTTATCCTATCGACCTAATAGTGAATGTTGGTTGAATGATAACTATTAGTCTTAAATCCTCTAACAAGGTCACACATAATAATGTTTTTGTAACCTTGAATAGGGTTGGCACTTCAGCGAGCTCACTTCAGAAGAGTGAAAAGTATTTTGGGTTACCGGTCCCAGGTGGTTTTTCCCTTAACAAGGTTTCCACATTAAATATTTGTGTTATGTGTTTTTGTGATGATTGATTTGTTGTCATACTTTACATATTGCATATTTGATTTGGTCAGTAATCACTATGAGTAATTAACTAGTAATCGGTAAAGACACAGATAGTTTAGTATTTTATGTTACCGAGCTGTAGAAATTTGCTGAATTTGTTTAAAGTGATACATTTTGTAATTGGGACTACTGGAAAACTGATCTAATTGATTCACCCCCCTTCTAAGTTATTCTAACAATTGGTATCAGAGCTTTACTGCTTGGAACAGAGTTTTAAGGACTTTAGTAGAAAGATCACAAAATGTATTAGAGGGAGGTGCCAAAGCTGAACAAGGACAATTTTACCATATGGAAAAGTTGAATGAAACTTCACATATTCAGAATCAGAGATTCTTCCTTACATCTACTTGAGAATGGCTACTTACAACCATCGACTCGACCTTTCACTCTTGATCAACTGAAGGATCGACATGAACATAACATGACTATGATAGAGATTGTTGCTGCTCTATCAGATGCTGAATTTGAGGATGTCAAAGATTGTATTAATTCAAAGGAAATGTGGGACAAAATAGCTCAAGTCTATGGTGGTGATGTTAATGTCAAGAGAGACCAAGCTAAAATCCTAAGAGGAAGGTTTGACGATATGAAAATGAAAGAAGGAGAAAATATAGTACATTATACAAACTGAATAAAGGAGGTAGTCAATGCTATCAGAGGATCTGGTGGTGTCATGATGAAGATATAGTAGTAAGAAAAATTCTAAGGACCTTGTTGCCTGCTTATGCAATCAAAATATCAACTATACATGAAATGAGGTCTGCACCTAGCAACATGCATACTAGATTGATCAGTTGATTGGTAAGCTAACAAATTTTGAGTTGAACAATTTTGATAATACTATTGTACCATCTATTGAGTCTTCTTTCATGTCTTCTCTGAAGATCGATAAGTCTAGCAGTAGAAATAATAGGGATGATAATGATATTAACACTGATGATGAGCTTGATGAACCTGAAGCTCTTATGGCTCAGAGGTTACCTAAAGGTAAAGGCAGATATAGGGGTAAATAACCTTTAGCATGTTTTAACTACAAAGAAGTTGGTCATATTGCTGCTAGATGCACAAATAGGAAAGAAGATGATAGAAACAAAGATCGATTTGGTGAAGGAAGCTATGGGAGAAGAAGCAACAGAAGTTACTGACACTACAAAAGAGATAACCAAAACAAAAATGATAAGGGAAAAAAGATATGTTACATTATTGAAGAGAATGATACTGATACTAACACAGATGATGATGTTGAAGTACTATTTGTTGTGATGAAGGATGATTCTGAGGAAGAAGAAAGGTATGTAGAGACATCACTCATTTCTAAAATTAATAAAAATGATACATGGATCATTGATAGTGGCTGTACACATCACATGACTAGTGATGAAGAAAATTTTGATCATCTTGAGCATTATAATGGAGTTTTTGTAAAAATGGGTAATGATACACCATGTATGGTTAGAGGAAAAGGATCTTTAATGATAAATGATAAAATCAAATGCGATAATGCTTATTGGGTAGAAGGACTAAATTACAATTTGCTAAGGCTAGCACAACTTAACAACTTAGGTCACCGAGTAGCTTTTGAGAGTAGGAAGGTAAAGATATTTGATGATGGAGGAAAACTTGTTGGAACAAAAGCACAATCCAAAGGTAACTTGTTTTATCTTGAAAATGTTGTGTCTTCCTATTTAATGATGAAAAATGAGGATGCATGGTTATGTCATAATAGGTTATGTCATGTAAACTTTAATAACATGATTAAGATCAGTAGAAAGAAAAAGGTTAGAGGTCTGCCTAGCCTAGCAAAGCCTGATCATGTTATGTGTCATGAATGTCAGAAAGGAAAAATAACAAAATCTAGTTTTAAGAGTAAAGACTATTCAACAAAGAGAATCTTGGAGCTAGTTCACACCAACCTATTTGGTCCCATGAGAACTTAGAGCTACTATGGAGATAGATATTTCATTCTATTTCTTGATGATTACACTAGATTGATGACTGTAATGTTTTTAAAAGAGAAATTTGGGGCATTTAAGATGTTTAGATGGTACAAAGCAAAAGTAGAGAAAGAAACTGGGAAAGAAATGAAATGTTTGAGATCTGATAGAGGTGGTGAGTTTATTTCTAATGAAGTCACTAACTATTGTAATGAGCATGGTATAAAAAGACAGGTTTTTGCTCTGAGAACACTTCAGCAAAATGATGGAATTTTCATCACAATCAAACTACATAAAGGAAGTATTGAGAACATTTGGCATGGATGATGCTAAATCAATTGAAACATTGATGGTCATAGGCTACAAATTGACTAAAGATGATGAATCTATAGAGGTAAACCAAACATTGTATCGATCTATGATTGGTAAATTGGTGCATGTAGTACACAGTAGGTCAGATATTGCACATGCAGTGGGGATTGCTGCTAGATTTTCTGCCAATCCAAAGGATTCACATATGGTTTTAGTAAAAATAATCTTGAGATACCTGAAGAAAATAGAGGAATATGGATTATGGTACCCTAAGGAAGGCAAGTTTGAACTAAGAGTCTACACCAACATAGATTGGGCTAGAAACATATATGACATAAAGAGTACAACCGGAGGAGAATTTTTCTTTGGTGAAAGACTTGTTACTTGGATAAGTAAGAAATAACCTTATATTTCTCAGTCTACTATCGAAGAAAAATATGTCTTTGTTGCTACAAATCATTCAAATATTTCTTATATCAAACAAGTGTTGGAAGGGATGAATGAGGTACTCACTAAGCCGGTGATTATATAATGTGACAACACTAGTGCAATAAATATTTCTAAGAATCCTGTAATGCCCTCAAAGACCAAGCATATTTCTATTAAGTGTCACTACTTAAGAGAACAATTACAGGAGAAGCAAGTCAAACTGGAATATGTTACATCAAAAGAGAAACTTGCTGATATTTTTACCAAACCTCTACTGAAGGAAACTTTTGAATACTTGAGGACTAGACTTGGGGTCCGTCCCCTATCTACCGGTCACTAATGTGATCTGGAGGTTGAAGCAGCCTAATCTTATTAGAAGATCATTCATGTTGATGCATCATAGTTCACACTTTGTATTTTTTCTAAGGTTGTGAAAAAATTGATAAACTAGAATAGAGATTTGTATATCAGTATATCGAGATACATTGTCTGCACCAAACAACAAAGAGTCACTTGGCTATTGTAGAGCTGTATGTTTTATTTTTTTCTTTGGAATTATTGTCAAAGGGAGAGATAAATAATATGACAAACCAAGAGATCACTAGAACATCTATCTAAGGGAGAGATAATCTCAGAAAGTCAAGGAGAGTTTTAAAGATTTGTTGCTAAGAACAGAAGGAATTTGAGAGCTGAAAAGATTAAATATGTAGAGGAAAGTCTGTACTTGCAATGCTATTATGTAATGTAGTGAGTAAACATATTTAATATCAAGCTAGGCAAAGCTTCCTGAGCTATAACATTTTCTTACATAGTTATAGAATACATGTTTGGTATGTGTATGGTATATTTCATATTGCTTGAGTTGCCATGAATGCCAAAGGGTGAGATTGATGAAATACAACTAATTGAATACCTGAATGACTTGAAGATCAATGATTAGAAATCATTGAGAACTAAAATGATATGTAAGATAATTAAATCACTCATTTTGTTTTCATTGATGTCAACTAGTTTTGACAGTACTTATCATGATAGTTGCAAATATCTAAACATCTATAAAGAAGAGAGAAAAGATGAAGAAATGAGATATCTACATGGAGGAAGATGGATATGACAGATGAGGATAAGGAATACTTTTGGTAACTTATTGATGAGTCTATGACTTCATATGGCTGACTTGATTATGTTGCATTAATCTGTTATGAAGTTGGAAGCAAAAATTAACAAAGCAGTGTAGTCGGTAAATGAAGCACTTTAGTATACACCAAGCCAATGTAGTATATACTGAGAGATAGTATTAACTAAGCTTGTTTTTTCCAACGCATTTCTTCATTAACTGAGTATGGATGAAAGCATTTAATAATTAAGTTTAGCCAACAAAAATTGATGAGTTGTAAAGTTTTCTAATTTCAATATTGAGGATAAAGTTTGTTACAAGATCCACTGGTGACAAAATTTAGAGAAGATCTAAGGGATGGAATTGAAACATGTTTCTGACACAACCACCTAAGAAATTTTAAGAGGAAAAATCAATGAAGGAGATTAAACGGAAAAATCTGATGGTTGATATGAAAATGATTTATCTATCTATATAAGAGATATGAGTTTCTTTATTGAAACATGTCGGAAGATAGAAGATTGCAGAGATTTTGCATGAATATAGTTTCAGGCATGCCTAATCAGACTGGTTGAAGAAGAACTAAACTATAGAAAAGCACCTAGCATTAGAGAGCTATTACCGAGGGACAGTAAGTTAATGAATGTTGAGGAAGTGAATTGATATATTGATTAGAGGATTTGTATGGGCTTAGAATAGATATAAACATCTACAATTTGAGTTGTATTGTAATCAAATCAATTACTGTTTCATTTTAACCAATGATATAGAAAAATCTCTTAACCAAGTGGACTTAAATGTCTTATGATATACCCCATGTCATTCAATGAATCTACATTGTTATCCTATCAACCCCATGGTGAATGTTGGTTGAATGATAACTTTTAGTCTTAAAAATCCTCTAACAAGGTCACACCTAACAGTGTGTTTGTAACCTTTAACAGGGTTGGCTCTTCACTGAGCTCACTTCAGAAAAGTGAAAAGTATTTTGTGTTACATGTTTCACATGGTTTTTCCCTTAACAGGGTTTCCACGTTAAATCTTTGTGTTATGTATTTTTGTGATGATTGATTTGTTGTCATACTGTACATATTGCATATTTGATTTGGTCAGTAATCACTATGAGTAATTAACTGGTAATTGGTAAAGACATAGACAATTTAGTATTTTATTTTACTGAGATACAGAAATTTGTTGAATTTGTTTAAAGTGATACATTTTGTAATTGGGACTATTGGATAACTAATCTAACTGATTCACCCCCCCTCTTAGTTATTCTAATAGTGCATTCTCTGGTTGTGTCCAAAAAGGAAGGCTTCAATTCAAAAGTTGACCTATCCAAAGCCTATGACTGGGTTGACTTGGATTTTCATAAGAATGTGCTTAAGGCTTTTGGTTTTAATCGAAGAAGTACAGATCTTATTTATTAGCTCATTTCTTCTACCTCTTTCTCAGTCTTGGTTAATTGCTCTCCTACCCCTTTTTTTAGATCCTCCAGGGGTCTGAGGGAGGGGGACCCCTTATCTCCTATCCTCTTTGTTGTTATGGCTGAATTTTTGGGAAGATTTATTGAGAGAATGGTTTAGCATGTGGATATTAAGGGTCTAAATCCTTTCGCGGCTATTCAGGTTTCTTCTCACTAGTAGTTTGCAAATGATTCTATTGTTTTGGGGGAAGCTTTAGTTAAAAATGCTATTAATATTAAGAAGGCCTTGGATAGTTATGGGTTTGCTTTAGGACAACTCCTTAATTGGGGGAAAAGCTCTATCTTCTTCTTTAATGTTCCTAAAAAAAGACAAATCAGAATCAAGAAGATTTTGGGGTGTGAGATTGAGTCTATACCTAGTACTTACCTGGGTATTCCTCTTTGTATGGAGCCCCCTGATTATTTTTGGAGTTCTCTGGAGGATATATTTGATATAAAGTTTACCAGATGGAAGGGTACTTTGCTAAGTCAAGTGGGTAAGATTTAGATTCTTAGATCTACCCTTCAAAGCCTTCCTCTTTATTCCCTTAGTATTTACAAAATTCCTAGAAAGTTTTGGGAGGCCATTGAGAAAATCTATTAAAATTTTCTTTGGACTGGGATGGAAAAAAAGAAAAGAATAGCTCTTATTGCTTTGGAGAAAGTGTGCAAGCCTATGGATAAAGGGGGTTTAGGGCTAGGCAGAATTAGAAGCATTAATGACCATCTTATTGCCAAGATGATCTAGAGATTCTACAATTCGAATGGGGAATGGACTTCCATATGGAGGAATAAATAAAATAAGGAGAATCCTACATTTCAAAGATTTCTTAGTAATGACACCATCCCTGTGGGATTCCTTATATGGAATAATATCATAAGAAATAAGAAGATCATCATAAAATGAGTTAAATGGAAAGTGGGGAATGGAAAGATTACATAGTTTTGGGATGAGGTTTGGCTGATGGATACACCCCTAGAGGAAATTCATGAATGAAAGGTTTTTGAGGACCAGTTCAAAAGGAGGTTTGGTATCAAAGTTGTTGATTATTGGGATAGAGACCACTGGGTTGACCTTTTAGTTATTCATCAATCTCTTGGGCAACTTAATAAATTGATAAATTCTTTGACCTTGATTAAGGAAGAGGAAAACCTTATTTGGAGGTATGACAGTAATGGTAATTTCTTTATATATTCTCTACATCATCAATATTTTTAGAGTCAAACTAAGCCTTGTTGGGCTAAAGCTTGGATTAAAGGCCTAACCTCAAAAATTAATGTTTTCTTTTGGATTATCCTCCAAAATAAGATCCTCACTTCTAATAACTTGAGAAGAAGAGGAGTGACTATGGATAACATTTGTTACTTATGCCATTAGGATGAGGAATATCTTAATCATATTTCCATTCACTACCCTTATGTTTGCAAGAATTGGGAAAAATGCTTAAAACTTCTAATTGTGGACTGGATTTTCCTAGAGGATTTATAGAGCCTGTTCATCTCTTGGATTCCTCCTTCAAGGAATGAAACTATGATTAATGTCTAGAATTTCATTTTACCCTATATTTTTGGGGGGCTTTGGAAATAAAGAAATGATAGAATCTTAAAAAATAAGGCTTCCAATGATAAGGTGCTCTTCCATAAGATAAAAAGAGTTATGCTTGAGAATCTTTATGTTAAGGGGAACATGTTTGAACCTTCTAATATGGAGGACTCTATTTTCTTTGATAAGTGGAAGATTAAAGGAAATTTGAATCACTGTAAGAAAGAGTCTTTGAGAACTGAAGCTAGATGGGACTACCCTCCTAATGGATGGATGAAGGTCAACTTCGATGGTGCTTCGAAAGGGAACCTGGGGGTGGTTGGTTGTGTCATGGTGATAAGAGATGATAATTGTGTTTGAAAAGGTCTTAGAGCCATTCCTCTTGGTTCCCAAACTAACCATGTAGCAAAGGCTCATGCGGCCCTCCATGGCTTAATTTTGGCTAAGGAGAAGGGTTGTAGGAAACTTTGGATTGAAGGTGATTCCTTAAACATTATATAATATGTAAATAAGAACTTTATTCCCTCATGGACTACTCATAATGTTCTGCAAAAGGCTCACATCCTTATTAGCTCATTTGAAGAATGTGTCATCACACATAATTTTAGAGAAATGCATACCCTTACTGACTGGGATGATAACATGGCTTGCAAGTTGGAGAAGATGACAGCATGGGATGATGAGAGTGATCTAGCTTTTGAGGAGAAATCATTAATAGATAGTGACCATTTACGGAGTAGGCAGAAAGTGTACTAAATGGTTTGTTTAATGATGATTATTAATTACAAGGTGAGGTTTCATTGTTTCTTTCCTTGTGGGAAGTAAAAATTTGTGACGATGCTTCTAATTCAGCACAGATTCAAGGTAATATTTGCTAATTTTAGTGAAGCCAATTTTTTTTACAATGGCATTTCAAGTATTTATAGTGATATTATGAAGGGCTATTAGAGAGATAACATGGGTGGTACTAAGAAGAGATTCAAACTAGTGAACTATGAGGATTGGAAAAAAAATAAGGAGGTGTGGGATATTTTGAAGAAAGGTGGGATGGTGAGCTTTATGGAGAGGTTGCATGACAGAAACCCTACTATGTCAAAGTAGTTTTATAAAACATGGAATAATGGAATGGTTCTTATGGGAAATCAATTAATGGAGGTCACAGAGGATATCCTTGTGAAAGCTTTTATAGAGACAGAAGTATCTCTAACAAAGCACCCGAGAAGTTCCCTATTATTGAGCTAGAAAAGTTGAGACTGGTGAAGGAGGATACCTCCTACTATAACCCTAAGCACAATCTCGACTGTGGAGGTATGTGTTATATGTTATTATCAACTATATTAGGCTCAATGGTAGATTTACTAGAGCTTATGGACATCATTTTATATTGTTAAACTACTTTAGATATAATGTGAAGATTAGTCTTCCTTTTTATTTGTTGAGTTCATTGGATTCAACCATTAATAGTCTTCAAAAGGATCTAAAAGGAGACCATGTCTCTCATCATAGCCTTATGGTTATTGTGTACGATCTCCTCAAGACAAAAAAGTGGAAAAACCTTTTCTTAAGAGTCATACCAGTGATGATGAAGAAATAGAGCACAATGAGGAGGACGTGTATGTGGAGAAAATAGAGGATGAGGAGGAGCCCTCTAAGGTTTGTTATCTAAAACGGGCTAATTTTAAGGGCTCGTCTTCTAAGAAAAAAGTTAAAAGGGCTTATGTTGAAGACTTAGATAATAATAAGGGCACTGAAGATGAGGTTTCAAAGAGGAAAATGGGAATAGGGGAACAAGAGGAAAATAAGTGATACCATTGGTACCAAGAAAAAGAAAAAAATGACGATAAAGAGGAGAATCATTCTATCCTCAGAGTATGAAGAGACTCAGGAGAAGGAGAAGAGGTTTGGGAAAAATTTTGGGGAGGAGATTGATGAAGAGGGAAGATTGGAGGTTGACATTGGGAATCTTGGTGAAAGCCAAATTCCTATGGAAGATGAGAAGGATGAGCTGAAAAATGCCTACCACATTATGGATGAGATTATGGATAGTATCGACAAAGATTTTAAAGGAACCAAGGTGATTGAGAACACTGCCAATGAGAATACTGAAAAAAACATAGTGGGAAGAGAAATTTACCTAAAGGTAAGAGCTACTTGGTGGATGTTACCTGCACTCTTGGTAAAGTGATGGATGATAAAGGAAATATTAAAAAGGATTTACGAGTGATGGAATATGAGGTGAACATCATTAAGAAGACAACTCTAGGGGACAAACTAGTTGCAGTGTGCCTTAATGAAATGAAATATGTGGTGGGTAGAGTGGAGGCTTTAGCTATTGTGTTTAATAAGGTATGCGAGATGGAAAAAATACTCAAAGAGAAGGAGGATAGGGATATGGATGGGAACTTTAAGGGAAAGCTCCATATGCTGAATAATAGAGTGGAAACTTAGAGGATTCCATGAAAAAAATTGGTGAGCAATGCCTTGTTAGTCTCAGAATCTACACTGAACATGCCAAAATATTGGTTGACAAGATGGTTCAGGATAAGGGAGATAAATATCTTAAGGAGATGAAAGAAACTACGGGGTCCAGAAAGCATACACGGGCTAGCATAAGAAAATCTGGCACCAAAGACAAAAAAAGAGGGCAAGGACCTAGAGAACCTCAAGAAATCTACTGGGAAGATGTAACTTATGATGATCCAGGCTGAAGACCTTATGAAGTGCATGTAGCTATCTTTTTCATGGTTGTCCTATCTTTTGGTTGTCCCTATATGGGATTTTTTGTTTTTCACCTACTATTTTTTATGTTTAATCCTATGTTTTGGCTTCTATTCTTTGGTGTTGTGACATAGTTACTGTAAAAATTTATCACTATAGTTTTTACTCTTTGTTATAGGTTTCAGGTCCTTGTAAAACCTATTTTTACTTAATCAAAATGTATATATGTTAAATATAAATTCCTAACAAGAGAATAAAAGGCATGAAGGGGCTACTAATAGGCACTAAACATAGGCACACATCTTCTCCGGAGGTCCCTATCACAATCAGTTGAGTTAGAAATAAGTCAAGTATTGTTGAAAAAAAATACTTTCAAAAAATGAGTACACATTTTCTAAAAAATGGGCACCTACTTTAGGTTTGGGTGCTTGCAGAAAAATACATAAACATTTCATTTTTTATGGGTTAGGAACTTGAACCTATATGTGTACCCACTTTTAAGAAAAGGCTTATGCATTTTTGGTGATGTTTCCCAAGTTAGAAAAGCTTCTATTGAACTAGGACCTAACTTCTTCCACTTACCCCACATTCAATATCCTATAGATGGTGTATTTAAACA
This sequence comes from Chamaecyparis obtusa, assembly GCA_027943335.1. NCBI lineage: Eukaryota > Viridiplantae > Streptophyta > Pinopsida > Cupressales > Cupressaceae > Chamaecyparis > Chamaecyparis obtusa. Next base: position 173,563 of record BSBK01001046.1, on the reverse strand, counting down.
CCCAAAGCTTGCACACCACATATATGTGTGACTAAAAAGTCCTTAAAACCCATGTTTCCCTACACTTTGGTGACATGTTTATATGCTACCTATTAGGACAAAGTATCCTATATTGGGAACCCAGTCTCCAGACATTCACCAGAAGAGAGATGTTATCAACACTAGAAATGTATTGATTAAGGTGAGAATAAATATAAAAAAGCTTTTTTTAAATAGGCAAGACATGGTAGAAAGAAAGGATAGGGTTGAGACAAGTGTCTCAACTATGATGAAGTAGATTCTGATGGAACTCTACAATATCCTCTAGGATATGATAGAGTGCAAATTGGACTCAAAGATATCTATCTAACTCATTTATGAGTTGACCTAAGTAAACTTAGATACAAAGTAAATTGGTTAAGAAATATTACTCCAACACTCCCCTTAAGTATAACTTAGGGAGTAAAACAATGTAGTTGAGGGCTATATGGGTCCCGATAGACAAATACATGTTAGGTACCCATGTACAATTACAAATAAATTTCTCATAACTAGAGAAAAGGAGAAAAACCTAATGGGATAAAACTCCTCTCCAAAAGAGAGAACAAACAAATGCTAAAAATAAATGAAAAAGGAAGGAAGGAGCACTCCTCAAGAACCCCCAAGGACTACTTCATTCACACCTAACATCGGTCACAACTAAAGATAGCGAGGAGATGATAAAGGTTTGGTGAATATATCTACAACCTGCTACTCCATACGAAAATACTCCAAAGATATAAAAAAATACCCTCTTGAATGAGTTGTTGAATGAAGTGCATGTGGATTTGAATGTCTTTGGTGCATTGATGTTCCCTAGGGTTACAAGAAATATGCATGGCATTCTTATTGTCACACTAAAGAGTAGTGGGATGATTAACTGGAAATCCAAATTGAGTCATCAATTGTCAAAGCCAAAGAATCTCTTGACTAGCTAAGACAACTCCTTGATATTTAGCTTTAGTTGAGGATAATACAATAGAAGTTTACTTTTTACAAGATACGACAACTAGACTAGAACAAAGGAAGAAAACAAAGCTAGAGGTAGACTTTTACTCATTAACATGACTAGCGCAATCTAAGTCATTGAAGCCGACAATCTTAGTAGCACCTAATGTGTAATGAATGCCAAACTATAGAGTGACTTCAATGTACCACAGAATGCTCTTAACTTACTAAAAATGGCTCTCATGAGGATCTTGAGAGAACCAAGATACAAGACTAAATACAAAGGAAATATTAGGATGACTATGTGTGATGTAGAGGCATTCTAGGGCACTGGGTGAATCTGCATGGTGGTTTGTTGTTTTGGTTTTGTGTTAGTTTGTTGCATCTTTAACTGATGGTCTTGGTTATTGAAGGAAGCTCAGTCGGTGATGGAACTTGGTGAAACCTCTTGCACTAGATGGAAACTGTTCTTGGTGATGTGTATGTTGCTCAGTGTTTCTTGGATTGGTCAATTGTTTCATTGGTGCTTAGTTGTTCTCTTGCGATCAGTTGTTCCAGTTTACCGACTGAAGTTCTTGAGGGTTTGGTTGGCCGACTTGGCACATTTATTGTCAATATCTTTTATTGTTGTATCATCTTAAAATGGAAGCACTTCCATGTTAAGAGAATTTATGCCTCTAAATAAGTGGTTTGGGGTCATGTTAAGCACCTTGATTGGGTCTTTGCATGTATTTGGCTCTCTCCCCACTTTCCACTTCTTCCCTGCACTCGATTTCTTCATTCTAGGTGAAATTAGGGTTAGGATCCTGAGGATTCTCCTTAATTTCCCTCTTCTGTGGCTCTATTTTCTAGGTGGGATTTAGAAATAGGTCCTCTTGGCCTTCATCATAGGAATCATAGGATTGTATGTCTATCCCTCATATTTTTTCCTGTTCTGATATCATTTCTAGGTTTCTGGGCATCCCTGGGACCTCCTAACCTAGTTTTGACTAAATCTCAGCCCAGGTTCAAATTCAACGTTGAGCCTAACTAGGTCAGGATTGAGCTTGAACCTGACTAGGTTAGGATCAAGGTCAAACCTGACTAGGTTAGGTCCAACCTTGATTTTACCCCCCTCATTCAAATTTCTAGAATCCTTGATTTTCGGGCATCGGACTTTCGGGATATTTATTTTCCTACCTCTGGGTTGGCCATTTCAGGTTTTGGGATGGTAAATCCTCTAATTGAATTTAATCTAGGTATATTTTCTAAAGGTTATGACCTAATTGGATTTAATTCTCCAAGGTGGCCCCTCTAGAGGATTGTGTCGTAGTTCACTATAAAAGGAGGCCTTCCTCTCTAATTTTCACATCAAGTTTTCATGCTCAAGCACTCTCAAGCAAGGTGATTAATCCAACATCCAACATCCATCATTCATCCACACTCAAGAAATTTCTTGTGAAAACTGTCAAGGTGATCAAGCAAGTATCCATTCAAGCATTCAAGTCCTCTTCTCCATTCAAGTTATCCATTGAAGATCAAGGATTTAAAGCAATCAATCCATTGAAGGGATTTGGTTCAAGCATTCAAGATTCATCATTCAAACCCTAAATCTAGCCATCATGATGGTGTGATCTTCCTTCAAGATCCTTTGTTCATCTTCAAGATCCATTTCATTCTTCCTTCAAGGTGGATTCCAAGCATACAATCATGGAGGTTTGATTTACATTTATTGTTTTATTCAAGCTTTCATATCAATATACTTGTTTACATTCAAAATACAATTACATATCTATTGAATTGTGTAGCTTCATTGTTAGATCTTTTTCTACTACTTGCTAGCATTCTTGTTTCAATTTCAATATTAAGTTTCATTCTAAACTGGGGTTTGACCAAGGCAAACCCCTCAAACAAACAACAAAAACCCTCTTTTTCTTGTAGGTACAGGTGTGGGATTTTGAATCTGAGAGTGAATTTGGATCCCCTTTTCGGTGAACTTCTGAGATCTACAAACAAAATCAGAATCGAACTTCAAATAAAGAATGTACTATTTGACATTTTATGAGGGTCAAACCCGATCTGAGCTCATCTTGGAGAAAGATTTCTGGGTTTTCTCTGTCTCAACATTTCCAGTTTGGAACAAGTTGCAAAATTGCCCGAAAGTATACACAGATATCAAAATTTGACATTTTCCTGATCTACCCTAATTTGAGGTTAGTATTTATATTTCAATTACTAAAGGCTTCAATTCAACCATAGGGAAACATAGGGTTATTCTCTCTCTCTTCCATATTCTCCTTAGATTGATTTGATTGTGTATTAACCTTTTTGGTTGATCAAATTGGATTTCTCCTTTGGGAATTTGGATTTAGGAGTGAATCTCATATTTCCCCCATACAATACACACACACACACACACACACACATTTCAATAGAGGTGATGCCATTTTACCACTATTCATTTTGGTGAACCCGACATACTTACTCTCCTTTATTTTGTGGAATTAGATGCCCTATTGTGTTAGATTTTAGATCCTTTCTTGCATTTAGATTAGTTCTAGTTTATGCTCTTGCATTTTAAAATTAAAAAAAACAAAAAATCTGTATAATCTATAAAATCCAAAAATATTTCTTGCATTTCATTTTCTATGGCAATTGTTAAGATGCTTTGGTGTGTATTTATGTTCTTTATTACTCTTCTTTTAGCATCTCTTTATAATACCTATGATGTTTATGAGAGTATCATTCAATTCATTATGTTGATGACCCTTCACTTTTCTCTTGCCTATGCTTTTGTGAAGTTGACCAACACTAATCTGCCTACATTTAAAACCTTCATTAAAGATTTATGTGGTAGCCTTATTAATCTTTTGGATTATGTGAAGAATTTGGTAGATGATACACCATCTCTTAATCCTATCAATCCTAATCCTAATATTCCTAATCCTAATTCAATACCTAATTCTTCATCTATTCATCCTCACTTTTCTCATACTTATGATGAGATTCAAGCTATAGTTCAGGATGCGGATGTCCAAGATTTCTTTGATTTACCTTCTCCTCTGTTTCATGATGATATTAAAGGAAAGGGTAAAGAAACTTCTTCAAAACCTATTATCCCACCTTATGCAACCTTTACTCATGAACATGATAAACAATCACCTCCTGTAGAAGCTTTACATAATATGTATACTACTGGATATAATATAGTGACTAAACAAGGTTATAAAGGTTTAGGGCTAGGAGTTAATGAACATGGTATTAAGTTTCTATTTTAGATACCCCCTAAACCAGATATGTATGGTGTGGGTTGTTCAAACTCTCAAGTTAAGGTAGGTGATGCTAAACATCATCCTCTTCTTCACATTATTCTCCCTACACCTATCTTAGATAACCCTAATACTCATCAAGAAATTACTAAGAAGGTATATGTTGAGCTAATGAATTCCAAGAAAGAAATCTTTAGACCTATGCGGATAGATGCTCTATACAAATATAAATGTCCTTTTCATTATAGTAACAAACACTTGCTGATTGTAAACATTTCAAGTTATATGTTAGAGAAAGAGCTGCTTTAGGAATTATATCTCACTCTCATGTAGTTTTACAATTCCTTCATTTTTTTGATATAGGGGATTCCCCTCCTTTAGATATAATGTAGATATTATTTCCCTCTTGTCTCAGGACTGGGGGCAAGAGGGCTATCTTCATCCAGTCTCCTAGGATCCATTAGGTCTTTTATTAGGGCTTAATTGGTATTCTTTCTCTCCTCTTTTTCTATGGCTTTGCATTATGTTTTTAACCATCCATAGAATCTATATTTTATTTTCAAGATATCTTTTCTAAGACACTTGTTTTGCAAAGGTATCCCTTGTCTCTATCTCTGGGGGGCAAGGTACCTCTTTCTTTCTCTTTGTCTAGGGAACTGCTTTCCTTAGCTTAGTGGTATTTGTTTATACTGTAACATTATTTCAACATATTGATAGATCAGACTATGGATAACCTTTTTACATGAGAAGTTGTTGTCCTAAGTCGTTACTTCTTCTCCATGTTGCAAATTATGTTCTTTATAAACTCTCACCCTTGCTTTGGTGTTAGAGTTGTTTCCCTCATTCCAAAGATTCCTCTTCCACTTTTTTGCAGGGGGCTTCATGATTGAATCTTTGTTCCCATTGTTGAAAGATGATATTTTATTTAAAGCACTCCTCTGTGGTGGGGGTCTTGTTGATAAGATCTCTCTTTGAGGATCATTTTCCATGAGTGACATATCCTTTTCACAATTAGCTATATTCTTGGATGTAGGGGTCAATATCCATTGCTAAAAATATGATGTACATTGTTGTAAACATGATATCTCCTTGCATTGTGAAGTAGGTATCCTCTTCCATCTTTGTCCTACACTTGGGGGGCAAGGATGCCATTTCCTTCTGTCTTTCCAAGATTCACCTCTTTCCTTGGGTAAGCAGTATCTATCTATTATGTGACATTCAATCATACATGAAAATTTTGGTTTGAATTAAGGATCTATGTCCTTGATCATAACCTATTTTATTGTTTGACATTGGGTTCCCATGATTGATATATCTCTCACCTTGGAAACTGAACAGTGTGCTATCCCTCATAAGGGTTACTTTCTTTTCACTTCTTAGGCGATATCTCTTTACATTTGTCCCTTCCATGGCCTCATAGGAGCCGTGACCTTCTTGGCTTGGTTTGGGTGTTGTTTGTGGATATTGTCTTGATGTTGAAGAAGGCTTTATCCTTCTTCTTTTCTTTCCTTAACATGTCAAAATAGTATGTTTTTTCCATATTAAGGAGGGGGGCATTTATAGGGCCTCCCTTGTACTATATTTTTTTATTTTTACATGCTAAATCTTGGAAGGTAATGCACATAAGTTGCTAAATCCTAAAAAGACATGCATTCATATGCTAAATAATCTAAAGGTAACGCACATAAGTTGCTAAATCCTTAGGAGACACACATTTTTCAAAATTTTCAATATGCTAAATCCTCTGAAGATAACGAACATAAGTTGCTAAATCCTAAAGGGACACATATTTAGAGTTTCAAATATGCTAAATCTTGGAAGGTAACACACATAAGTTGTTAAATCCTAAAAAGACATGTATTCGTATGCTAAATCTTCTGAAGGTAATGCACATAAGTTGCTAAATTGTGAGGAGACAAGCATTTTTCAAAATTTTCAATATGCTAAATCATCTAAAGGTAATGCACATAAGTTGCTAAATCCTAAAGGGACACACATTTCTAGTTTCAAATATGCTAAATCTTGGAAGGTAACACACATAAGTTGCTAAATCCTGAAAAGACATGCATTTATATGCTAAAACTTCTGAGGGTAACGCACATAAGTTGCTAAATCTTGAGTAGACACGCATTTCATATTCATAGTGATACAAGAAGGTGGATCTATGGGTATTCTAAAAGCTATCAGAAGATGCATTATAATTGCAAGCATAGTTTATGGGTGAACCTGTTGGGCTTTCCCTCCAGGGTGATTCACAGTAAGGTGGGCATCTTACTAGGCAAGGTAATCACTTTCTCTTTTCTCTCTTTTTTCTTTCATGCTAATAGGATGGGATCATGAAGCTATATTATTTATAGTGTTTCTCTTGTCTTTATTATGTAAACATTTATGCTTTTATGATAGCTTTCCAAATATGATATTAGTATGAGAAATATTTCTTAGCGAGGTTTCTTATGCTAATTGATTTGGGTTATTTAGTACTAACCCTTGTTATTTTGGCACCCCCAGGTATGTATGTTGAGGTAGAATCCTTAGTCTTGGGCTCATGTCCTTAGCTCAGTGTTATTTTATCTTGTTGTGAATCTACTTGGATCTCCTCTTTCTTCTCCTTTACCAAGAGTTTGCATCGAGTCCATACTCTTGCAAAAGTGGGGGCTTAATGTATCATCTTAAAATGGAAGTAATTCCATGTTAAGAGCATTTATCCCTCTGAGTAAGTGGTTTGGGGTCATGTTAAGCACCTTGATTAGGTCTTTTCATGTATTTGGCTCTCTCCCCACTTTCCACTTCTTCCTTGCACTTGATTTCTTCATTCTAGGTGAAATTAGGGTTAGGATCCTGAGGATTCTCCTTAATTTCCCTCTTCCATAGCTCTATTTTCTAGGTAGGACTTAGAAATAGGTCCTCTTGGCCTTCATCACAGTAATCATAGGATTTTATGTCTATCCCTGGCATTTTTCCCTATTCTGATATCATTCCTAGGTTTCTGGGCATCCCTGGGACCTCTTGACCTGGTTCTGATTGAAACTGGGCCCAAGGTCAAATTTGAGGTTGATCCTAACTAGGTCAGGATTGAGCTCAAACTTGAATAGGTCAAGATCAAGGTTGAACCTAACTAGGTCAGGTCCAACCTCAATTTTTCCCCCCTCATTCAAATTTCTAGAATCCTTGATTTCCAGGCATTAGACTTTCAGGATATTTATTTTCCCACCTCCGAGTTGATCATTTTGAGTTTTGGGATGGTAAATCCTCTAATTGCATTTAATCTAGGTATATTTTCTAAAGGTTAGGACCTAATTGGGATTTAATTCTCCAAGGTGGCCCCTCTAGAGGATTGTGTCCTAATTCACTATAAAAGGAGGCCTTCCTCTCTCATTTTCACATCAAGTTTTCATGCTCAAGCACTCTCAAGCAAGGTGATTAATCCAACATCCAACATCCAACATTCATCCAAACTCAAGTAATTTCATGTGCAAGCTCTCAAGGTGATCAAGCAAGCATCCATTCAAACATTCAAGTCCTCTTCTCCATTCAAGTTCTCCATTGAAGATCAAGGATTTAAAGCAATCAAGCCATTGAAGGGATTTGGTTCAAGCATTCAAGATTCATCATTCAAACCCTAGATCTAGCCATCATGATGGTGTGATCTTCCTTCAAGATCCATTGTTCATGTTCAAGATCCATTTCATTCTTCCTTCAAGGTGGATTCCAAGCATACAATCGTGGAGGTTTGATTTATATTTATTGTTTTGTTCAAGATTTCATATCAATATACTTGTTTACATTCAAAATACAATTACATATCTATTGAATTGCATAGCTTCATTGTTAGATCCTTTTCTACTACTTGCTAGCATTCTTGTTTCAATTTCAATATTAAGGTTGATTCCAAACTAGGGTTTGACCAAGGCAAACCCCTCAAACAAAAAACAAAAACCCTCTTTTTCTTGTAGGTATAGGTGCGAGATTTTGAATCTGAGAGTGAATTTGGATCCCCTTTTCAATGAACTTCGAAGATCTACAAACAGAATTAGAATCAGACTTCAAATAAATAATGTAGTATTTGACCTTTTACGAGGGTCAAACTCGATTAGAGCTCATCTTGGAGAAAGATTTATGGGTTTTCTCTGTCTCAGCATTTCCAGTTTGGAACAAGTTGCAGAATTGCTCGAAAGTATACATAGACATAAGAATTTGACATTTTCTTGATCTGCCCTAATTTGAGGTTAGTATTTATATTTCAATTACTAAAGACATCAATTCAACCATAGTGAAACATAGGGTTACTCTCTCTCTCTCTCTCTCTCTCTCTCTCTCTCTCTCTCTCTCTCTCTTCCATATTCTCCTTAGATTGATTTGATTGTGTATTAACCTTTTTGGTTGATCAAATTGGATTTCTCCTTTTGGAATTTGGATTTAGGAGTGAATCTCATATTTCCCCCATACAATACACACACACACACACATTTCAATAGAGGTGATGCCATTTTACCACTATTCAATTGTATTATGCTATGTAGAATATAAAGGCCGACATGGAGAATTAAATGTTTGTAAGGCTATTTGAGAGCCAATTGTTGTTTCATTTAATATTTGGTTGTCATAGGCCCCGACTTGGCTTAGGAGTTAATTGTTTCATCTAGTTGACTTGTGGTTAAAGATTAGTATTTAAGGAGTGTTTTGGTATTTGTTAGGGAGTCAGTGGAAGTCAGTGATTAGATTTAGATCTTGTGAGATCTTGAAGATCAGATTGTTATCTAATAGTTGTAATAGCAGAGCTAGTGGTTTGTTTGCTTGGAAATAAGGATGTTGCTTGGAGGCTTGCGAGCTTAAGTTCAGATCTTCCATAGAGTTTCCATCAGTTGCTGATTTTTTCAAAGCTAGACTAGCTAGGGTTGGGGGCTTGGATCTTTTTGATCTTGTAGAACTATTTCTTGATTGTAATTGTCCATAACTTGGAAGGCCTTATAGCCAGGCATGTTAATGAAAATTCAGTTGAAGACATTGTTTTGTTGTGTTATTCCACATTGTGGTGTTTGGCTGCTTGTGACGACTATCCTTAATTGGATCCTCCTTACCTACCTTGTGTCATGTGGTATCAGAGCCTGAAGACCTTGAGTGTGTAAACCGGTTGAGGCTATTTGCACTAGGACCTTGTTGGTGATTTATTGCTTTGGGTTTTCAAAAATCTTGAAGGATGCCTCCGAGAATATTGGACCCTAGAGAAATTGCAAATCTCTGTGATGCTGTGGAATTGAAGATTACAAAGAAGGTGAAATCCAATTTTAGATCTAAGATGGAATTGATGAATAATGACATGATCATTGAGGTCATGAGAGCCATTGCTAGTATGCTAAGGAATCTTGGTACTAATGATGGTTATGAGGAAGCTTCTAAAGACTTTGAAGCTTTTGGATCTAGTGGTGATGACTAAAGAGATAGATTTGGTGAAGATAGAACTAGTTGGTTACATAGATTTGGAGCTCAATTAAGTAATAGTTACCGAATGGAAGTTTCTAGTTTCTCCGGTACTTTGAAACCCAAGGACTTGATTGATTGGATTGGTCAATTAGAAGATTTCTTTGAGCTAGAATAAATTGAAGATCCTCTTTGAGTAAGATTGGCATAGACTAAGTTGAAAGGACATGCTCTCTTTGGTGGAAAGAATTACAAAGAGACACAGAAGATGAAGGTGAAATGAAGATCAATCGGTGGAGGTTGATGGTGACTAAATTGAAAGCTAAGTTCATACTTGCCAACTATGAGCTTGAATTATTTAAGAAATTGAAGAATCTGAAGCAAAAATATTTGACTATGGAATACTATACCGAGGAGTTCTACAAGTTCACTATTCGGTCTAGACATAGAGAACTTGGTAAAGAAAAGGTAGCTCAATATATGAATGGTTTAAGATTTAATATTCAAGATGAGCTTGGTATGCTAAAGATTGATTTGATTGAAGATGCTTATCAATATGCTTTGAAGGAAGAAGATAAGTTGAAAAGGAGACAACATAGTAATACCCAAGGGAAGGAAAAGATTGATCACTCAGTGAAGGATAAACTGACTGTTGAAGATGAACTAAAACCTGTGGAATTAAAAAAGAAGACATGTAGAGTTATCTTTAAGGGTACTTGTTGTAATTGTGGTCAAGAAGGACACCATTCTTTTGAGTGTACATCGAAGAAGTTTGGTGACTGATGAACTTCTATGGTAAATGAGAACATTCAAAATGAACCTGAATCTGAGAACTTACTGGTTCTGAGAACATTGCTCGGTGCAAAGGAGGAACCTTGTTAGAGGAGTAAGTACTTGTTCAAGAGTAGGTACAAGTCTAGAGGTAAACTTTGTGATGTAATTATTGATAGTGGTAGTACTGATAACCTTGTTGCCGAGGACATGGTCCAGAAACTTGTTTTGAATAGAATAAAACATCCTCATCCTTATAGGATTGGTTGGTTGCAAAATATTCATACTCTGGAAGTGAGGGAGTAGTGCTTTGTTGATTTTCAGATTGGCCAGTATAAGGATCTTGTGTTGTGTGATATTGTGGAGATGAATAGTTGTCATATATTGCTCGATAGACCTTGGAAATGCAATTTTAGAGCTATGTATGATTATGTCAATAATATGTTTACTGTTGAGAAATATGACAGGAAGTTTTCCCTGATGCCTTTGTTGGAGACAACACTCGGTAAGAGAAGTCTGAGTATTGGTAGCCAAGTTGAGTTGGTAGATCCTGAGAGGATGGATGATTAGTATAGAGAACAAGCCTATGTTTTATCAAGGAAAGCCTTGAGAAGATAGAGGAAACTGAAGTGGAAGAGTATGCAAGCTAAAAAGTTGGAGGACATGTATGTGAAGAACTAGTTTGGGGTTTATGTGTTCAATCCTAGAAGATGTTCTTCCAGCCTATGAGAACATCTTTTCGAATGTGGGGTGTCTCTGATGCAGGGACATTCTAGGGCACTTAGTAAATTTGCATAGTGGTGTGTTGTTTTGGTTCTATGTTACTTGGTTGTAGCTTTAACCGATGGTCTTGGTTATTGAAGGAAGCTCAATCACTGAAGGAACTCGGTGAAACCTCTTGCACTTGGTGGAACTTGTGCTTAGTGATGCCTATGTAGGTCAGTGTTGCTTGGCTTGGTCAGTTGTTTCACTAGTACTCAGTTGTTCTCTAGTGCTCAGTTGTTTTGGTTTACCGAGTGGAGTTCTTAAGGGTTTGGTTGGCCGACTTAGTGCATTTATTGTTGGTATCTTTTGTTGTATTTTCCTATGTAGAATCTTAAGGTAGACATGGAGAAATTAGGTGTTTGTAAGGATATTTCAGAGTTGACTATTGTCACATTTAATATTTATTTGTAATAGGAGCCTCTTATCTCTATTTGAGCATTAAAGATTATGATTAGTATCAAAGACATCATTCGATTACCTATGCTACTCTAGTCAGTAAATGAAAGCACTTCAAGCTAATCATTCAAGTCCTTTACACTAAGCACTAGAGCAGTTTTATCGAAAATCAGTGTACACCAATACCAAGCGACAGTAAACATTGAGTAGACTAGACATCAAGCACTAGTGTAACTACCAAGTAGTATATGCAATGTTTACCAAGCATCACCGAAAATGGCATAGTAATCAGTAATGGCACATTTATCTATGCAAATGGTTACAATAGAATCACAAAATGTTTTACCAAGATTGAGGATCATTTATTATAGATATATTCATTAATTGTGATGATGATCTCTATGTAATTTCTAGATCTAGGTTAATTTTGTACATCGTAGATCTTAGGGTTTTCTCTAAGATATTGTAACCTAATTTTGTTAAGCAGAAAAAGTAGTAGGAGATGTGTAGGATCATGGTATGCCAAAAAGTGGCGATGTGAAAAATAAGTCCTAATTGATAGACTCTTTGAAAAACAACTATAACTTTCAAACAATATAACATTTTTGAAATCTAAAATATACATCACATTCTATGCTTCACCTAATATAATAATAATAAACAATCCTTTAAATTTGATGAAGTTTAGACTAAGTTAAGGTGGTTAGACACGAGAGTTTTTATATTCAAGAAAATTTGAAGTAGAAAAATCATAATTAATTATTTACATATAAAAAAAAACAAAAAAATATACATCACATCTGGACATGAGTCTACTACTTTTATCTAGAATCTTATAAAAAAATATCATCATTTGATTTTGTTTAATGTGGTCAAACATGCGCCTACTTGTTATCTTTCTAGTCCTGATTGATAGACTTATTAAAAAATAGCTATAACTTTCAAACTGTATAAATTTTTTGAAATCCAAAATATGTGTCACATTCTATGTTTTTCCTACTACAAGAAAAATAAAAAAAGTTTTCAATTTGATAAAGTTTAGACTAAGTTAACCTAGTCAAACATGAGAGTTTTTATATTCTAAAAAATTTGTAGAAGAAAAATAATAATTAATTATTTACTTGGAAAAAAATTACAAAAAAATATGTGTCACATCCAGACATGAGTCTACTACTTATATCTATAATCTTGTTAAAAAAAATTATCATTTGATTGTGTTTAAGGTGGTTAGACATACACCTACTTCTTATTTTTCCTCAAATATTCATACTACTACATTAAATTTTAAAAATTTCAACATATAAAATAATTGTTTTTCAAAAAAGGCCTAGTATCTCAGAAACTAAATTCAATTTTCTACAAATTATCTTCTTACATGTTTTTGATATAATATTTATAACTTGTTCAAATTTTTATGTCAACTTTCCGAAACCTAATTTTCTAAATTTTCATTGCCACTTAAGGGCCTAGCTTGGCATACCATGATCTTGCACATACCCAATATGCTCTATAATTCTATTTCATGTCATTTTGACATAAGATTGACAAGGAATTTAAGAACAAGAGAAGAGGTTCTTGAATCATTAACCAAGTTCAAGATATCAATTATCATACAGAGAAGAATAGAATACAGAGACATTTAAGCAGAATCAGACAAGGCTACTGAGTAGTTCAGAGTTAAGATCTTCACATGAAAAGGTGATATTGTTAATCTCTATTAAGCATTTAAGGTTGTCATTAGTATCAAAGGATAGTAAATAGGTCGGTCAATTACTTACATTGAGTTGGTCGGTAACCAGAAGAAAGATAGAGTAGTCGGTAAAGTCTTTACACTGAGCATCACATAGTTTACCAAGCACTAGTGACACCAACACCGATGGTCAGTAAACACTGAGCATCGCAGTATACACTGAGAAAATTATACAGTGCTTACCGATGATCACAAAAAATGGCATAGTAATCTAAAATGGCACATTCTTCTATGCAGATAGTTACAATAGATCATAAAATGGTTTACCAAGAATGAGGAGCATTTATTGTAAATAGATACTCATTAAATGTAATGTTTATCTTATTGTAATAGTTGATCTAGGCTAATTTTGCACCGTAGATCTTAGGGTTATGATTATTCTTTGTAACCTAATTTTTGCTAAAGTGGCAAAACATAACACTATATATTTTGTTTGTTCGCACCATTTTATGGGGTTGGTGAAATAATATATATGAATCATGGATCACTTGAAGACATAGCCTAACTTCAAAACAATCACTTTACTGAGTAGAATAGAGTACAGAGGATATCAGATTGAGTAGAATCAAAGAAGGCTATTGAGCAGAATGGAGAAGAGAATCATCACAGATAAGGTGATATTTTGTTGAGCACTTATAGATCTATTTCAGACAATTGAGTTGTTGACTAGCAGATAAATTGCCTATTACTTTCTGACAATTGTAGTAGAGTTTTTGATAAATCTCTTAACAGAGTAGACTTAACCGTCTTATGTAAATCTCTTAACCGAGTACACACTTCATTAGTGTTGTTAAAATCCTATAACTAGGTAGATCTAGCTAATCTAATATGTTACTCCTAACAGGGTAAGATCATCAGAAGTGATCAAAACTTGTAGCCTTAATAGGCAGATCTTTTCTATCTGTAGTAGTGAAGAATTTATGGGTGTCATCCCCACCGCAATTTTTACCTTCTTACAAGGGTTTTTGTGTTACCAAAATACTTGTGTTATGTGATTGTCATATTGATTTCATGTTGTTTACTTTCTCAAGTTAACTAGATGATTGATTTATGCAATTAGATTCAAGTTATTTTGATCAGTTATCATAGTATACAGTTTTAGATTTGAAAGGTTTTACAAGTAAATTTTTTGAAGGAACTGATTCACCCCTCCCCTCTCAATGCCTATCTCTCCTAATTCCAACAATTGGTATCAGAGCTCAGTTCTCTTGTTGAACAATCTAACAACTGAAGGGTAAAGATCTAAGTCATGGAGAGATACAAGCTTGACAAGACTATTGAGAATCAGAAGATACAAATACAAATGTTTGTGGAACAGTATAAACAAGCCAAGGAAGAACTAAAGAAATTACTAGTTGAAAGAAAGAATCTTGCAATTCAGCTAAATGAAATCAGTTATCATGAAGAACCTATTGATGAAATATTTGATCGTATTGGATCAAGCTCTGGAAGCATCTTTGATGGATCCAAAAGCATAATCTTTGATTTATCTGAAAAGAATCAACATCTATCTGAGCAAGTGAAAGAACTTCAAATCGGTCATGAATCTCAAATGGTGAGAATGGTGGAAATCATGAACAATGCTAGACAAGCTAAACAAGATTGGAATCTAGCTATTGAAGACTAAAGACTAATGACTGAACAACTCCAAGCAAAAGAAAATGAAATATAGAGATTCACTGGTCGTCACTTCCAAGTATCAAATCAGATGATGACAGTTAATCAAGAAATGAACCGAGTAAATGGAAAATTATCAAGAAGACTTGAAGATGTTGCAATACTTAGAGAAGATAATGAAAAACTAAGAAATGAAATAAAGATACAAAAGAAACACAATGAAATGATGAAGATAGCTAAGGATAGTTCTAAAAAGATTGATGATTTCCTGACTAATCAGAGGAGATTCAGAAGCAGAACCGGTATAGGCTACATCGGTGAAGGAGAATCATCACAACAAGCTAAAAAATTTGACAACAATCAAATTTAGAAACCTCAAGTGTTGACATGTTATCACTGTGGAAAATTGGGACATACATCTAATGTGTGTAGAAGCAAAGCACAAGGTAAACCTCCAGTCATTCCTAAATTCAATGGATATTGTTATTACTGTGGTAAGTTTGGACATCTAGCTTATGAATGCAGAGCTAAGAAGAATGACATTGCTAATAACACTACTGAGGAGAAAATATGCTATACTTGTAATAAGCATGGTCACACTGCAAGGGACTACAAGGAAAAAATGAAACACGTCTAGACACCTAAAGAGAAACTACAACGAAAGCCATATCAACCGAAGAGACAAGGTAACTCATATGTTTGGGATTATAATACATGGACTAATTGTACTGTATGTGGTTGATATGTACATATTGCAACAAACTATTATATAAAGAATCAAATTGGACAATCAAGAAACTAGACAAATGTAGGAATGGCATGTATGCATTATCACAAGGTTGGTCATTTAAGCAAGAACTACGGAGACCGAGCACCAGATGAAAACCATATATTTGAGAGTGGATATAACATTGCAAAAATTATGAAGTTAAGGAACACAATGTGGAAGAAGGCATCTAATGAGAATGCTGAGTCAAGTAACATTGTCAGTGAAATCTCATCCATTAGATTGGGTGACATCAGTACCTCCACTTAAGATGACAAAGGTATGTATGCAACTAACATTTTAAATGATCACATTTTACATACAGTTCCTTATATATGATGTAAAAATATCAAAACTACATGAATAAAGATGCACTATGGTTTATGTGTTATATGTTTACAAATGTCACATATTTGGTAAAAGAAGAAACGTGAGTTGGTTACCCATCGGTAATCACTATACAAGGTTAACTGACAATAGTACAAACTAATGAGGAAACTCTATGTTAACCAAGCAAAGAAAATTGTAGACATCACCGAGCTGATAGCTATTTTGTATTAGAAGTTAGGTCACGCATTTAATGCACCAAAGTTTGAGCGAGAATATTGAAAAATCTATAAATATGTAGAAATAGAGTTCATTGTTACATTGTAATTTTGAAGAATAGAGATTTTACAAAGAAGAGTTCGAGCTAAATATTTCCAGAAAAGACTCAAAGCTACTATAGATCAAACCGATGACAATTCTTTGACGATAATGAGTAAGTTCATCTGCCTACCAAACACTGGTTATCTATTGTTTGCCAAAACCCTAGAAACAATTTATGGCATCGACATCAACTGCAAGCAAATCACAAAACATTGAGGAGGAAGTGGAATTAATTGTAAGGGCACATTTCACCAAAGATAAATTCAAACCTCATCCCAAGGTCATAGCACAAACAGAAGATATGGGCACATTTTTGAGTATTCCAGATAAGGTTTTGTTCACAAAAGATGTTAGGGCCTATATTCACTGCAAAATCAGTGAAGTATGTGATTTTGAGACCATTGCTTCTTATCAATAAGTCTATGGACCGGATGGAAAGATCAAATCCGAATATAAGAAGATTGAGGAGTCAAGGTTACAATGTTTTACATTCTTCCCGCAATCCTTCCAAAATGACTGGATAAGAATCATGTTGAGTAGATTTCATGATGGAAAATTCTAGTTAGATAAACCTATTGAGGTCACTAAGAAGATTATCAGTAGGGTTACTAGGTACCCTATAATCGAAAAAGCTAAAGCTTTTCAAATTTCATCTCGTCTCAACATTGAAAAGAACACTGGAGATCAATGGGATGGTAGGGCACTGAAAATCTCAACTATCAAAGATCTAGTGGTAAAATTCATAGCTCATGTCATCGAGTACAAGATATTTCAATCTAGCAGACCTAACAATGTACCCTGCAGCGACATGGACATGGCATATAAAATTGTGAAGAAAGATCACCAAGTAGATCTTTCTGAACTACTACTACACCAATTGCATGATAATATGAAGACAATAAAAGAAAAGAAGTCCAATACATGTAAGTACAAATCACTACTTGTCTATATATTTTTCTATCTACAAAAATATGTACCAAGTATTGGTAAAGTAAACTGGCATTCAGACAAACTAATAACTGCACAAATCGGTGAAATGATGAGAAGTCTAGGAAACAATCTGAATAAGGAATTCAATGCACATTTCAAATAATTTCAGGCAAAAATGCAACAAAGGAGTAGAATTCCAAAGGAATTAGTGAGTAAATTTGAAGATTATATATCTTTTGTAGTAAGCACAGACCACTCAATGATAAAGGCAGTAGAACTAAGAAAAAAATGGTTAACATCGATGGGATATGAAATCATGATTTTGCTTTGAAATCTATTAATGCATTGCTGGCATTACCGATAGATATCACTGCCAATAGGTTTGGCGTATATGAGGAAGTTAAGTCTTGAATTACTACAGACATAGAGATTGGAAAAATGTCTGGAAGGGAAAAGAAAATGAGAAAAGATCTCGTAGAAAAATATGGAAATGCATCTAACTCATCTAAGGAGTCACCAGTTAAAGAATGAACTGAAGGTTAGTTACAGTTGGCTGACAAGCCCTATGATAGCAAGGAGACCAAGTCAGACAAAGAAAAGGATAACACACCAGTTCCTCCCACCAATGACGAACAAGTAATATAGCTACCAAAACCTGAAGGCATGAGCCCTCATTCGTCAACTACTTGTGTGCTATAATTGTGTCACACTTCTATGGATCATTACATGCAAGGAAACTCAAGAATGAGCCCTCACAAATCGATCCATAGCTCCCTAGGCATGGAGTGCAAGGGTTTTAAGAATGCTCTCAGCTAGAGCTATTTAGCCTATAACCTTGCTAGTAAACCATGCAATGGGAGATTCAATGAAGACAAGAGCAAGAATGCCAATATCCTCAAGAATCAAGAATGAAATGCAATGCAAGCTAGTTTAAGAATGGAAATGCAAGCTAAACTATGGAAATGAAAGATGCAAGTATTACAAAGCCTCCTAGTTAAACTAGATGAATTAATCTAAAGCATAAAGGAAATCTAAGCTAAGAATGCCATGAAAATGAAGCTACTATGCAAGAAATGAAATCTAACTATGAAGCAAGAAAGTCATGATGATGCAAGAATGAAGACAAGAAGATAGAGTGTTGATGAAGATCCAAGATGAATGCCAACAATGCTCCAAATCTTCAAACCCTAGATGCAAGAATATCTCCAAAAGCTCCAAGATGACCTAGAAAACCTGTAGCATAACAATAACATAAAAATTGTGTGTATAAATGAGGAAGAGAGCTCTCCTTTTATAGGGAATGAAAAAGGAATGGGCCATGGAGATTAAGAGGCAAAAGATTTAATCAACGGTGGAGCTTAAAAGAGGAGCAATCCATGTGCACAAGTATCCTCCAATAGGAAAATAAGAGTTGACTTTTGTGTCCATATGAGACAAAAAGTACTTTTCTCTTTTTATAAAATAAGAATAATGCTTTATTTGTGCAACTTAGGGTAAGAGGAAAAGTGGGGGCTTTTTATTTATTAAAAGGGGAGGAAATATTCCTTTTAAATAAATAAAGACTTAGGATAAGATGGTTAGCCCATAGAAAATAATCAAATAAATGATAGAACTAGGATTTGATCAAGAATAAGCAATTTATGATTTAGCAAAAGGGGCTAATAGTCTAGGTGACCATTTTTAGGTGTATACACTACTACAAAATCTACTGAGCAAGTAGAAGTAGTAAACGTAGCAAAAAGAAGAGCAGCTACCCCGACATGGAAATCTGTTAAGAGAAAGACTAAGAAAGTAGTTAAGACACCAAAGGAAAGTGGAAATAGATAAGAAATAAGGAAGATCCATAGGATACAGAAACTGAAAATGATCCTAATCAATTCATGTTAGTTCATAATAGGGAAATTATAATAGAATAAATAATTGAAGATATAATTGAGAATGGAAATCTTACAGATCTAGGCATAGGCAAATTTGATAAAATGTCAATTAAGGACAAGACAAAGGTAGAACATGCTATCGTCCAGATGATGATTAAATTCAAAAGAGTACCAATGGAATTCGCATGTCAATTGCCGAAGGAACTTGATGACAAAATAAGTGAGAGATGGGCTATTGCACTAGATACAAAGAAAAGGAAAAGAGAACGATCACTAAGTCATGTAGCCTCATACTTTATCTATGTTGTTGTAAGTGAATATATGACAAAGTATCAGGCTAGATTTATAGTCAAGAATAGAGCTATGAAGATCATGTATGAGAATGTAGATGATATGGATGTCATATGTGATTCTCTATGAACATCAATTTTGAAAGCAGAAGAGAAAGTCGAATAGGAAGCATTCCTGAAACTATCTAAGAAGAGACACAGTTCAAAAGGTAAAGGTATTTTCATTGATGATGAAAAAGGAAAGAAAATAAAGGACATAGGTATATAAGTTACTGAGGTAATTGATATCATGGAACAAAACGAAGAAATAAGAATTTCACAAGATGCACCAGATCAAGTAAAGATCCATTTGCAAAAGAAAACCGATGATGATGCACTCATTGAGGACATCACTAATGGTGATCTTGATGATGAGGATGATGAAGATGTGACAATTGTACCATACAAAGATGAAGCATTAGACACTAATAGTGTGTTCACATCTCTACCAGGTGAACTACATGTACTTGTAGAGGCAGTTGAAATAATTTCACAAGTACAACCTGATGTCTCTCATCCTGAGCAAACTAAAGATACAACTGGGGTACAAGAACCTCAACAACCTATAGATACAAATGAGCCTAACAAAATAGAGGCACAGTCTACAGAAACAAAGGAACAAAAGAAACAAAGATGACCAAGGTGAACCCACCTAGCACTACAACCGAGACTCCCACACCATCTACCGAGGAGCTAAAGAAGGATGATACAATGTCAAATGGGAAAGAGACTTTGAAAAGTGGAGAAAAAGATATTGTTATAAGTGAGAAGAAGTCACCTCTTGCACTGAAGAAGAAGAAGAAGAAAGTCAAAGGGCTGGTCACCATTGATGAAGTTATCATTATACCAGAATGTGACTTGAGAACCCTAAGCCTCAAGGAACTAAGTAGATATAGGGAATTATGTTCAAGGAAAGTGTCACAAGAGAAGTTAAGGCAAGAACACAAATGGAAAGAAGTGTTAAATGATGTGAGGGATATTCTGCAATAGAATATAGTACTGGAGACAAATATTGATGAGAATACTCCCATCATAGATCAACTTGCCACACTCACCGAAAAAATCAATGCCCTTGATACAGATGCAGACAAAAGAATAGAAGAATAGGAAGAATCAAAAATTCAAAATAAATTGGTAGCAAGGATTAGCACAGAAGTGGCACTGAACAAGGTAAAATTATCTGAGGTCATTATCGAGGTAAAATCTATTACCCAGATAATCTATCAATTTCTCATCAAGATTTGTTCTTCAGACACCTTCACTGTAGAGGTCAGTGAAATGATAAAAGGTTTAGAAGTAGAGATATAATTAAGTACACAAGCATCTATCACCAAGCCAATTACTTTCTTAAAGCATATTCACTGGGTTTACGAACTCTAGTGGCTGATAGCAGAATTAAGAAAACAAGAAGCACACATCACCGATCAGGTTATAGAGTTACAGAAAGAACTCATTCCTTACCTGAAGGCTTTTGAAACTCATATTGTCAAAGATGAACAACTTGTAGCAACACCAGAGATTTTAGTGTTGGATAATGTCTTTGACATGCATGCACAATTCGATCTTGAGCATATTTCTCTTACCAACTTGAAAGAGGAATGGGACAACCTCTTGGAGTCTGTAAAGAAAACCCATCAAAACATTTTTGATAAGATGTAAGCATAGATTATATTTTTTGCATTTGGAATTATTATCAAAAAGGGGGAAACCATGTCTATGCCAAATATGTATACTTTTCTATGTCTATACTACTGGGAGCATGCACCAAGGGGGAGTACTTTGTACTTAGAAACATTTTTGTTGTGGATATGTATATGGCGGAGACATAAGGAATATATAGAAACATTTTGTCTATATACATTTAAAGTTTTGATACAAATGCCAAAGGGGGAGATTTTTAATCTCTATTGAGTATTTAAGGTTGTCATTAGTACCAAAGGATAGCAAACATGTCATTCAGTTACTTATATTGAGTTGGTTGGTAACTAGAAGCAAGACAAAGTAGTCGGTAAAGTCTTTACATCGAGAATCACACAGTTTACCGAGCACCAGTGACATTGACACCGACGGTTAGTAAACACCAAGCATCACATTATACACTAAGAAGATTATACAGTGTTTACCAATGATCATAGAAAATGGAATAGTAATCTGAAATGGCACATTCTTCTATGCAAATGGTTACAACAGATCCTAAAATAGTTTACCAAGATTGAGGAGCATTTATTATAAATAGATACTCATTAAATGTAATGTTTATCTTATTGTAATAGTTGATCTAGGTTAATTTTTCACCATAGATCTTAGGGTTATGATTATTCTTTGTAACCTAATTTTTGCTAAAGCAACAAAATAGAACACTATATATTTTGTTTGTTTGCACCATTTTATGGGGTTGGTGAACTAATATATATGAATCACGGAGCATTTGAAGAGATAGCCTAACTTCAAGGCAATCAGTTTACCAAGAAGAACATAGTATAGAGGATATCGGATTGAGCAGAAATAGAGAAGGCTACAGAGTAGAACAAAGCAGAGAATCATCATAGATAAGGTGATATTTTGTTGAGCACTTATAGATCTATTTCAGATAATTGAGTTGTCAACTAGAAGATAAATTGCCTATTACTTTCTGACAATTGTAGTAGAGTTTTTGATAAATCTCTTACCAGAGTAGACTTAATAGTCTTATGTAAATCTCTTAACTGACTACACACTTCATTAGTGTTGTTAAAATCCTATAACTAGGTAGATCTTGCTGATCTAATATGTTACTCCTAACAAGGTAAGATCACTAGAAGTGATCAAAACTTGTAGCCTTAACAAGAAAACCTTTTCTATCTGCAGTAGTGAAGAATTTGTGGGTGTCATCCCCACTGTAGTTTTTACCTTCTTACAAGGGTTTTTGCATTACCAAAATACTTGTGTTATGTGATTGTCATATTGATTTCATGTTTCTTACTTTCTCAAGTTAACTAGATGATTTGTTTATGCAATTAGATTCAAGTTATTTTGATCGGTTATCATAGTATACAGTTTTAGATTTGAAAGGTTTTACAAGTAAAGTTTTTGAAGGCACTAATTCACCCCTCTCCTCTCAATACCTATCTCTCCTAATTCCAACAGATATCTATTCAGTATTTCATAGATTTGTATCAAACAAGATAGAGTTGTCTATTTGCAGATACATCCTCTTATTTTCTAATCATTGTAATAGAGTTTGGTAAAATCTCTTAATAGAGTAGACCTAATAGTCTTTTATGTAAATCTCTTTACCGAGTGCACACTCAAGTAGTGCTGTTAAAATCCTATAACTAGGTAGATATAATCAATCTGAAATGTTACTCCTAATAGGATAAGATCACTAGAAGGGATCACCACTTATAGCCCTAATAGGAAAACCTATTCTATCTGCACTAGTAAAGAATTTATGGGTGTCATCACCACCATAGTTTTTACCTTCTAAAAAGGGTTTCTACATTACCATACACTTGTGTTATGTGATAGATATATTGTTGATTTTATGCTATTTAATTTTGCAAGCTAACTAAATGAATGATACATACAATGGATTCAAGTTATATGTGAAGTTACTACTATTTGTTGTTTAAGGATTGAGAGTTGAAAGTTTTTGAGGACACTAATTCACCCCTCTCCTCTCAGTACCCTATCTCTCCATCCCAACAATTGGTATCAGAGAACAAATCTCTTATTGGATGGTTAAATCATAGAAGAGTAAAGATCTAACCATGGAGAGATACAAGTTGGATAAGACAATAGAGAATCAAAAGATTCAGATGCAGATGTTCATAGAGCATTATAAGAAAGCTAAGGATGACTTTAAAAAGTTACTAGTTCAGAGGAAGAACCTTTCTATTATGGAGAATGATGGTAGTTACCATGAATAAGAGATTGATGATATATTTGAAAACATTAGATCTAGTTTAGAAAGTATTTCTGATGGATCTGAAAGTGCAATCTCTGATTTGTCTATAAAGAATCTTCACTTAACCGAACAAGTGAAAGCCCTACAAATCAATCATGAATCACAGATGGTGAGAATGATAGATGTAATGAACAATGCTAGACAAGTTGAGCTAGAAAGGAATCTAGTTTTTGAAGATCAAAGATAGATAACTAAACAACTTCAAGCAAAATAAACTGAGATACAAAGACTCACTGAGAACCATTTTGAAATATCCAATTAGATTATGATTGTAAATCGAGAGGTCAACCAAGTAAATGGTGAATTTTCAAGAAAACTTGAAGATATTGGAATACTTATGGAAGAGAATGAGAAACTAAGAAATGAAGTAAAGATACAACTGCAACACAATGAAATGATGAAATTGGTAGAAGATAGTTCCAAAAAGATTGATGATTTTCTAACTAATCAAAGAAGATTTGGAAGTAAAGCTGGATTAGGCTATATTGGTGAAGGAGAATCATCCAAACAAGCTGAACAAGTGAAAAAAAATCAAAATCAAAGACCTAATGTTAGAATAATTGAGAGGGGGGTGAATCAATTATCCAGTGTCCCAATTCAAAATGTATAATCCAAAACAATTCTACTACTTCTGCAACTCGGTAAACATGAAATACTTTCACTGTCTGTGTTTTTACCAATTGTCAGTCTAAAATTTATAATAGTTACTAATTAAATCTAACATGTAATATGAAAAGTATGATAACAAAAAAATATCACAATCAACACGTAACACAAGAGATTTAACGTGGAAACCCTGTGAAGGGAAAAACCACTTGGGACCGGTAACCCAAAATTGTTCACTCTTCTGAAGTGAGGTCGATGAAGACCCAACCCTGTTAAAGGTTACAAACACACTATTAGGTGTGAACTTGTTAGAGGATTTTAGACTAGAAGTTATCATCCAACTAGTAGTCACTCTGGGGTTGATAGGATAACAGTGTTCACTCTATGAGTGAAACATCAAAAGACTTTCATAGTCCACTCGGTTAAGAGATTTGACTGTGTACAATGGTTAAATATGTAACAATAGATGATCTGCCTTAAAACAACTTTAGTTTGTAGTTTACAGATCAATGTTCAGCTCATTCAAATATTTATAATCAATATAACACTTCAGATTTAATATTATATCAACTTACTATCCATTGGTAATAACTCTCTATAGATTGGTAATTATTCTGTAGCTCGCTTCTTATTAACCAATATGATCAGAATGCATGAAAACTTCTCCATGTGATAATTCTGTAGTATCTTCTTCTTCCAGCATGAGTTTCATAATGAAACCAATGTCTCTTATATCAACAAATTGTATGCACCCTAAAATGGTCACCTAGACTTTGGGCCCCCATTCAACAATTTATCAAATCCCTAAATCAACATTTTTCAATTATATCAATTTCCTTGACCAAATCCTATTCTATCATTTTCGATTATTTGCCTTGGGGTAACCATTTTATCCTAAAGTCTTTATTTATTTAAAAAGAATTTCCTCCCCTTTTATTAAATAAAAAACCCCCACTTTTCCTCTTATCTTAAGTTGCACAAATAAAGTATTATTCTTATTTTATAAAAATAAGAAAAGGCCTTTTTGTCTCACATGGGGCACAAAAGTCAACACTTATTTCTCATTGGAGGAAACTTGTGCACATGGATTGTTCCTCTTTTAAGCTCCACCCTTGATTAAATCTTTTGCCTCTTAATCTCCATGGTCCATTGCTTTTCAATTCATTTAAAAGGAGAACTCTTTTCTCATTCTTAGGATCCAACTTTTTATGCTAATCTTATGCTGCAGGATTTCTTGGAGACTTTGGAGCTTTTGGAGACTTTGGAGCTTTTGAGATCTTATTGCATTTATCTTTCTTTCTTGCATCATAGCTTTCATGGCATCTAGCTTAGTTTCCTTTATGCTTTAGATTAGCTCACATAGCTTAATTAGCAAGGGTTTGTAATACTTTCCTTTCATAGATTAGCTTTCATCTTCATTCTTATCATAGTTGCATTGCATTGCATTTCCATTGATGATTCTTGAAGATATTGGCATTCTTTCCCTTGTCTCTTTGAATCTGCCATTGTTTGGTTAACTAGCAAGGTTGTATGCTTTAATAGCTCTAGCTAAGAGCACCATCAACATCCTTGTGACTCCATGCCTAGGGAGCTCTAGGTCACTTTCTCAAGGTTTCCCATTCATGGATTCCCTTGGAAGTAATGAATTAGAGAAGTGCACTATTTAATGTGTACACAAGTAAATTATTTTCTTTTCCTCCATCAGATTTTGCCGCTTAATCATATTCATATATTTTGCCACTTTAAGCTGCCTTAGTTGATGTGTTAGTAACATGTTTCAATTTTCTCCATTAGATCCTTTTTGATTTATGTTAGCCATCAATCTTCATAACAAACATTATCTATTACTTTGATTTCATACACTTTACAACTCATCACTTTATCGCTAAAATGATCATTTAATTCCTTTCTATTTTTCTTGGTTAATAAATAAATGCGTCGGTGAACACAAGCTCAGTCAACACTATGCTCGGTATACACTACACTTTTTTGGTGTATACTGAAATGCTTTATTTTACCGACAACACTGCTTTGTGTCTTTCAGCTTTATTCTTCATCATAGATGAATACAACATAATAAAGTCAATTTCATCAAGTCATAGACTCATCAACAAGTTACTAAGTGTGTTCCTTATCCTCATCTCTCATATACATCTTTCTCATGTAGATATTTTTGTTCTTCATCTCTTTCACCTTCCTTCAGATGTGTCGGTATAGTAACTTACAAGAGAAGTATTGTCAAGCTAGTTGACATCAATGAAAACATAATACTGATTTAATCATCTTGCATATCTAATCATCAACTCCTCAGTAATCTTAAATTACAGATTCTTCATTCGGTTTCTAAATCAGTTGTAGTTCATCACTAAGACATTGTCATGCTATCACTATGGAAAACTAGGACATGCCTCAAATGTCTATAGAAGAAAAGCACAAGGAAAACCTAAAGTCACTCCTAAGTTTAATGGTTACTATTATTACTATGGAAAATTTGAACATCAAGCTTATGAGTGTAGATCAAAACTGAATAAGAATGCTAACAATCCTACCATGGAGAAGATCTATTATACTTGCAACAAACATGGACACACTGCACAAGAGTGTAAAGCTTAGATGAAGCAAGTCTAGACACTAAAACTAAAGAGAAAACCCAAACCTTATCAACCGAAGAGACAAGATAATTCTTATGTTTTTGATTCCAACACATGGGTTAACTGTATAGCATGTGGTAGATATGGATACATCCCAAAAAACTGTATAAGGAAGAGATGGTCTGGAAAATCATGAAGTTGGACAAGCACTGGAATGGAATGCTTACATTGTCATAAGGCTAGTCATCTAAGCAAGGACTACAAAGACCGAGCTCTAGAAGAAGGACATGTATTTGAGAGTGGAAACACTATTGTAAATATTATGTGGATCAGAAACACTATGTGGAGAAAGACATCAAATGAAAATGTCGAGTCAAGTAATGTTGTCGATGAAACCTTGTCTGTTGGATTAGGTGACATTGGTACCTCCACCTAAGGTGAATTAGGTGTGTATGGAACTAACATTTCAAAAGATCTTATTTTACATATATTTCCTTATAAATGATGAGCACATACCAAATATACATGAATAAAGATGCATTATGGTTTATATTTTATGAGCTAACAAAGTCACATAGTTGGTATATGCAACACCGAGTAAAGAGTTACTTGTCGGTAAAATTTAATCAAGGATGTTAATTGAGTATCAATATCAACCGAGTGAGAAATCATGTTTTAACCGAACTGTTCAAAGTTTTTGGTATTCACCAAGTTGATAGTTGTCACAAACTGGAAGTAGGTTGAGCATTAATGACAAAAAGTTTTAAGCAGGAAATCGAAAATGCTATAAATACACAGAGGACATAGTTTATTTTCACACAACAATTTTGAAGAGAGATTATTTCACAGAGCGAGTTCGAGCTAAGAATTTTCAAGATTATCCAAAGCAATTGCAGATCAAACTGAACGCACTCTTCACATACTCTGAATAAGTTGAAAACCCTACCGAGCACATTCATCACTTTTTTACCAAAAACCTAGTTTGTTAAAATGGAATCTACTGCAAGTCATTCTACGATTGTGGAAGAGGAAGTGAACCTCATTTTTTTAGATAACTATGATGAACCTAAGTACAAGTTACACCCATAAGTTCTAAAATAGATTTAGTGGGGGCTTCCTCAAGAATCCCACCTAGGGTTTTGTTGATCGAGGATGTACGATGTTACATTCATTGCAAGATAGGTGAAATAGGAGATTTTAAGATGTATGCAACATATTAGAGACTCTATAGTGAAAATAGGAAAATTAAAGAAGAGTACAAATAGGTTGAAAAGATTAGACTCACTCAAGCCCAAAATTTTCCAAAAATTTTCAAAAAATGAATGGATTAGGGTTGTACTCAGTCGCTATCATGAGGGAACATTTTGGCTGGATAATCTAGTTAAAGTAACTAAGAGAATGATTGATAGGGTTAAAGGTTACCCTACAATAGATAAGGCCAAAGCTTTTTGTAGTGCCTCCCGAGTCGAAGTTGAGAAGAATACTAGCCCAGCATGGGCTAGCTGAGCATTGAAGATTGCTTCAATTAAGGATCCAAAAATTAAATTTGTAGCTCATGTAATTGGTTATAAGTTCTATCAGTCAAGTAGAATGAACAGTGTACCGTGTAGTGCTATGGACATGGCATAAAAATTGATAAAGAAAGGTCACTAGTTGGACCTTGTCAAGCTACTCCTGTGAAAACTAGAAGAGAATATGAAAATAATTAGGCTGGCAAAGTTTAACACCTGTAAGTTCGGATCACTACTGGCGTGTATATTTTTCTATCTTCAAAAATTATTTCCTTCTATCGGTCACATAGATTGGCCTACATAAAAACTAGTTACTACACAAATTTTTGATATAATGAGAAGTTTGGGAGATAATTTAAACAAATTTTTAGATGATTATTTTGAGAAATTTAAGATTAAGATGAATCTTCAGAGTAGAATTCCTAGCTCATTGGTCGAGAAATATGAAATGGATATTTGTTTTCTAGTAGACACCGACCACTCTTTTATCAAAGCTATTGAGCCGAGAACAAAATGGCTAGCCCACATGGGATACGAAATGGATATTGATTTTGCTTTGAAATCAATCAAGGCTTTATTGGCTACACCTAAGGACATGAAGGCCGAAAGGTTTGGAACCTATGAAGAGGTAAAGACTAGAATAAAAATAGGTCTTGTCATTGGTAGAATCACTAAGAAATCCAAGAAGATGATGAAGACACTAGTTGAACAGTTCAGAGATGAATCTAACTCATCAGATGAGTCACTAGTTGAACCTACAAATCAAGGTTAGTTACTATTGACTGACAAAGAATATGATGGTAAAGAAATCAAATTTGATAATGAAAAAGATTCGATACCAGTTTCTCTCACTCCAACTCCAAAGAATAGGTAGTTGCCAGTTTAGTCTAGAGCACAAACAAGGTCAGCACCCACAGCTTCACCACCTTTGAAAAAGGAAATTGTGAAGGGAAAAAAACCAAAGGTAGCTAAACCGACCAAGACATATGCAAAAAGAGGAACCAAGGTTGTAGCTGAGGCACCAAGGAAAAGGATAAAACTAATGCGAATTAGAGAAGACCTTGAAGATGAAGAAAATGACACAAATTAGTTCAAGGTTGTCAGCAACAAGTACAGAACAATTGACGAAGTTGATCCAGACATAATTAAAAATGAAGAACTCACAGATCTAGAACTTAGTCGGTTTGAAAACATGTCTACCGAGGATCAAAATAAAATTAAGGAGATAGTCATCTAGATGGTGATAAGCTTCAAATGAGTTAAATTAGAATTTTCCAAACAATTTCCCAAGGCATTAGATGTAAGAATAAATCAGAAGTGGTCCTATGGCTTGGACACCGAAAAGAAGATGAGGGAACAAGCCCTAGTTTTGGCAGCTCCAAATTTATCTCTTGATGAAATTGTTGAATATATGAACACTTACTCTAGGAGATTCAAAGTAAAAGGTCAGGCTTTGCAATTATTAGATGAAAATATGGCAGATATTGATGAGTCTAGCCAACTCATCTACACATCAATCATTGTAGAAAAAGAGCAAGCTGATAAAAATGCATTTCTAAATTTGTCTAAGAAGAGATAGAGGTCAAAAGGAAAATGAATCTACATAGATGATGTTGATTTGGTAAAGAAAACAGAAGCAATAGATGTATCACTTACCAAGGTGATTGATACACCACTTGTCAATAAAGTCATAAATATTTCATAGGATGCACTGGATAAGGTTGAGATCTAGATTATAGATAAAAATTCATTAGATGTACTCATTGAGGACATTGCTAATGGTGATCCTGATGATAGAGATGAAGATGAGGATGTGAACATTGCACTATATTGTACATAAGATGAAGGTCATGTTATCATGTCTTCAATTACATTGTTACCAGGAGAGCTTCCTATTCTTGTGGAAGTAGTTGAAATTTTATTACAGGAACAACCCAAAGGCTCAGACCCTGAGAAATTGAAGGATACAATAGGGGAACAAGGAGCAGAGGTACCAGGTGACACAAACAAGCCTGAAGAGAAAGAGGCAATAGAGACATAAACTAAGGGTCAAGATAATGCTAATGTAATCGAGGCCACTCAACTGGACACTACATCAGAGGCTTTGACTTAGTCAAATGACACAAAGGTCACCGAGGAGAAGCAGAAGGAAGATATAGTGTCATCCAGGTAGGTTACACAAAGTTCTAAGGTAAAGGTAATCATACCATTTGTAAAGAGTTCACCTCAAGAATCTGAGAAGAAGAAGAAGAAAAAGAAGCAAGGAAAAGGGCCGGTCACCTTAGAAGAAGTTATTGTTATACCAAAGTGTGACCCAAGGACCCTAAGCCCTGAGGAATTGAGAAAATATGGGGAGTTGTGTACATGGAAGGCAGCACAGGAAAAACTAAGACAAGAGTGCAAGAGCAAATAAATACTTGAAAATGTAAGAGACATCTTACAATAGGTCATACCAGAGGTAAACATAAATGAAGATACTCCAATAATGGACCAAATTGCTACACTTGTAGAAGAAATAAATTCCCGAGATGTAGAAGCAAAAAAGATAATAGAAGAAAGGGAAGAATCTAAAATACAACATAAACTTGCAGAAAAGATCAACCAAGAAGTGGCAATCAATAAGGTAAAGTTATCTGAGGTAATAACTGACATTCATTCTATTACTCAATTAATTAGGCAAATTTTGATAAAGCTATGCACTGTGGACACTTTCACTACCAAGGTCAGTAAAAAGATAAAATAGCTTGATACAAAAATCCAAGCTAGTGCATAGGCAGCCTTAACCGAGCCTCAAGAAGTTGCCAAGAACATCTTGAAACTTCAAGAACTCTGATGGTTAAGAGAAGACCTCAAAAAGAAAGAAGAAATAATAAGTGACCACCTCACAAAATTGCAAATCGAGTTTCTTCCATATTTGAAAATCTTTGAGATGCATGTTGTCAAGCCACAAATGCTTGTTGCAACACCAAAAATCTTTGTGTTGGACAACATCTTTGACATGCATGCACAAGTCAGTCTTGAGCACCTTGCTCTCACCAACTTGAAAGAGGAATGGGAAAACCTCTTGAAGTCATTGAAGAAAACCCATAAGCACATTTTTGATAATATCAAAAAGGGGGATACCAATGTATATGCGAAATATGTAAATAGATGCTAAGTATGCTACACATTACCAAGAGCATGCACCGAGGGGGAGTATAGAAATTTTTGTTGATTAGTATCTATGTATATATGGCGGAGATAAAAAATATTTTTGAGACATAAGGTCTATATACATTTAAGGTTTTGATAGTAATGCGAAAGGGGGAGATTGTTATCTCTAGTTGAGCATTAAATATTGTCATTAGTATCAAAGACATCGGTCAGTTACCTATGCTACTCTAGTCAATAAATGCAAGCACTTAAAGCTAATCGGTCAAGTCCTTTACACTGAGCACCAGAGAAGTTTTACCGAGCATCAGTGTACACTGAAACTGAGAGAGAGTAAACACTGAGAAGACTGGAAATCGAGCACCAATATAACTACTAAGTAGTATATACAGTGTTTATCGAGCATCACATAAAATGGCATAGTAATCAGCAATGGCATATTTATCTATGCAAATGATTACAACAAAATCACAAAATGTTTTACCAACATCGAGGATCATTTTTTATAGATATATTTATTAATTGTGATGATGATCTCTATGTATTTGCTAGATCTAGGTTAATTTTGTACACAGTAGATCTTAGGGTTTCTCTAAGATATTGTAACCTAATTTTGTTAAGTGGTAAAAGCAATATGCTATATAATTGTATTTCATGTCATTTTGACATAAGCTTGACAAGGAAGTTAAGAACAAGCGAAGAAGTTCTTGAAGCATTAGCCAACTTCAAGATATCAGTTATTAGACAGAGAAGAACATAATACAAAGACATTTAGATTAAGCAGAATTAGACAAGGCTACCAAGCAGTTCAAAGTTAAGATCTTCACATGAAAATGTGAAATCTATTCAGTATTTCATAGATCTATATCAAACAGGATAGAGTTATCAATTTGCAGATACATCATGTTATTTTCTAATCATTGTAACAGAGTTTGGTAAAATCTCTTAACAGAGTAGACCTAACAGTCTTTTATGTATATCTCTTTATAGAGTGCACACTCAAGTAGTGTTGTTAAAATCCTATAACTAGGTAGATCTAATCAATCTGAAATGTTACTCCTAACAGGGTAAGATCACCAAAAGGGATCACCACTTGTACCCCTAATAGGAAAACCTTTTCTATCTGCAGTAGTAAAGAATTTGTGGGTGTCATCCCCACTACAATTTTTACCTTCTAACAAGGGTTTCTGTGTTACCAAAACACTTGTGTTATGTGATAGATATATTGTTGATTTCATGCTATTTAATTTTGCAAGTTAACTGAATGAATGATACATACAATGGATTCAAGTTATATGTGAAGTTACTACTTTTTGTTGTTTAAGGTTTGAGAGTTGAAATTTTTTGAGGGCACCGATTCACCCCTCCCCTCTCAGTACCCTATCTCTCCATCCCAATAGAGCCGACTTAGCTTAGGAGTTAATTGTTTCATCTAGCCAACTTGTGGCTAAAGATTTGTATTTAAGGAGAGTTTGGGTAGTTGTTAGGGAGTCAATGGAAGTCAGTGATTAGATATAGATCTTGTGAGATCTTCAAGATTAGATTGTTATCTGATAGTTGTAATAGAAAAACTAGCGGTTTGTTTTCTTGGAAACAAGGAGGTTTCTTGGAGGCTCATGAGCTCAAGTTCAGATCTACCTTAGAGTTTCCATCAATTGCTGATTTTTTTCAGAGCTAGACCATCTGGGGTTAGGGCTTGGATCTTGTTGATCTTACATAATTGTTTCTTGATTGTAACTGGCCATAACCCGGAAGGCCTTATAGCAAGGCATGTTAATGAAAATTTAGTTGAAGACATTTTTTTTTGTTAGTCCACATTGTGGTGTTTGGATGCTTATGAGGACTGTCCTTAATTAGATCCTCCTTACTTGCCCTACGTCAATGTGTCAGGTACAAAATGTTTCCAACTAGCTCAAAAACAACTGTTTGATCTCATAAAGGTCTACTAATTTTTTTTGGAGGAGTAAGAGAAGATGGAGTAATGTAAACAACTAGATCAATACCATCTTCAAGAATGGTAGCAACTAGAGCATCATCATCATCATCATTTGATGGCCAATAATATTTAGAAGAAGAACATGGAAGAAGAGAGTGAGAGGCTTGTGATGGAGAATGCTTCTGAGTAAAGGATTCATCAAACTGAACATGATGACAAAAATGCAACTCTCAAGTGGCAGGGTCAAATAATCGATATCCCTTCACATCCTCACAATAGCCAACAAATATAAAGTGTTGACTTTTCTTCTCCATTTCTTTGCGGTGATTATCAAGATTGAATGTCCATGCATCATTGCCAAATACTTTGAAATGTGATACGCTGGGCTTGACATGAGACTAAGCCTCTTTGGAAGTATTATTTAGTACTTCCTTGTGAGGTATATAATTTTGAATGTAATTGACACAATTGATAGCCTCTGCCTAAAATGCCGGAGCCATGGATCGAGACTGAAGCATGCAATCGGCCATTTCCCACAAGGTTCTATTATTTCACTTTGACACACCATTTTCCTGAAGAGCATATGGAACTATATGTTGATGAAGGATGCCTTGAGTATGAAAAAAATCCTTGAATGCTTGATTGACATACTACCCCCATTTTCTGTGTGGATTTTCTATAAGGAATGTCCTAATTTATTCTTCACAAATGCAAGAAAAATCATAAAGTATTG
Source organism: Chamaecyparis obtusa (assembly GCA_027943335.1). NCBI lineage: Eukaryota > Viridiplantae > Streptophyta > Pinopsida > Cupressales > Cupressaceae > Chamaecyparis > Chamaecyparis obtusa. The sequence goes on along the minus strand of BSBK01001046.1, from coordinate 139,609 downwards.
AAGGACCTGATTCTTATACTTTAAAAAGTACACCCATGTGCACCCAGATAATTCATCAATGAAGGTGAGCACATACTTGGCCCCTAAAAATGAAGGAGTTGGAAATTACATGAGATCACTATGCACCAACTCAAGCAAAGTCGAAGCTCGTGTGGCCATACCCTTAGGAAAGGGATCTCGATGATGCTTGCCAAGAACACAACCCAAACAAACTCCATCTAAAGAAGATATCTGAGGTAGACCAATGACCAAGTTCTATGTGCTCATCTATTGGATATATTTTTAATTTAGGTGTCCAAACCTTTCATGCTAAAGGTTTCTTATAAAATATGCATGAGCAATAAGGGATGATTCTGATGAAGAATCAAATCCATCAAACCTATACAAGTGGGCTACATGATCAACTATGCCTATAGAAATGACCTTTTCAAGATTCTACATCTCTATAATAGTCACGTTAGTAGGATAAAACACAATAATTTTTCCATCACCATGATAGTAAATTTGATAGATGGAAAGAAGATTCTAGAAAATATTAGGAACAAAAATAACATCATCAATGCTACCATCATGCATCTTAATTGAGCATGTCCCTAGAATAGGAATCTATGATGAATTCCCAACTATAATATGTGAAGGAGGACTATCAGAAAAGGAATCAAGAAGATTAACAAAATGATTCATGCAATGTGAAGAACCTGAATCTAGAATCCAACTCAAACTTGTAGATGGTCAAGCCTTAGCCGAGAAAGCTTGTCCTTTTCCCAAGGAAGAAGAATTAGGCACTGTAATGTTGTTCCTCTTTGTAGCTTCTTCTAATGTCGGTAGCCTCTAAGAGTATCGTGTGTCATTATGACTAGGTTTACCTTGAAAAGAAGTATTCTCTTGTCTCTTCTTATACTTAGAAGATGACCCTCCCAAGGTAGGAGGAGGAGAACCTAGGAGAAGGAGGTTTGGACTTCTAATCATTATTCACCTTAGGCTTATAGGGCGGCCTATAAGGAGGCTTACCTCCAAAATATGAATCTATCTGTGGCTTCTTCTTATACTTACCCTTGTCTTTAGGAGATTGAGGCATCGATGCATGACTCTTAGGAAGAGGATCCATTTGAATTAACTTGGCTTGCTCCCTAGTTAATCTATCATAGAATTCCTCAAATGAGGGCATCTTATGATCATATCCCATAGCATCCATAATAGAATAGAACGTAGAGGAAAATCCTTGGACAAGACCTCTAAGCTTAGACAAGATCAATAAAATACAATCCTTATCTTCTTTGGCACATGGACCACAAGCTTTCAACTCAGAAAAAATGACTTGAACTGTGTAACCTAAATAAAGGGAAATGCATCTAGCGTAAGATAAGTGAGATCGACTTTAAGCTGCAAGATTTTCAATTGGTTGACCTTACCATAAAACCCTGCAATCTTATCCCATACTTCTTTTGGTGTTGTACACTCAGCAATGTGAAACAATAGATTATCTAACACATGGAGACCGATGAGGCTTTTTGCTTCATCCATTTTGTTTCTATGAACAAACTGCTTAAATGCCTTTGTGAACTCAGGTTGGTTAGCTTGCAATAATTGCTAGAGGCCTTGAGATTACAACAATTGTGACATTTTGAGCTTCCATGTGTGATAGTTATGTGGGGTGAGGAAATCAATCCTAGGGTTCGGCATGTTGTACACGAGTACACAAAATACACCCCCTAGAACATTATACAAATTGATTTTACAATTCCTAGATAAAACTTTTGCCAAAAGAGACAATAGAAAAAACTATCAACTTTAAGGTAGTAAAAGTGACATGAAATGGAAATTTTTTAGAAAATACCTTTGTCAAAGTAGCGTAGTTTGTTGAAGCATATTGTCGGTGATGCCTTGGTTACTCAAAACTGATTCCATTAGCAAAAATTGCACCAATTTGAAAAAGGGGCCTAGTTTAAGCTTCGTAGAGTCCATGAAAGCTTGCAGACACTATTTAGACCACATACCATCGAAGTTAATGACGCCTTCAATTCTCATGTGTATAGAGATCTACACATACTCACTTCAGATTTAAAGTGTTGTAGTTACAACATGACTTGGCTAGCATAGATATACTCGAGCCACAAAATCAACGAGAGAACTACGTAGGCCAAAGATGATTCATGAATCTGCAAACATTTAAATCACCAACAATTGGCCTAAAGAAAATGTTGACCTCTAAGTTGAAATGTTAGCTAAACTGTCAACCCAAAAATTGATCAATTATTGTGATCAACTGACAGATCTTGAAACTCACCAACAATGTGCAAGGTAGATCTAACAATTGATATTATATTCAACGACCACCCATTGTTTCCAAAGTCAATGTTATTATAAATGTAGTGCATAAGTGTCATACTAGCGTCGGTCAATTGTCATGAAGCATTAAATCATCCCATAAAAATCATGAGCCAAGATGTGGATAGAAATATTTCTATCCACATGTAAATAAGAGAAAGATAACACTGATGGAAATTTTGACCAAGGAGTGAACATCGCCCAGCCAATCGACACTAATCATTCTTCACTAGTAAAGATGAAACTTGCTGGTGACCATTGATCTCATAAATATGAGCCCAAAAAAATATGCATGGACTTGTCCAATCATGAATTGCAAAAGCCTATGCTTCATATGGGTCTACAAATAGAACCAGCCACAAAAGAGATGTGAGTTGGTAGTGTGTCATTCAGGAGATTGCCCTCCATTTTTGGTTGAAGCGCCTCAGACCTCCACAAGGAAGGATTTCATGAATTAAAGATATAAGTTGAGCCTGTGGTTCCACCAAATCCACCACAAGTCCCCAAGGATGAACTTAAGTGGCCAGATAAGAAGTCAGAATTATGAGCCACACCTTCATTCACCTCGATCTAGGCACCAAAAAGAGACCACAGCAAAGTCACTACCAATGAATGTGAAACATGTTGAGAACATGTGTCTCAACCTTGCAGCCTTTTTTCTAGAAAATTCTAGAATTTGTTTGAGATAGTTTTCCACATGTTTATACATTGGAAAATGGTTAGTGAGTTGTTAAAATGAGTCTTGTCCATAGTAGAATATAGGTGGGCCATTTTTAGAGCCTTAATGACTCATTTTGGGACTTTTATGAGGGTCTAAACTAGAGGACAAAATTATGGACGGGAATACTATTTTAACCTGGTTGTTTTTCCATCTTGGAAATGTAAATGTCAAAAATGGGCACCATGTGGCATGGTGGTTAAGCCCATGGTTTTGTAAAACCACAAATGGTTTCCAGGTTGTAAAATCACTATAAAAGGAGGGCTTGGGGAGGTGTTTGTATCATTGAGTTTTTGCAAGACTGGATGCTAGAAGGAGTCTCTCTGAGTTCAAGTTGTGGTGATGCGCTCCTGTAAGAACTTGCATTGCAAGTGTATTGTAATCATTTTGATTTGATAATACATTGTGCTAGTTTTGGAGGGTGGGGTTTTTCTCCCGAAAGGGTTTCCCCACGGTAATCACTGTGTTATGTGTTCATTGTTATTTTGTTTATGCTTTGTTATGCATTTCTTGAGATCTTTGCAATGTTTAAGTTGAAATTTGCATAACCGTCCTCTCAAGATTAGCGTAGGAAGCGTTTCCGCACACCTTTGCTTCCTTACAAGTGGTATCAGAGCCTGGCCAGTTTTGGTTCTATTTGTTGGGTACAGGGTTTTTTAAACTAATCAAGATTTGAGTGGGAGCTTGTGTAGAGTATTTCATTTCTGTGTTGCAGGATTGAAAAGATGGCAAGCATTTCAGGGAGGATCGATGTAGAGAAGTTTTCTGGCACAAACTTTGAGATGTGGAAGCTGAAGATGGAAGATTATTGATTGATCGGGATCTATGGGATGCGATTGATGAGAATAAGCATAGGCCCGCAGATCCGACTTTAGCCGCACAGTATGATGTGACTGATAGAAAAGCTAAAGGTCTCATCAGACTGTGTCTTGCAGACTCTATTCTGATAAATGTCCATGAAGAATCTACTGCAAAGAAGCTTTGGAAGAAGCTAAGTGAGATCTACCAAGCGAAATCACTTGTGAACAAGATCTTCTTAAGGAAGAAATTGTATTCTTTGAGAATGGAAGAAGGTGGACGAATTTCTGAGCATCTGGAAAGCTTTAATATGTTGGTGACTCAGTTAACCTCTATTGGGGTGCCAATGGATGAAGAAGAAAGATGCCAAATCTTGCTATGTTCGTTGCCAGACTCATGGGACAGCCTTGTTATGGCCATAGGGAGCACTTCAGTTACCTTGAAGATGGAGGATGTTGTTGGTTCTCTACTTTCTGAAGAGATGAGAAGGAAGGTCTCTCTGAATGCCAAAGAGGCTTTGAGTGTTCGAGGAAGACCAAAAGAAAGAGGCAAGAATGAAAAGCAGCATGGCCGTTCTAAGTCCAAGAATAAGGGGAGATCAAAATCTCCTACGAAGTCCAAGGCAATCTGCTGGAACTGTGGCAAACCCGGACACTTCCGAAAGGACTGCAAAGAGGAGAAGAAAAAGAAGAAGAAGAAGAAGCAAGATTCTGATTCTGAGTCTAAGAAGGAAGATGGAGATGCTTTCATCATAGCCTTGGCCACTCATGCAGGTGACAATGCATGGTTAATAGACTCAGGTGCATCTTTCCACATGACTCCTAATAGAAACTGGTTTAGTAAGTATGAAAATTTTGATGGTGGTAAGGTGTATTTGGGTGATAACTCAGTACTTGATATTGTTGGTCGTGGAAGTATTCGTGTGAAATTTTCTGATGGTAGAATTAGAAGATTTGATGGTGTCTTGCATATCCCGGGACTAGCAAGGAATTTGTTATCTGTTAGCAAGCTAATAGATGCGGGTGTGCATGTACAGTTTTCTGAAGTAGGTGTGAAAATGGTAAGAGGTGCTATGGTGATAGCAAGAGGAAGCAGATTGGGTACATTGTACCAGCTTGATGCATGCACAGTTGAGTGCAATAGTACTTCTGATAAGATTGTGAAAAAGACTACTCAGTTGGAAAAGGAGAGGGTTTCTCTTTCAATAGATGGTCGTAGGTTTTGGGTACCCAAGGGTGCTCTATCTACCGAATCAAAATTGCCTGCAGAGAAGACCATGTTATGGCACCAGAGACTCGGCCACATAGGTGAGAAGGGTCTACGGACCTTGAAAAATAAGAACCTTGTTGATGGGTTGAATGATTGCAATCTTGAGTTTGATTTTTGTGAGCATTGTATCTATGGTAAACAAAACCGCATTCAATTTTACTCGAGTTCTCATAAGTCCTCATGTATTTTGGATCTGATCCATTCGGATGTATTTGGTCCAGTTGATGTTCCTTCTATTGGTAGATCAGTTTATTATGTTTCTTTCATTGATGATTTCAGTGGAAGAACATGGGTTTATTTTCTTAGGAGTAAAGCTGAAGTTTTCAGTCGTTTAAAAGAATTTAAAGCAATGGTTGAGTTACAGACTGGAAAGAAAATAAAATGTTTGAGAAATGATAATGGTGGTGAATTTTGCTCTAATAATTTTGACACATTTTGTAAAGATTGTGGTATTTAAAGAGAAAAGACAACTCCGTATTCTCCACAACAGAATGGAGTTGCAGAAAGAATGAACAGGACCCTGATGGAGAAGGCTAGGAGTATGCTAAGTGGAGCTAGACTAGAACAAAGGTTCTGGGCTGAAGCTGTAGCCACTGCCTGCTACTTGATAAATAGGTCTCCTACATTAGCTCTTGTTGATAAGACGCCAATGGAAGCGTGGTCGGGCCACAAGCCTTCACTTAGACATCTAAGAGTGTTCGGTTGCGAAGCATATGCACATGTGCCAAAGGAGAAGCGGACAAAATTGGACAACAAAGTTGTTAAATGTATTTTCATTGGATACAGTTATGGTGTGAAAGGATACAAGCTTTGGAATCTTGTTGAACAAAAGGTATTTTATTCAAGAAGTGTTATTTTTAGAGAAACTAAGCCTTCTTCTGTTATAGTGCAGCCAGAACAAACAGAACAAAAGAAAGATGTGATTCAACTACCTGTTACACCGGAGAAAGTTGAATCAAGGCCCTTAGAAAGACAAGAAGTTGAGGAGAGCTCTATGAGTTCTGAATCATCAGAGGAAGAAGAGGTACCTAAAGCTGAACCTGCTCGAAGGTCTACTAGACAAAGAAAACCACCTGAAAGGTATGGGTATTCTCCTGATGATTGGAGATGCATATTTGCATTAAATGCTAACATTGATGAACCGAGATTTGTAGAAGAGGCTCTTGGTATGAATGATTCAGAGTCCTGGAAAATAGCCATGGATGAAGAAATGGTAGCTCTTAAGAGGAATGAAACATGGGACCTTGTACCATTTCCTGAAGGACGAAAGCCTGTTGGTTGTAAATGGGTGTTCAAGAAGAAGATAGGTTCAGATGGAAGTATTGAGAAGTATAAAGCACGTTTGGTTGGAAAAGGTTACTCCCAGGTTGAGGGAGTAGATTATGGTGACATTTTTTCTCCAGTAGCCAAAATGACATCCATTAGATTTTTGCTTTCTATTGCAGCAGCCTATGATCTAGAGATCGAGCAAATGGATGTGAAAACTGCTTTCCTTCATGAAGATTTGGAGGAAGAAATTTACATGACACAGCTAGAGCACTATGTGGTGAAAGGTAAAAGTCATTTGGTCTGTAAGTTGAAGAAATCCTTGTATGGCTTAAAACAGAGTCCTAGGATGTGGTACCAGAAGTTTGATACATATGTGTTGAGTTTGGGGTTTGTGCGATCTAAATCTGATCACTGTATATATTTTAAATCTGATGGTGATCGTTTCCTGGTTATTGCCTTGTATGTCGATGACATGTTGTTTATTGGCAAAGGAAAAGGTTTGATTGCAGAGTTAAAATCTCAGCTCTCAATAAAGTTTGAAATGAAAGATCTTGGTGCAGCTAGGCACATTCTAGGAAAGGAGATTGTAAGAGATAGACAAAACAGAAAGCTTTGGCTAGGCCAGAGCAAGTATGTTGGTACTATTTTGAAAAGATTCAATATGCAGGATTCAAGACCATTGAGTGTTCCTGTTACAATGGGAACAAAGCTTTCTAGTTCACAGTGTCCTTCATCCCCATTGGAGATGGAAGAGATGATCCGAGTACCATATCAGAGTGCTGTTGGAAGTTTGATGTATGCTATGGTCTGTACAAGACCAGACATTGCCCAAGCAGTGGGAGTTCTTTCCCGTTATATGTCTAATCCAGGAAGAGCACATTGGGATGCAGTAAAAAGAGTTTTCAGATACTTGAGGGGTACTTCAGAGTACTCGATATGTTTTCATGGAACAGGAAATGAGCATTCCTTAGATATTCAAGGCTATGTGGATTCAGACTGGGCTGGTGATGTTGATAGAAGAAGATCCACCAGTGCATATGTGTTTACATTATTTGGTGGTGCAATTAGTTGGATGAGCAAGTGACAGGCTGTGGTCGCTTTGTCCACTACTGAGGCAGAGTATATGGCAGCTACTCATGCCTGTAAGGAAGCCATCTGGCTAAAGAGATTGTGTTCAGATATAGAGTTCAAACAGGGTGCAGTGACAATTTACAGTGACAGTCAGAGTGCAATCTGCCTAGCGAAGAACCCGACTTTTCATGCCAGGACCAAGCACATTGATGTACAATATCATTTTGTGAGAGATATGGTTGAGGATGACAAGGTGAAGCTGGAAAAGGTAGAGACTTTGGTGAATGTTGCTGATGCATTAACTAAGCCCGTGAGCACAGAGAAGTTCAGATGGTGTTCAGAGTCTATGGGCCTCTCGGCCCCTAGCAATTAAGTCCATGATAATTTGGATCCCCTGACTCTTGCAAGGTGTTCGACAAGTGGGAGAATGTTGAGAACATGTGTCTCAACCTTGCAGCCTTTTTTCTAGAAAATTCTAGAATTTGTTTGAGATAGTTTTCCACATGTTTATACATTGGAAAATGGTTAGTGAGTTGTTAAAATGAGTCTTGTCCATAGTAGAATATAGGTGGGCCATTTTTAGAGCCTTAATGACTCATTTTGGGACTTTTATGAGGGTCTAAACTAGAGGACAAAATTATGGACGGGAATACTATTTTAACCTGGTTGTTTTTCCATCTTGGAAATGTAAATGTCAAAAATGGGCACCATGTGGCATGGTGGTTAAGCCCATGGTTTTGTAAAACCACAAATGGTTTCCAGGTTGTAAAATCACTATAAAAGGAGGGCTTGGGGAGGTGTTTGTATCATTGAGTTTTTGCAAGACTGGATGCTAGAAGGAGTCTCTCTGAGTTTGAGTTGTGGTGATGCGCTCCTATAAGAACTTGCATTGCAAGTGTATTGTAATCATTTTGATTTGATAATACATTGTGCTAGTTTTGGAGGGTGGGGTTTTTCTCCCGAAAGGGTTTCCCCACGGTAATCACTGTGTTATGTGTTCATTGTTATTTTGTTTATGCTTTGTTATGCATTTCTTGAGATCTTTGCAATGTTTAAGTTGAAATTTTCATAACCGTCCTCTCAAGATTAGCGTAGGAAGCGTTTCCGCACACCTTTGCTTCCTTACAAAACATGTGATTTTTCAATTTTACAAAATTCGTGGACTTGATGCATCCACATATCTTCTTTGAAAGATGGAGAATTTCCCATAGGAAATTCTGAAATACTAGTCAAACCAGTGTGTCTGCGCAGGAAATACTAGCGAATGCGACCCAATCCACCTAATAAGAGCACGAGGCACGTCACCATGAGCCAAATGGATGTGGACCACTAGAAAATTCTTGCACTAAAGACATTAATGTGCTAACACGTCATCTATTGAAGAGTGTGAATTTGAAATCAAAATGAAGATCCCATAGGAACTCTCCACACGCCCTGCAATGAACTCTCCACACCGATCCAAAATAACTTTGGTTGCTATGTCCACAGTGCAAAATAGGGTTGTGACTAGTAGGAAGCTACATGTGAAGTTAAACTTGAAAATGCCCATGTCTGGAAATGAAATTTGTGACCAAACAATAATGAGATCTCCACATAGGATAGATAGAAGGCCTACAAAGCCATTCAAAAGCTCAAAATAAGAAGTGAACTCATAAATCATTGTGACCAAGAAAGGAAAATGATATGTCACAAAAGACCCCTACTGAAGGTAAAATTCAATTTGATAGATGTGAACTTAGGTAATATAAAGTAGCTTAGGATTTGACCAATGATTATGTTGATCGATCAATCTATTGAATACACAAAAAACATGTAGATGATGATGTGCCAAATACAAGATAGGCCTCTAAATATCAGTTGCCCACCAAATGAGATGCATGAGACAACATAAAGAAAATGAGAAGGACCACTTGAAATGGTTGCACAAGAACAACCAATGGACTAATAGCATAGGGAAAACCTTATATCACTACTAAAGAATACAAATTTCCCAAATAGAGAGCACCCACCCAACACAAAGTACTATCAAAAAATGAGTGAACACAAACAGATTTAAGTAAAAGGATTTTTCGATGGAAAATTCACAATTAGAACAAAATAAATATATACTAATAAAATAGTTTACTATTGAGACAAACTAAGGACCTCAAAATTTAAAAAATAGAAAACTCTCAAGAAAAAATGGAAGAAGTTGTTAGACAATAAGCTTTGATACCATGTTAGGATAAACTATTCTATATCTAGAACCCATTCTCCAGATATCCACTAGAAGAGAGATGTTATCAATACTAGAAATATATTGATTGAGGTGAGATTAAACATACAAAGGCTCTTCTTAAATAGGCAAGATCTGGTAGAAAGAAAGGATAGGGTTGAGACAAGTGTCTCAACCAGGAGGAAGTAGAGTTCTGACAGAACTCTACAATATCCTCTAGGATATGATAGAGTCCAAATTGGACTCAAATATATCTATCTAACTCATTTATGACTTGACCTTTAAACTTGGATAAGGAGTAAATTGGTTAAATAATATTACTACAACACTACCTAGATTAAAACCTATAATGAAACACTTTATAAAAAAGATAAAATGTTTGTCACAAAATATAGGAAATTCATCAATGATGGAGGTGAGGATCCTATAATGTAGATAATATTCCATAATAAATCTGCATAGGTGAAGATCAAACCACAAACAAAAAATAAAATTATAGTGTGAGGAGCATTCTCTAGCACCAACCAAGTAATTAGATTGAAAAGCCAATAAATTGCTAATCTGATCTAGATTATCCATTGCAAAGTGAAAATAAATAAATAAATGCTTTAGTATAACCATAAGCTCAAAAAAGATAAAGAAAGCTAATAAAGACTTGACACCTCATGGATTACAAACGATAAATCTCCAAAATTTATTTTGAACAAACTAGAGAACAAAATATGTTTTTTTTTCCAAATCATAATGGTAAAATGATTGATTGTTCAATATTCTCCCAAGAAAAGAAATCAATCTTTGTAGTTATCTTAAACATAATTGATCCATGATTATAATACACATTAAAATTTTGAAATGATCATCCTTGTTGGTTCCTGCCACATTATTTTATGGGTTTGCTTCCTTTTTGGTGGTTTTGCTTTTCCTTGTCTTGCCCCTCTTTATGGTCTAGGGTGTGGCATTTTTTCTATTTTTTGGCACTCAGGGGTTTGTGTTAGTTTTCAAGGATCCTTCCCGTTAGAATAACTGAGAGGGGGCTAAATCAGTTATCCATAGTCCCGAATACATAATGTATATCACAAAACAAATTCAGCTAATTCTGCAGCTCGGTAAACATAAAATACCAACTATCTGTAACTTTACCGATTACCAGTTAATTCCTCATAGTGATTACCAACCAAATATAACATGCAATATGTAAAGTATGATATCCAAACAATCACAACATAAACAAAAAACACAAGAGATTTAACGTGGAAACCCTGCAAAGGGAAAAACCACCTGGGACCGGTAACCCAAAATATTTTCACTCTTCTAAAGTGAGCTCGGTGAAGAGCCAACCTTGTTAAAGGTTACAAAACACACTGTAAGGTGTGACCTTGTTAGAGTATTTAACATTAACAATTATCATCCAACTAGCATTCACTATGGGGTTGACATGATAACAAATGTACATTATATGAATGACATTACAAGAATTTCAAGTCTACTCGGTTAAGAGATTTTATCTATTTACAATGGTTAAACTATAACAGTAGGTGATCTGAGTACAATACAACTTGATTTGCAGATTATCAGATCTATCTTAAGTCCATACAAATCCTCTGATCAATTTTTCTTATTCAGTTCAACAACATTCAATAACTTACTGTCCCTCGGTAAAACTCTCTAATGCTTGGTTAACTCTGTAGTTTGATTCTTCTTCAACCAGTTTGATCGGGAAAGCATGAAGCAATGTTCACACAATATCTCTATAGTATCCTTCCTTCGGCATGAGTTTCATTTTGAAACCCTAGTCTCTTAAATAGACAAGTAAATCATTTTCTTTTCATCCATCAAATTTTGCCGCTTAATATCCTTCATTGATTTTGCTGCTTAAACCTTCCTTGGCTGATGTATCAGTAACATGTTGCAATTCTATCCTTTAAATCTTCTCTAAATTTTGTTAGCCGTAGATCTTACAAAAAAATTTATCTTTCCACTCTGATTACGAGGTACTTTCCAACTCATCAATTTTGTCGGCTAAACTAATCATTTAGTTCTTTTGTCCATCCTCGGTTAAAAAATAAATGCATTGATGAACACAAGCTCAGTTGATACTATCACTCGGTATACACTACATTGGATTGGTGTATACTGGAATGCTTTATTAACCGATCACACTTCTTTGTAACAATTTTCTTCTAACTTCATAATAGATTAATGCAACATAATCAAGTCAACAATATGAAATCATAGACTCATCAATAAATTACCAAGAGTATTCCTTATCCTCATCTGTCATATCCATCTTCCTCAATGTAGATATCTTTGTTCTTCATCTTTTCTCCTCCTTTACAGATGTGTATATATTTGCAACTACCATGATAAGTATTGTCAAAACTAGTTGACATCAATGACAACATAACGATTGATTCAATTATCCTACATAACAATTCAGTGCTTGGTGATCTCTAATCACTTATAGTTCTTCAATTAGGTTCTTAATCAGTTGTAGTTCATCAATCTCTCCCTTTGGCATTGATGGAAACTCAAGCAATATGAAATATACCATACACATACCAAACATGTATTCTACAACTCTATAAGAAATGATGTAAGCTCTCCCTAGCTTAATATGTTTAATCACTATGTTGCATGACAGCATTACATGTGTAGACTATCTTCTATAGATATGATCTGTAGTAGCTCTCAAATTCCTTATATTTATCTCTCCCTTTATCTTCTCAGATTGTCTCTCCCTTAGATAGATGTTCCATTGATCACCTCAGGTATCATATTGTTTATCTCTCCCTTTCACAACAATGTCGAAGAAACAAATAAACATACAACTCTGCATTAGCCATCCAACTCTCTATTGTCTAATTCATATTCTTTGCATGCACCAAATGTATCTCTGTATATTGAAATGCAAATCTCTTTGTTCTAAATCCTCAAATCTTCCACAATCTTAGACAGAATCGAAAGTGTCAACTATGTTGCACCAACATGAATGATCTTATGATAAGATTAGGCTAATGCAACCTCTAGATCACATTAGTGACTGGTAGATATGGGATGGACCCCAAGTCTAGTCCTCAAATATTCAAAAGTTACCTTCGATAGAGGCTTAGTAAATATGTCAGCAAGTTTCTCTTTTGATGTAACATATTCTAATTTAACTTGCTTCTCATGTACTTGTTCTCTTAAGTAGTGATACTTAATAGAGATGTTCTTGGTCTTTGAGTGCATAATAGGATTCTTTGAAATGTTTATTGCACTTGTGTTATCACAGTATATAATCACTGGCTCAGTGATTACCTCATTCATACCTTCCAGCACTTGCTTGATATAGGCAATATTTGAACAGTTTGTAGCAGTAGAAACATACTCTTCTTTGGTAGTAGACTGAGAAATACAAGGTTGTTTCTTGCTTGTCCAAGTAACAAGTCTTTCACCAAAGAAAAATGCTTCTCCAGTGGTACTTTTCTTTTCATCTATATTTCCAACCCAATCTGTGTCAGCATATACTCTTATTTCAAACTTCCCTTCCTTAGGATACCATAATCCATAGTCCTCAATTTTCTTTAGGTATCTTAAGATTCTTTTTGTAGCAACCATGTGTGACTCTCTAGGATTTGCAAAAAATCTAGCACCTATCCCCACAACATGTACAATGTCTAGTCTACTATGTACTATATACATCAATTTACCAATCATTGATCAGTACAGTGTCTGGTTCACCTCTGTAGTTTCATCTTCCTTAGTTTACAACCTATGACCATCGGTGTTCCAACTAGTTTAGCATCTTCCATGCCAAATATTCTCATTATTTTCTTTATGTACTTGGATTGTGTGATGAATATTCCATCATTCTATTGAATAACCTGCAAGCCTAGAAAGAACTTAATCTCTCTAAACATAGACATTTTGAATTCTTTTCTCATCTCATCAAAAAATTATTTACATATATGATCTTATCCTCCAAAAATAATATCATCCACAAATATTTCAACAATTAATATAGTATCATCAGTATCTCTTTTCATATACAGATTGTTGTTCTCACTAGTTCTAGTAAAACTAATACTTAACAAATAAGTATGCAGCATCTCATACCAGGCTCTAGGTGCTTTCTTTAAACCATATAAAGCTTTATGCAATCTACATACCATGTCTTTCTTTTCTAGATCAACAAACCCTTCTGGTTGTTTGATGTAGACTTCTTCTTCTAGTATCCCATTTAGAAATGCAGACTTGACATTGATTTGATAAACTTTAAATTTCTTATGTGCTGCATAGGCCAGTAACATTTGAACTCCTTCCAGTCTAGCAATAGGTGCAAAGGTTTCTCCATAATCTATTCCTTCCTCTAGTGCATACCCCTTGCAAACTAATTTGGCTTTATTCCTTGTAACCTCTCCATTTTCATTCAGCTTATTCCTAAAAATCCATTTAGTACCAATAACATTATTATCCTTGGGTCTAGATACTAAGGTCAATGTCTTGTTTTTCTCTATCTATTCTATCTTTTCATTCACTACATTTACCCATTCTTCATTCTCCAATGTAACTTTAACATTTTTCGGTTCATACTCACAAACTAAGCATGTACCTTGTCTTGATTTACTTCTTGTCTGCATGCTAGCTTCCTTGTCACCAATGATTTGGTTCTCAGGATGACATCTTCTAACAAATCTAGCCATTACTTGATCTCTTCTTTGTTGTTCATCCTATTCAAGTTCATTCACTTGCTCGGTAGCTCCTTCCTAATCATTGATTTCTCTTTCATGTTCCTCAATATTGTTTTCCTGATGCTTGATTGACATAGTTTGTAGCTTCAGTGGGTGCTCTGGATATTCAATGTAAGTAAATCTACCATATTCTTTTGGCTCCCTAGTGCTTTCTTCACTATTCTTAGTGTCAAACTCATCAACTCTGACATTAGTACTTTCAATCATTTTATTAGTAACTTTATTTAGACACTTATATGCTTTTCTTCTAGTGGAATATCCAATAAATATTCCTTCATCCTCTCTAGAGTCAAACTTTCCATTTCTTTGATCTTTTAGAATAAATCCTTTTCTACCAAAAATTCTGAAGTAACTTACAATAGGTTTGTGACCAAACCACAACTCATAGGGTGTTTTATTTGTGTCCTTCAATTATACTCAGTTTAGCACATAGATAGTTGTGCTAACTACTTCTCTCTAGTATGTCTGAGCCACATTCTTTTCTACCATGAGTGTCCTTGCACAATATACAATTGATATATTCCTCCTTTCAACAATCCCATTTTGCTGAGGTTTTCTTAGTGCAGAAACTTGTCTTTTAATACCATGCTCATTACAATAGTTAATAAATTCATCAAAAATAAATTCACCACCTCTATCAGATCTTAAGCATTTCAGTTCCTTACCAATTTCTTTCTCTACTTTTTCTTTGTACCATTTAAACATCTTAAATTCTTCTAATTTTTCTTTTAAGAACATCACAGTCATCAATCTAGTATAATCATCAACAAATAAAATGAAGTATCTATCTCCATAATAGCTCTATGTTCTCATGGGACCACATAGGTTGGTGTGAACTAGCTCCAAAAATTTCTTTCTTGAATAATCTTTTTTCTTAAAACTAGATTTTGTCATCTTACCTTTCTGACATTAATGACACGTTACATGATCTAGCTTAGCTAGGCTAGGTAGACCTCTAACCTTTTTCTTTTTACTTATTTTGATCATGTTATCAAAGTTTACATGGCATAAATTTTTATGCCACAACCATGCATCCTCATCCTTCATCATTAAACAAGAAGACTTATCATTATCAAGATAAAATAAGTTACCTTTCATTTGTGCTCCTATTCCAACAAGTTTTCCTCCATCATCAAATATCTTAACCTTTTTTTCTCTCAAAAGCTACTCGGTGACCTGAGTTGTTAATCTATACAACACTTAGCAGATTATAATTTAGTCCTTCTACCCAATAAGCATTATCACATCTAATTTTATCATTTATCATTAAAGTGCCTTTTCCTCTAACCATACAAGGTGTATCATTACCCATTTTTATAGATCCTCCATTATATTGCTCAAGATGATCACATTTTTCTTCATCACTAGTCATGTGATGGGTACAGCCACTATCAATGATCCATGTATCATTTTTATTAACCTTCGAAATGAGGTTTTTTTCTACATACCTTTCTTCTTCCTCATAATCATCCTTCATCACAACAAAAACTACTTCTACATCATCATCTGTATCAGAATCACTATCATTTTCTTCAGCAATGTAGCATACCTTTTTTCCTTTATCATTGTTTTCTTAGTTATCTATGTTGTAGTGTCAGTAACTTTTGTTGCCTCTTCTCCCATAGCTTCCTTCACCAGATCGATCCTTGTTGCTATCATCTTCTTTCCTATTTGGACATTTAGCATCAATATGACCAACTTCTTTGCAGTTAAAACATGCTAAAGGTAATTTACCTCTATATCTACTTTTACCTTTAGGTAATCTTCGGACCATAAGAGCTTCAAGCTCATCAAGCTCATCATCAAAATTAATATCATTATCATCATTATGACTTCTACTACTAGACTTTCCAGTCTTCAGAGAAGTCATGAAAGTAGATTCAATAGACGATACAACACTATTATCAAAATTGTCTAGTTCAAAGGTCGTTAGCTTATCGATCAAATTGTCAAGAGTGAGAGTACTATTGGGTACAGACAACATTTCATGTATAGCATAACTTTTGATATCATAAACAAGCAATAAGGTTATTAATATTTTTCTTACCACTGTATCTTCTTCAATAACTCCACTGGATCCTCTAATAGTGTTGACTACCTCTTTTATTTGGTTTGTGTACTGCATAATGTTTTCTCCTTCTTTCATTTTCATATCATCGAATCTTCCTCTTAAGCTTTTGGCTCTGGGTCTTCTAACATTAGCATCACCACTATAAACTAGAGTAAGTTTATCCCACATGTCCTTAGAAGTAAGGCAGTCCTTGACATCTTCAAACTCGGTATCTAATAGAGCAGCAACAATCTCCATCATAGTAATATTATGCTCATGTCTATCTCTTAATTGATCAAGAATCAAAGGTCTTGTAGGCGGTGGAATGCAGCCATTCTCTAATAAAGTGAGGGAAAAATTCCCAATTCTAGATATATGCAGTTTCATTCAGCTTTTCTATATTGTGAAGTTGTCCTTATTCAACTTTGGCACTTCCCTCTTATACATTTTGTGATCTTTATGTTGAAGTCCTTAAAATTTTGTTCCAAGAAACCAAGGTGCTTTGATACCAATTGTTAGAATAACTGAGAGGGGGGTGAATCCGTTATCCACAGTCCCAAATAAAAAATGTATATCACAAAAAAAATTCAACTAATTCTGCAGCTCGGTAAACATAAAATACTAATTGTATGTGAATTTACCGATTACTAGTTAATTTCTCATAGTGATTACCAACCAAATCTAACATGCAATATGTAAAGTATGATATCCAAACAATCACAACATAAATACATAACACAAGAGATTTAACATGGAAACCTTGCAAAGGGAAAAACCACCTAGGACCGGTAACCCAAAATATTTTCACTCTTTTGAAGTGAGCTCAGTGAAGAACCAACCCTATTAAAGGTTATGAAATGCACTATAAGGTGTGACCTTGTTAGAGGATTTAACACTAACAATTATCATCCAACCAACATTCACTATGGGGTTGATAGGATAACAAATGTACATTCTATGAATGACATTACAAGACTTTCAAGTCTACTCGATTAAGAGATTTTATCTATTTACAATGGTTAAACTATAACATTAGGTGATCTGAATACAATACAACTTGATTTGCAGATTATCAAATCTATCTCAAGTCCATACAAATCCTCTGATCAATATTTCTTATTCAGTTCAACAACATTCAATAACTTACTATCCCTTAGTAAAACTCTTTGACACTTGGTTAACTCTGCAGTTTAGTTCTTCTTCAACCAATTTGATCAAGAAATCATGAAGAAATGTTCATGCAATATCTCTATAGTCTCCTTCCTCCAGCATGAGTTTCATTGTGAAACTCTAGTACCTTAAATAGACAAGTAAATCATTTTCTTTTGATCAATTAGATTTTTCCGCTTAATCTCCTTCATTGATTTTGCCACTTAAACCTTCCTCGGCTGATGTGTCAGTACCACATTTCAATTCTATCCTTTAGATCTTCTCCAAAAAAATTTAGTCATAGATCTTACAAAAAACTTTATCTTTCCACTCTAATTACGAGGTACTTTCTAGTTCATCAATTTTGTCAGCTAAACTAATCATTTAGTTCTTTTGTCCTACTAAGTTAACAAAGAAATGCATCAATGAACACAATCTTGGTTGATACTATCACTTGATATACACTACACTGGCTCAGTGTATACTGGAATACTTTATTAACTAACCACACTGCTTTGTAACAATTTGCTTCTGACATCATAACAGATTAATGCAACATAATCAAGTCAACAATATGAAATCATAGACTCATCAATAAGTTACCAAGAGTATTCTTTATCCTCATCTGTCATATCCATCTTCCTCAATGTAGATATCTCTATTCTTCATCTTTTCTCCTTCTTTACAGATGTTTAGATATTTGTAACTACCATGATAAGTACTGTCAAAACTAGTTGACATCAATGACAACATAATGACTGATTCAATTATCCTGCATAACAATTTAGTGATCAATGATCTCTAATCACTTGTAGTTCTTCAATTTGGTTCTTAATCAGTTGTAGTTCATCACTTCCTAGTATTTTTTTTTCTAGGGTCAAGTTGGTTATGGTTGTGTTTGGTTGTGGTAGAGCCATGTGCCTTCATTTTCTATTTTGTAAGTGGGATGTTCTTTTTATTAGTTTGGTTCTTCCCAAAAGGAAGTTACTGAGTAGGAGTCTACCTCTATTGAGGTGGGATTTATTTGTGTGGCTTCAAAATGGAATTAGCTCAACTTACTCCTTATTTCCTCTCTTTAATGGCCTATTGAGGTGGTAACTTTTCCTATCGTGTTAGTGATGTATTCTAGGTTGAGGGTGAAATATTGTTCAATATTTTCTTCTCTCCAATGGCTACTTAGATATGGGAATGAATAAGGTTTGGGTATCCCTCCTTTCCTTTTTCTTTTTCTTTGTTCTTATGGAGGTAACATTCTATCCTATCAAGGAGGACAGGATTGTCTCAAGAGAGTGATGGAATGGTGACGCATTCAAGGGAGGAGAAATCCCCATTGGAGATTTCCAACCTTGTAGCTAGATATTAAATAGAGGAAATGACAAAAAAATAAATAATCAACACCATAAAATAAGGAATAATGCTTTTCAATTATCATCAACTTGGCCTATAGATGAAAATTATATATTTTTCAATAGACTTGCCTCATTAGTAAGGACATAAGACTTAATCCCAATCTTCACTATCAGATATATTGGCTATCCTACTTCCTAATATCATTATCCCTAAACAAAAACTTCTACCCTACTTATATTCATGATTGCTAGCCACAAGTAAGCCTATCTGATCAATAATCTTGAAGATAAAGGAAACATATTACAACATATAGGTCACAACCTAAATCCATAATAATAACCACAAAAAGATAGATCATGACATGTGAACATAAAAGGAGGTTGAAAACATGCATACGAACATGGAATGATGTCCCATGAAACTTTGCCTAATGTGAATCTTCATCATATTATGAATCTCTCCAATCTTGATCATTAGTACGAGAAAGAAATGTAGGACCAGACTAGTCATAAGATAACTTCATTTAAAAACATTAGAATGAGATGCAAACCTAGACATAGGATTTCCATGATGTCTAGATCACATCATAAGGATCACATAGGATAATGAGCCAACTAGAATGATGGATATCTAAAACTTAGAAAACTACCCAACTGGAAGAGAACAACAAACAAAGTGAAAGAAATATTTTTGGTTTCAATGCAGGATTTCTTTGAACACAAGATGCTCCTTGGTGTAGGAACACCTAGGACCTAGGCAAACTGTCCTACCCTAGTTTTTCCTTGTACTAGTCCTAGCCAAAGCAAGAAATTAATAAAGGCTCCAAGAGAGTCTTGGTGTTATAAGTAGTTAGTTGGTTAAGTTAGGTTTGGTTTGAGTTAGCAGAGCCTAGAATGGAAGCTAAGGTGTCCCTAGGAACTAGCTTAGTCCTAAGAAGTGGAAAAAGGAAATAAGGATGGAAAAGACCTCATAATGTTAAGATATGGCCAAAATAAGCCTTAAATGGCTTTGAGAATGTTATTATAACATTTCGGGAAGTTAGAAGTGTTTTGGGATAGAAGGTGAGAAACAATGCAAAAGTTGCTAAAAAGTTGTCATAACAACTTTTGCAACTTTGCAAAGTTGCATGACAACTCTTTGTCCTATAGGGACCCAACAAGAGATTAGATAAAATGAATTTCTTAACAATATAAAATTCATGGAAAGAATCTATATAAGCCCTAAAGGGATTGAACACCAAGGTTGGTTCATTTTTTAATTACTAGCATTCAGATATTAGATAATGTTACTGACAATCAGGACACAGTCCTTTGTTTCATTGCATCAGTAGGAGATAACGGTTTAGATTTTTGTTTGTAAAGAAGGAATTAGTTAAGAATATTTATTTTGTTTCTATTCTGCATCAATTTAGGTATTTTTTTATATAGTTCTGATAGCTTAGGAGTAATCTTTTTAGTTGAGCCAGTTCACTGGCCTATAAATAGCAGTGTGTGGAAACATGGATCCCCCATAGAATCCCACCATGTGCTCATCATGAAATATTGGGACATGGAACTAGAGCCCATGTACATTGTATATATCCAAGTAGAAGTTCTTTCATTGCGTATTTCCATTTTTATAACCTTTCTCTAGGCGAGCACAATCATTGTCCTGCTAGGAACAAGGAAGTAAATTATAAGTTTCCTTGTAGGGGTGACTAAGAAGATACAATCCAAGACTTTAGAGATGGAAGTGATGATAAAATAGAGCCCTGATGAAAATTTAGAGCCTTGAACAATCCATTTTTCAAGCATAACCTTACTGTGAATAGTGAGCTTCTAGAAGCCACTCAAACCCTCACTAAACCCTCCTAGTTGAGTTAGGGTATTGTACAGATGCTTAGGAACTGAAGGTCCACAACATCTCTAATGGTTACCTGATTGACCAAAGAATCCACAATTTTTTTGGGAGGTCCTTGTGGATAAATTTGTAGAAAATCCTAAAAGCTCAAATTAGGAGACCTAATTGGGGGCTCTAGGGCTACAAGGCCAAAACAAAGAATTTGATGAGATCAGTAAGGAAGTGTTTGAAAGATCTTGATGAAATGTGTCAAGAATTGAATTAAGATAGGAGTTTTATTACCTCCACAATCCTTCTAGACTCACAAATCTCTTAGGAGGTAAGGTACATTTGGAAGGATAGAAGAGAATGTGAGGAAAGAGGGAACACTTAACCATTCTTAGGCCACCTAGGAGTTTGGGAGTAATATTATTTTGTTGTAGGATATTGAGGAAGTTATTAGGAGAAAAGGATGCACCTTGTTGAAGTCCTAGTCAAGGAATTGGGGAGTTGGAGAGTTAGGAACCTAAGTTGTCCTAACAAAAGAGCTTGAATCCTAACATAATCCTATCAGATTGGTATCAGAGCCTAAAAATATTGGGCTAGAAAATAGTTGATGTTGTATTTAGCTGAATTAGTAGATTCTTCAAGGATGGTGATAAATTTTGAGCTAGCCAAGAAGGTGGAAGACCATGAGAAGGAAAATAGACCCCTAAAGGAAAAACTAGAAAAAATGGAAACTAAACTTGATGAGGTACAAGCTAAGATAGAAGAAGTGAGAAGGTGAAAGAGTCAATAGAGAAAGGAAATTTAGTGGTAGATGAATAAAAAGTCCCTAAGCCAAACCATATGTTAGAAGAAGAGCCCTTCTTGAGAGCATTAAAATCCATGAGCAAAAAGAATTTGGAAGGAACACCACTCTTTAGTAGAAAGATGGAAGCAGAGATAGTTATGGAATAGATTGAAGGCATGGAGAACCATTTTAAATATGAAATAATTAGTGAAGCCCAAAGAGTTGGGGTGGAAAAATCAAGGATGAGAGGAGTTTCCCTCACATGGTGGAAATTTGAGCGGGATAAAAGGGTAAAAGAGGGAAATAACCCTATTACCAATTGGAAAGGTGTAGACACCTAAAATGTCTTTGCCAAAATAAAAATATCTTATTTTTGAAAAAACCCCCAATGAAATCATCATTTTTTAATTAATTAATTAATTTGTTTTTATTGTCACTACCTCCTCTCCTATTTTACTTAAAGACATTTAATTAAGAAACCCTAGCCAAAAGCATTTAGATCAAATTTAAATGATTTTGCCCCTATTCATTGAATCATTATTTGATAAATAATGTCAAAAACCTTAAATAACTTAAATATTTGTTTAAAGCCTAAAACCCTAGAATCTTCTCGAGAACCCTAAACCCTTATAATATTTCCTAAACCCTTCCTAAACTTGATTAGGAGGTGATTCCTAACTTTGTTAGTCTAATCCACCCTCCTTTGACTTTTGGTGAAACCCCTCATTAATGAGCCTTAGAGACTCATTAATGACTCCTTACACCCTCATTAAGGCTCTTAAAGCCTCATAATGAAGCCCATGTCTTCTCTTTCACCTTGGTTCCCTAGGCACACTTCCCTATTATTTCTCACACATGTGTGAGAAACACCTAACCCTTATCCATATAACCTTACCTTTAACCATACCCTAGACTCTACCCAAAACCTAGAATCTTACCCTAACTCCACTTCCTAACCCAAGCCCTTCATAAAATCCTATAAATACCCTCACTTCCAATAGAAATAGACCAATTCACCTTTCATTTACATAGTAAAGATCCCTAAGATAACTAAGAGGGGGGGGGGGGGGGTGAATCAGTTATCTGATAATTTAACCATTCAACTACTTTAAACAATATAATTAATGTACTAATCAACCATAGAAAGATAACCATACACAATTGCACAATAACACAAGATATGTTGACTAGGGAACCTCTTGAAAAGAGTAAACCCCCGTGGGAATGATGCCCACAAAATGATGCACTAATATGAAAGTTCCTTGTTAGAGGATGGACCCTGTTAGGAGTCTTATAAAATACATTCAGTACATATAAATCCATATTAGGAGATTTTGAATCCCTGTTAAAAGATTCTAACCCGATTAAGAGTTTATGGAAGACAGAAGGACCCACTACCCAAATAGCTTCAAGGCAAGATCTCTAAACCAACTGTCCAAAAGATCTTATAATTATTCAATAGAATAATATGAAATATATTACCTCCTTCACACTGTGCCAAAACCGCACTCTTTGCTACACAAGATCACAATTCCATATCTCTGTACTCACAAGTCTTCCTTCATCACTGAATTAGCTCTTTTCTTCATTTCATGCATATATTCGCATCTCAACCTTCAAAAATACATATTGCAATAAGGGAAACATTCCTTCTTATATACAAAACTCAAATAATTAAAAATGAGTCAGTCCTCAATTACAAAATAATAATTTCTACACGCTACACACAAAATTGTCATAAAACTGTCAGCTTCCAGATATTGTAACTTTCTCCATACATATCTTCAAAGTTTTTGGTCTGAACCATGTCATCATTAATGAGTCTCCAACATCCCTTTACTTTCACAAAATCAGATTCCATCCCAGCTAAGAGATATCCTTGGATTTGTGAAAATTGCTTCACAAAAACACTATCTAAACACTGCTTTCACCAAAATGCTCATAACTCTCATGAATGAATGAATTTATTTTTGCACTATTAACCATAGGTTAATAAAACACCAAAGAACATACCATCAACTACAAAAAATCCAATCTACAATAAAACATGTGCACAAAACAAAACTGTGCCTGCTTTCCTGCTGATATCCAGAATATCACTGTGTTGACATCAATGACAATCCAAGTAATGAATGCAACAAAAATTGCTACAGAATGACTACCAAAGTACTTTAAATTCATTCCTAACAATCTCCCCCATTAGCATTGATGGCAACATAGATGAAAAACATCCAATGTTCCAAAAATCCAATACTACAACATCACTGCAAAATATCAAATTAAATCTTTCTTCATTTTCCTATTCAACTCTCTCATACAATCCAAAAAAATTTTATGTATATCTCTCCCCCATTGACATCAATGATAGAAATTCCATCACTAAGTCAACAACAACTTAATTTCAAAAGACACTTTTCAAAAAAATACAATAACAAGAGTCCTCATGACTCAGCTCATAAACTCCCCCATACAGGAAGTTCCAACATCCAATCCAAAAGAAAGATAGGGCTCATATACCACTAGATGGATGCAATTATCTGCATCAATTCTCAAAAATAGGTTGGGGCATAACCCCAAGCATACCTCTTAGATACACAAATGTATCCTTACGTAAAGGTTTTGTAAATATATCTGCTATCTGTTCCTTTGTGCTTATGTACTCCAATCTTACTTCTTTTTCTGCAGCTTTCTCTCTTACAACATGATACTTGATCTCAATATGTTTAGTCTTAGAATGTAAAATAGGATTTTTTGACAAACTCACTATACTGGTGTTATCACAATATATAACAATAGGCTCATCAAACTTTATTCCAATATCCTTCAACATCTACTTCATCCAAATAATCTAATTACAATTGTTTGCTGCTGCAACATATTTTGCTTCTACTGTACTTTGTGAAGTACAATTCTACTTCTTACTTAACCAAGAGACCAATTTTTCTCCAAGAAAAAAGGCTCCACCACTGGTGCTTTTCTTGTCATCAACACTGCCTCCCCAATCTGCATCAATATAGGCACATAAAGTAAAATCATTAGAATTCTCATACCATAACCCATAATCCATTGTTCCTTTTAGATATCTCATTATCCTTTTTACTGCTGCTTAATGTGATTCTCTAGGTTCTGCTTCAAATCTTGCTACAATCCCAACTGAATGTTCTATATCAGGTCTTGTATGTGACAAGTACTGCAATCCTCCAATCATAGATCTATATTTTTTTTGCTCAACTACTGGTGTCTCATCTTTGCTAGATAACTTATGTCTAGTTACCATAGGTGTTCCAACAATTTTAGAATCTTCCATTCCAAATCTTTTCAATAAGTCATTCAAATACTTAGTCTGACTTACAAATATACCTTCCTTGCTTTGTGTTATCTGTAATCCCAAAAAATATTTCATTTCTCCAATCATGCTCATCTCAAATTCAGTCTTCATTTCATCTCCAAATTTGTCACTAGCTTCATCTTCTCCTCCAAAGATAATATCATCATCAAATATAACTATAACCAACAAACTATTCTTAATTTCTTTTGTGTATAAGTTACTATCTACTATTCCTTTTATAAATGCCAATTTCAATAAATACTTATCCATTCTTGCATACCAGGTTCTAGGTGCTTGTTTTAATCCATATAAAGCTTTCTTTAACTTACATACCATATCTCCTTCTTGTGTCAAAGGAAAACCTTTAGGCTGCTCAATGTAGACTTCATCTTCCAATTCACCATTCAAAAATGCTGACTTCACATCCATCTGATACACTTTAAATTTCTTGTAAGCTGCATATGCTAGAAACATTCTCACTGCTTCAAGTCTAGCCACAGGTGAAAAAATTTCTTCATAGTCAATTCCTTCTTGTTGTGAATATCCTTTACATACCAATCTTGCTTTGTTTCTTATCCCTTCTCCTTGTTCATTCATCTTGTTTCTGAATACCCACTTTGTTCAAATCACATTCTTGTCTTCAAGTCTAGGGACCAATTCCCATCTCTTGTTTTTTTCAATCTGCTCCAGTTCTTCTTTTATAGCATTAATCCAATGTTCATCTTCACAAGCTTCATTAGTAGTCTTAGGTTCAATTTGAGAAATCAAACATAAATGTTGTTAGAAAGTAAAGATCCCCAAGATAACTGAGAGGCAGGGGGTCAATTAGTTATCTGATAATTTAAACATTCAACTACTTTAAAAAATATAATTAATGTACTAATCAACCATTGAAAGATAACCATACACAATTGCACAATAACACAAGATATGTTGACTAGGGAACCTCTTGAAAAGAGTAAACCCCCATGGGAATGATGCCCAAAAAATGATGCACTAATATGAAAGTTCCTTGTTAGAGGATGGACCCTACTAGGAGTCTTATGAAATACATTTAGTACATATAAATCCCTGTTAGGATATTTTGAATCCCTGTTAAAAGATTCTAACCCGGTTAAGAGTTTACGGAAGACAAAAGGACCCACTGCCCAAACAACTTCAAGGAAAGATCTTTGAACCCACTATCCAAAAGATCTTAGAATTATTCAATAGAATAATATGAAATATATTACCTCCTTCACACTATGCCAAAACCACACTCTCTGCTACACAAGATCACAATTCCAGATCTCTATACTCACAAGTCTTCCTTCATCACTGAATTAGCTCTTTTCTTTACTTCATGCATATATTCACATCTCAACCTTCATAGTACATATTACAACAAGGAAAATATTCCTTCTTATATACCAAACTCAAATAATTACAAATGTGTCAGTCCTTAATTACAAAATAATAAATTCTGCACGCTACACACAAAATTTCACATAAAACTGTCGGCTTCCAGATACTGTAACTTTCTCCAAACATATCTTCAAAGTTTGCACTATGAATCATCATTAAGGAGTCTTCAACATCCCTTTAACTACACAAAATTAGATTCCATCCCAGCTAAGAGATATCCTCTTATTTCTAAAAATCGCTTCACAGAAACACTGTCTAAACACTGCTTTCACCAAAATGCTCATAACTCTCATGAATGAATGAATTTCTTATTCCGATGTTAACCATAGGTTAATAACACACCAAAGAACATACCATCAACTATGCAAAAGCCAATCTATAATAAAACATGTGCGTAAAACAAAACTATACCTACTTTTCTGTTGATATCCAAAATATCACCGTGTTGACATCAATAACAATTCAAGTCATGAATGCAACAACAACTTCTATAGAATGACTACCAAAATACTTTTCATTCATTCCTAACAATCTCCCCCATTGGCATTGATGGCAACATAGATAAAAAACATCCAATGTTTCAAAAATCCAATACTACAACATCACTGCAAAATATCAAATTAAATCTTGCTTCATTTTCCTATTCAACTCTCTCATACAATCCATAATGTTTTTCATGTATATCTCTCCCCCATTGACATCAATGATAGAAATTTCATCACTAAGTCAAAAACAACTTAATGTTAAAAGACACTTTTTAGAAAAATACAATAACAAGAGTCCTCATGACTCAGCTCATAAACTCCCCCATAGAGGAAGTTCCAACATCCAATCCAGAAGAAAGATAGGGCTCATATACCACTGGATGGATGCAATCATCTACATCAATTCTCAAAAATAGGTTAGGGCATAACCCCAAGCATACCTCTTAGATACACAAATGTATCCTTAGGTAAAGGTTTTGTAAATATATCTAATATCTGTTCCTTTGTGCTTATGTACTCCAATCTTACTTCTTTTTCTACAACTTTCTCTCTTACAACATGATACTTGATCTCAATATGTTTAGTCTTAGAATGTAAAATAGGATTTTTTGACATACTCACTGTACTGGTGTTATCACAATGTATAACAACAGGCTCATTAAACTTTATTCCAATATCCTTCAACATCTACTTCATCCAAATAATCTAATTACAATTATTTGCTGCTGCAGCATATTCTGCTTCTGCTGTACTTTGAGAAGTACAATTTTGCTTCTTAACCAAGAGACCAATTTTATTCCAAGAAAAAAGGCTCCACCACTGGTGCTTTTCTTGTCATCAACATTGCCTCCCCAATCTCCATCAGTATAGGCACATAAAGTAAAATCATTAGAATTATCATACAATAATCCATAATCCATTATTCCTTTCAGATATCTCAGTATCCTCTTTACTACTGCATAATGTGATTCTCTAGGTTCTACTTGAAATCTTCCTACAATCCCAACTGAATGTACTATATCAGGTCTTATATGTGTCAAATACTACAATCCTTCAATCATAGATCTATATTTTTTCTGCTCAACTGTTGGTGTCTCATCTTTGCTAGATAACTTATGTTTGGTTACCATAGGTGTTCCAACAAGTTTAGAATCTTTCATTCCAAATCTTTCCAATAAGTCATTCAAATACTTAGTCTGACTTACAAATATACCTTCCTTGCTTTGTGTTATCTGTAATCCCAAACAATATTTCATTTCTCCAATCATGCTCATCTCAAATTCAGTCTTCATTTCATCTGCATATTTGTCACTAGCTTCATCTTCTCCTCCAAAGATAATATCATCAACAAATATAACTATAACCAACAAACCATTCTCAATTTCTCTTGTGTATAAGTTACTATCTGTTGTTCCTTTTATGAATCCCAATTTCAATAAATACTTATCCAATCTTGCATACCAGGTTCTAGGTGCTTGTTTTAATCAATATAAAGTTTTCTTTAACTTACATACCATATCTCCTTCTTGTGTCAAAGGAAAACCTTCAGGCTGCTCAATGTAGACTTCTTCTTCCAATTCACCATTCAAAAATGCTGATTTCACATCCATCTGATACACTTTGAATTTCTTGTAAGCTGCATATGCTAGAAACATTCTCACTGCTTCAAGTCTAGCCATAGGTGCAAAAGTTTCTTCATAGTCAATTCCTTCTTGTTGTGAATATCCTTTACATACCAATCTTGCTTTGTTTCTTATCGCTTCTCCTTGTTCATTCATCTTGTTTCTGAATACTCACTTTGTTCCAATCACATTCTTGTCTCCAGGTCTAGGGACCAATTCCCATGTCTTGTTTTTTTTAATCTACTCTAGTTCTTCTTTCATAGCATTAATCCAATGTTCATCTTCACAAGCTTCATTAGTAGTCTTAGGTTCAATTTGAGAAATCAAACATAAATGTACCTTATTTGGAGTCAAAAATCTTCTGTCTAAACTTCCAATAACTTGCTCAACAGGGTGATGTCTTGAAATATACCTATTAGGTGTCATAGTTACTGATCTTGTTCCAACTATAGATTCTTCTCTACTTTCTTCTCTATTTTCTTCTCTATTTTCTTCTCTATTTTCTTCTCTATTTTCTTCAGTATGACTTTCATTCAGTAAATCACTGTTAGTTTCAAAAAATAATTTTGCATTTTCAATGTTAGGCTGAGGTTGTGCTTCTCCATTAGATTCATAATCAAGCATTCTTTCCTGAATTTTAAACTTCTCATCAACTTTTACATTTGCACTTTCAACAATAGTCTTAGTTCTTTTGTTATAACATCTATATGCTTTGCTTTTCAAAGAATATGTTAGTTGTGGATTACTCTCTTTGATCTTCAACTTGCAGATTTACACTTTGATGGATAATGTAAATAAAATCCTGACTCTATCACCACTCCAAAGTCCACAAGGAAGAGGGCCAACTAACAAGGATCAAAATATCCTTCTACACTTTAAGCTTCAGTGCTCAGGTGGGTGTACCCTTGACTCACTTCTCTAAAGGAGTCTAAAACAATATTCCTCTATATCTCATATAAGATTGTTAAAGATTCATCAAATAATGTTTGTATTTTTGGTTGTTAACGATGCATACCTCAAGAGGAAGGACCGGTGCCTTATCCCAGGGCTCAGAGTCACTTAACTATATATCTCAACTGAATACCTCAAATCAAACACAATGAAAACCAGAGTAAGTGCTTTGCCTATTACCCCTTTCCCTCAAGCACAAGGACATCAAATTCTATACCTAGCTGCAAACTCACTGAATTCACCTAGAAGGCTTTAATCCTAACTTTGTTAGAAACTCAAAGATGAATTCAAAATACTCTTTGTTTACCATACATTAACAAACTTTGTGACATTAACATATATGAGCTTAGAGACAAGCAAGAAGACATACACAAGATACAAGATTAGGATACAAAATGTTCTCATTAACACAATCAGGATCAACATATAATTAGAATGATACCAAGATCAGAAAAGTCACAAAATCAAACTTCTATCAGTATATTACAGTAAAAAACCAAGGACCAAAAGCAACAAGATTTTGGAACCCCTGCAAAATCCAAAATTTTGCCACTTATACCACTACCTACCTTGGGATCCTCAAGATTAGATGCAACAAGCTTTAAATAGCTAGGGTTAGGGTTTCAACCACCCAACCTGTTAGAAACGGTCTAAAAAGTTATTTCAGGGGTGGGAAATGCATCAAAAATAGGAAAGAGGAAACCAAAACTGATCCCTAATCATGAAAATCTTCTTTGCAAGTACAAGGGATCACAAAACCAAGATCAAAAGGACACCCTGTAACATGCCTTGAGCACACAACCACTATGGTACAAGCTCTGCAAATGATCTAACAACACCCTAGACCACACCGCAAATAGAAAATTGGTCACTTCTCACCGAATAGGGTCATATCTGCAATGAATTCCATAAATTTTAGTACTTCTTGTCGCTACAAACCCTTTGGAAAATTTGAATTTGAAATCCAATGGTTAAATCCTTGGTGCTAGCAGAGAACAATGGCCCACGTTTAAACCTTTATCAACTTTATATCCCCATCATCCGATCAATCTCCCCTCGCGGGCTTCACAACTTAACCTTCAACTTTAGTGGTGCAGTCACGCAGTAAATAACCTTATCCACCACAGGAAACCTTGTTCACCAAGTCACTAGACAAACTATCAAATCTCCAAATCTTCTTGCGAATACATGACAAGACTACATCCTATCAGCAACACCACCTTTTTATCTAGACCGCCAAATGCTAGACTCCAACTAGGCCTGCCCGAAGCCACATGTCACTAAACCATTCATTGATCTAGGCCCAATCACTAGCATAGGACCCACCTTCCAACACATCCACATCGACCAATAGGAATACAGCAACTAAGCACCACATGGTAGAGGGTCCCACTTGCATTGCACAAAGAAGATGCTAGATCAATGGATGGCGCACAATCGCAAGTGTTGGGAATATTCCTTCAGATCATACACCGACTGTTAGATTAAAAGCTTTCAATGTGGGCCCCCTGACATAGACCAACTCATCAACACATAGATGAATGAAAACTTGCCAACTCAGACAACCATGATTGCCACCGCAACCGTCACCACAAGGGGTTAACATCACCACCCGTCAGCCAATAGAACACCGCCACTGCATCTGGATGATGCCCCATCACCTGCTACCTAGCCCTAGGGACATGTGGCAAGTGGTCACATGATCACATAGCCAAAAACTAGGCTATGCAATCATGCGACAACCAACAAAAATCTGCCACATCACCACCTTTTAAAAGCTTGAAGACCTAGGCCCACCATCCCGCGATCACGTGAATACAGGGAACTAACCACAAGCCAAGTCACCAAATTTTAAGTGCTAACTACCAGGCATGAAATGATCACATGACTACATGGTTTCCAAGTCATTAGATGTCAACCATCTAATCGCTAGATTCAAGAGATCAAAGATAACCGCTAGTCACCAGGTTGCCAAATGAGAAGTAACCGCCAGACAGCTGAACAATGCAAAGAGCTGGGACCACGTAGATAGGTGGCAGGTGGTCTCATGATCAAATGTTAGAAAATTCTAACATGCAGCCATGTGACAAACAATAAGAATGTACCATCTGTCCCCCTTCGTCGTGCTTACACAATTAGGAAATGCCAGCAAATAGGGAACTAGTGCGAGGTCGAAAACACACAATGTTTTCGATGAAAGAGGATCGAAAACACACAATATTTTTGATAAACCAAAAGATAAGCACACAAAAAGTAGGAAGCATAGGGTCAAAAACAACAAAGGCCAAAAACACACAGATCGAAAACATCATGGACTTTGAAAACACTATGGGTTTTCGACACTGTGGCAGATTTTTAAAATGCTTCCTGCGGACCTTAGAATTTGAATATCTTTCTAGGTTTTGCACACTAGAAGATGTGACCTGGGCTAGAGTAGGGTGACACACTAAAGAGCACAGGGCTAAGAGCATACAACATGAAACACACACAGATCATCTTTGCAAGTTAAAACTAAGACCGCAAGCTGGGTAGAGACCACAAAACAAAGATAGCAAGGAAAAGGCCATTTTCTTGGGATTTTGTAATGAATGGAAAAATGGCCTAATAGTGGCTCTATCTAGGGATGTATGCCTCTTGCAGGCATAGCAAGGACCTAGAATAACTGGTTAAAGCAGACCATCCCATAGGACAAAAATGCAGAGAGTAAGGAGCAAGCAAGGCAAGACCAAGCAATAGGACCAAAAAATGATAGACCAAGGCAAAGCAGGGTAGGGGAAAGCAACTTATATATAGAGATTTACAAGATGTACAACCCTAACTACTATTCATGGAAAATAGATTACTTCAAATGAAGTACTACTTCAAGAATTGTCCATGAACTGGAAACTCTTGAATATCACCATTAAAATCCTTGATGATGTAAGAATCTTGGCCCCATTTCTCATGAATCAGATATGGCCCTAACTAGATGGGATCAAATTTACCATGCTTCCCCTTATCCTCCAATCTGGCATTCCAAACTAACACCAAATCACCAGGCTCAAACTTTCTATCAACAGTCTTTTTATCATATAGATTCTTAACTTGCAACTGCAATTTGGCATTCCTTGCAACTGATTCTCTTCTAGTTTCATCCAGCCTAATGAGGTCCTCCATTCTCAACTACATTTCATCATCAATGTCATCATCATACAACTGCACAAACTTGTACATCTCCAACAAATTATTCTGAGGCATTCTAGCATGAATTCCATACACCAGGTCAAATGGTGCACAGCCAATTGCCCTCTTCATAGTTACTCTATCAGCCCATAAAGCTAATGGCAGCTTTGAATTCCATGCCCTCTTATTCTTTTCTAGAATTCCATTCAAGATTTTAATCAGACTCTTATTAGTAGATTCTACCTGACCATTTCCTTGCGGATGATAAGGTGAGGAATTAGAAATCTGAATTCCCAAACCTTTGCAAAAGTCCTTATATTTAGTAGACCTAAAGCACATATCATTTTCACTCACTATCCTCTCATGGCATCCAAACCTTGTAATAATATTATTCATCAGAAAGTCAATTACCACCCTGCTAGTTGCATTCCTTGTAGGTACAACTTCTACCCACTTTGTAAAGTAATCAGTGGCAACTAAGATCCATGAATGTCCTCCACTTGACTTGTTTGGTATCTCCCCTATGAAATCAATTCCCCACTACTGGAAAGGAGCCTAAACTTCTACTGGTTTTAATGGGACATTACCTAAAAACTTAAGCTTACCAGAGAACCTTTGACAAGCATCACATCTCCTTACCAACTGTTCTACATCCCTGAAGATTGTGGGCCACCAAAATCCTACTCTCAAGATCTTATGACCAGTTGTTTTACCCATATAATGTCCACCACAAACGCCCTCATGCATCTCCCTCAACAATAGATTAGCTTGATTCTCATCTACAAATTTCAATAGTATGCAATCCAGATTTTTTCTATATAGCTTACATTTCACAATTACATACTTGATGGCCTGTAACTTCAATTTCCTCTTTTGATTATCATTCATACTATCTAGACACCTCATGTTTCTCAAATAGTAAATAATATCCTGATACCAAATACAATCATCCATATCACATGTATAATCAATTTTAGAATGATTTACCTGGTCTACATCTAGATTGGATTGAGCCATCAACTTTTCCAATCCCTATCCTCTAACCAATTTAGTGATTTGGATCTCAACATTGAATTCCTAGATCCTATTGATCCATCTGCATCTTCTTCCAGACACCTCTTGTTGTGAGAAAATATCCTTCACAGCTACACTCGGCACAAAAGCAATCACAACTGCTCCCATCAAGTAACATCTAAAAGCCTTGATTGCCTTCACAAGTGCATAAGCTTGCTTCTCATTTATGTCATACTTTAATTTTGTAGCCTGCAAAGATTTACTAAAAAATGCAATAGGCTATTCAAAACCATTCTTATTCTTTTGTAACAAAACTGCAGCAATAGTATGAAAAGATGCAAAAGAAAAGATATGCATTGGGACACTATAATCAGGGGCCTTTAGCACTAGTGCATATTTGATAGCCTACTTGATATTCTTGAAAGCCTCATCAGGCTCACCCTCCCAATTGATTACAGATCCCTTCTTCAACATCTTGGAAATAGGTCTAGTAACCTCTGCGAAGTTTGTCACAAACCTTCTTAGAAAATTGACCTGACCAAAGAAGGACTAAATCCCTTTAACATTCTTTGGCCTCTAAATTTTATCAATTGCTACTACCCTCTCTGGGTCAATTCTCACTCCTTGCTTCCCAACTAAGTGGCCAAGCAACTTACCTTCTGTGACACCAAAAGCACATTTCCTTGGGTTTAATGAAATGCCAAATTCCAAGGCTCTCATAAATATTTTCTCTAAATGAGCACAATGGTCCTCTTCCTTCTTGGAATAGGCAGTTAAATCATCCTAATACACAACAAGGAAATCATTAATGAAATCTGAAAAGGCAACATCCATTGCCCTCTAAAAAGTAGCACCAGCATTTGTGAGACCAAAAGGCATTCTCACATAAACATATGTTCCCCAAGGTGTTGTAAAGGCTATCTTGAATTGTTCTGATTCCTTAACAATGACCTGATTGTAGCCAGAGAAACCATCCATCATTGACATCAATTCTAATCTAGTTACTCTCTACAACATAGCCTCCATATTGGGCAAACAATAGTTATCTTTCAATGAGCTGATGTTCAAATTTCTAAAGTCCACACAAGCCTGATGTCACCATTCTTTTTTCTTACAGGAACAAGATTTGACACCCAAGAAGAATGCCTTATAGGCTTGATAATGCTAGCATCTCTCAACTTCATTAATTCTTCTTGCATCTTGGGTGCCAAAGTAGGATTAATAGGCCTTTGCTTTTGCCGGAAAGGTTTAGCATCTTCTCTTAATGGAATAACATGCTGAAATAAATCCTCTCTATAAACCTTCAGGTCATCATACGACCATGCAAAAACATGCCTAAATTTCCTCAATAATTCAACCAGAGGTCTCCTCACCTTTTGAGATATATCTCTACCAATGTATACTTTCTTAGGTGCCTCATGTGATCCAAGATTTATCTCCTCAAGATCAGCATGATCTTCTCCTTTGATATTCTTTTGAACTCTATCCTAGTTGTCAAAGATAGTCTCCAAAACAACAAGCCCCTTGGGCACCTTGTTAGTTCTAAGCTGAATGACCTCATTGCCTAAGACAACCTCCCTTCCTTCTATTGACTCAACCAAGGCTGAACAATCAAGTTCCTGACCATGATACTGATCCTTGCAATCCATAAACTTCAAAATATCATTATCATCATAAAAAACTTGCCAATTCTCAATATTGTCTGGTATACTAGGCCTATCCTAAATTTCAACTTTAGAAATACCAGAGAATGTAACATCATTAGGACTGATTACAATATTGGCTAACAAGTCAGCTATCTTGTTGTTACTCCTATCCTTCCACTCAATATTGAAGGCATCAAAATGTTCAATCAAATCCCACACTACATTCCTATATTGTTTCAACCTTCTATTCTTGGAAGCATACACTGACCTGACTTGGGACACCACCAACTTAGAATCACCAATAACACCTATGCATTTTATACCATGCTTTTGTGCCAACCTTAGTCCTAACAACAAGGCCTCATATTTTTCTATATTGTTAGTACAAAAGAAATTCAATGTGAAAGAGAACTTGTAGGTGTTTCCATCAAGAGAAATAAGTAAAATACCTACTCCTACACCATCTTTACAGTTTGCACCATTAAAGTACATGACCCACAAATCACCCTTCACAAAGTCAACACCTACCTGAGTAGAAATAGGTGACAAAACAAGCTCATTTTCAAATACAGGGATCTCTTCCCTAAAAAAATTTACATCAGTATCCACAAAACATTTATTTTCATTATCTATGTTTCTCTCAATCATGTGGCATACTCTTGGCTCTCGTTCAATCTTGACAAACTGATCATCAATCTTGAAAGTTAAATAGGACAAATCACACTATAAACTTCCACCCATGGCAGCACTCCATCTTCTAGATAGCAACATCCCATAATAAGGAGGTATATGCACCACCAAAACACTCATTGTTAGCTCTTTCTCTAGATATGCTACCAACCTATATGGCATTGCATTGATAGTCCCAATGACTAGTACCTCCCTCTAATCCATTGCACAAAACCTACCCTACACTATATCAACTTTAAGGCCCAATCTCTCCATGATTTTCAAAGGCATGACAATATTAGAGGCACCACTATCAATCATACAATTTCTTAACTTCATCCCATTCACAGGAACACTTAAGAAGAATGGGTCAATATTTTCAAGGCTGGCATTGACAGAACTGTCCAAATATATTGGAGGAATTTGGGACACAATTCCTTGAGCAGCAACATCATTCAAAGCTTTATCCCGAGATCCATTGCATGAAGTATCATTTTTGTGAATACTACCAACCCATGCAATAGCCTTATCTTTATGTTCAAGGATCCTCAACAATTATGACAATGGAACCTTAACTATAATCTATGACAATACAGATAACATGTCAATAGGGGTAGAAGCAGGAATCTCAATCTGCATTGCCTTCACATCTTTTTGCTTGTCTGACATATTATGTGTATTGACCACCTTCATTTTTTCAACCTTAGCCATTGTGTTAGCTAGTTTCTCAATCTCACTAGAGATCTTTTCAATTCCAACTCCCCTAGGCTCACAATGTTTACCTTTTACATTCTTGAATTTGACCATGTGATCACCCTGTGATTTGTTCTCATTAGGTTCTCCGGAGTTGGTACTCTTTATAAACATTCCTGCAGCTTTCTCATTTGTATTCCTTGCCACCATGCCTCTAGTTTGCACTTGGGAAATCATTTCTATAGTAATCCTCTCCATCTCTTCTCTATAAGGTCTTCTCAAATTTACTAGCTTGGCAGAAGAGTTCATGTTACATGTTTTCTCATCAATGCACTCACCATCAGAAAAAACCTCTTGATGAAAAAGGGCTTGATTATGTCTCTTCATATTCACATATGCCTCTTCATCAAAATTAGAATCATCTTCATATCCTAGACATGAAGAAGCCATGTTGCAACCAACATCATCTTGTTCTTCTTCTTTTTCTATCTCCTCATTGCCACAATCTTGATTTGCAGCCATAGATTGTGCAACCACACAATGCTCTACAGAATGAGGGGACTGGCATGCAACACACCAAGGTACATTCTCCATGACATTTATTGAAGCTTTATGTAGAGGGTCAGGGACACCTCTGTCATTATTTCCTCTTGTAGTAGGGACAATAGGCTTGCCATCCATCCATTGGGTGTTGTAGGGGTAATTCTGTAGTCTATTCTGCTTATTGAAATTGTTGTTGAATCGAGGCCTTTCATTGGTAGGAGCAATAATGTTCCTATTTGTAGGTGCCTGAAAATCCTTCAATGCATTAAGCACCTTATCCAATTTGTCTTCTTCCTGCCTCCTAGATCCAACATTCTTATCATTTTCTTTTTCATATTTCCTATCCCGAAACAACTTTGGGTCATCTCTCTTTCCACCCAACTTTCCTGATATTTTCATGTTGTTCTCAATATTGACAGCAATCCTAAAAGAATCCCTAAGAGTTCTTGG
The DNA here is from genome assembly GCA_027943335.1 of Chamaecyparis obtusa. Taxonomy (NCBI): domain Eukaryota; kingdom Viridiplantae; phylum Streptophyta; class Pinopsida; order Cupressales; family Cupressaceae; genus Chamaecyparis; species Chamaecyparis obtusa. Next base: position 102,084 of record BSBK01001046.1, on the reverse strand, counting down.
TTCTTTATCCTTCAATAAATATCCCATCTTCCCATCAAATGCATTGAAGTATGTAGTCAGACAGACATTGTCATCCAACCACATGACTTGGAACAACTTGTGCATACCTTTCTAAAATCTCATGTTGAGTTCAGTTGTAGACTCATTCTGATTTTTCTTAATGGTATTGAATTCATTCAACATGAAGCTAGCATTAGGCCTATCACCATACTGCTCTTTGAAACATTTCTCAAAAGAGTCCCAAGTATCAATACACTTATCAGGAAGCCTCTAAAACCAATCTCTAGCATCCTCCATTAGAGATTGAACAAATAATTTCATGAGAACATCATCATGCTCTACCTCATAATCATTAAGCATATCAACAAATAACCTAAGATGCTCCTCACAACTTATAGCATTATTACCAGCAAACTTAGGTACCTTATCTCTAATATCATTTGGAAAAGCATTTGGATAGCCAGGAATTCTATCAAAACTTATTTGCCTATAGCCTTCTAATTACATAGGTCTTCTTTGAAAGCTTGAACTAGTGTTAACCCTAGGATCAACATTAGCATCTACATTTATCTGTGCATTTGACTACTGCCTAGGATCTACACCTATCCTAGCAGATGAAGAAGGAAAAGAACTAGTAGCATTACTAAGTAGAATAGCAGTAGTCATAAATGGCATACCTAGTTCAGTAGCAGATGGGCCAAGAGCATTAGCTAAAGAAGCCCGCAAAAATTGGATCTTCCTTTTCTTTTCTGCAATGGCAGCATCAACTTCTTCTCTCTCGAGTTCTCTTGTAAGGTCCTCATCTTGTTTTTTCCTTCTCTCCATTTCATTGTCCTTATTTGAATCAAGTGGTGGGATTCCTAGTATTGTCACTAGTTTTCTTTCTTGGTCACCCACCATCTTCTACTTTCCTTTCTCATTAATGATAATAGCAGGTCTAGTGATCCTATGCCCATCCTTATCTTTAAGCAAAGGGACATAGCTTTGCACTTGTCTAACCATAGGGCCCTCATTTTCAAATTCATGATCCTGCAGTAAGCATTCTTGCTCACTCCTCAAGGCATCAAGATCACCAAACACATCATGCTGCAACATTTTAGGAGCAGAAGCAAGAATCTTATTTCTCTCCATTTCATTTATTTTTCTTAGAAGAGATTGCCTCTCTATCAAAGCATTTACCTTTTCAGCCTCTCTCTCCTCCTGTAATATTTTATGTATGGTATCCTACTCTACCAACTGTAACCTCAGTGCATTCAAATCATCAAGATCCACCATAATGTCATCAGAACCAGATGACACATCCATATCAAGAAGATTTTTATATGGGAAATAGACCTGCCTATGTTTCATGGGTTCTCTTTTGAACTGATCTTCTTGAAGATCCAAGTCAACTTCTAAACCCACATCTCTATTTTGTTCATCCTGACCTATAAGCAATGGACCTTTGTCATGAAATGCAGCCTCAGGGGTATCATAAAATCTCTCTTCAGAGTGACCACCTTCTGATCTAGAAACTCTATTTTGTGAACCATCCTCACTTGAGGATACATGTCATCTTTTGGCTCTTGCATTTCTATGTTCTCTCATGGGAGCACTGGTAGACTCACCATTCCTTCTAATCCAACTCTTGTTTCCCTATCTAGGTAATTTCTCCAGAGTGACCTCTGAATTCTTTCTAACATATGACCTAGTATTTCTTCTTTTTTTCATTCTTCTTCAATATTGTTACACTGGTTCAAAGCTTTGAGTCACCACCCACCTAGATGGGAAATCCTTGAAACACACAGGAAAATAAGAACACACTTATACCTTTCTCTCTAGATTCTCCCTAGTAGAATCACTGACTCTTAACAAATGCATATCTTCATAGTAGTCCCCAGCAGAGTCACCATTTTGTTGGTTGTGGATTATTCCCTTTGATCTTCAACTTGCAGATTTACACTTTGATGGATAATGTAAATAAAATCTTGAATCACCACTCCAAAGTTCACAGAAAGAGGGCCAACTGACAAGGATCAAAAGATCCTTCTACACTTTGAACTTCAATGCTCAGGTAGGTGTACCCTTGACTCACTTCTCTAAAGGAGTCTAAAACAATATTCCACTATATCTCATATAAGATTGTTAAAGATTCATCAAATAATGTTTGTGTTTGTGGTTGTTAACCATGCTACCTCAAGAGGAAGGACCAGTGCCTTATCCCAAATGTATATCTCAACTGAATACCTCAAATCAAACACAATGGAAACCAGAGTAAGTGCTTTGCCTATTACCCCTTTCCCTCAAGCACAAGGACATCAAATTCTATACCTGGCTGCAAACTCACTGAATTCACCTAGAAGGCTTTAATCCTAACTTTGTTAGAAACTCAAAGATGAATTCAAAATACTCTTTGTTTACCATACATTAACACAATTTGTGACATTAACATATATGAGCTTAGAGACAAGCAAGAAGACATACACAAGATACAAGATTGGGATTCAAAATATTCTCATTAACACAATCAAGATCAACATACAATTAGAATGATACCAAGATTAGAAAAGTCACAAAATCAGACTTCTATCAGTATATTATAGTAAAAAACTAGGGACCAAAAGTAACAACATTTTGGAACCCCTACAAAATCCAAAATTTTGCCACTTATACCACTAGTTGCCTTGGGATCCTCAAGATCGGATGCAACAAACTTAAGACAGCTAGGGTTAGGGTTTCAACCACCCAACCTACTAGAAATGGTCTAAAAAGTTATTTCAGGGGTGGGAAACACATCAGAAATAGGAAAGAGGAAACCATAACTGATACCTAATCATGAAAATCTTCTTTTTAGGTACAAGGGATCACAAAACCAGGCTCAAAAGGACACCCCGCAACATGCCTTGAGCACATAACCACCTCGATACAAGCTCTACAAATGATCCAAAAGCACCCTCGACCACACCACAAATAGCAAATTGGTCACTTCTCATCGAACAGGGTCATATCTGTAATGAATTCCATAAATTTTAGTACTTCCTGTCACTGCAAACCCTTTGGCAAATTTGAATTTAAAATCCAATGACTAAATCCTTCTCACCAGCAGAGAACAACGGCCCACGTTTAAACCTTTATCAACTTTATATCCCCGCTATCTAATCAATCTCCCCTTGCAGGCTTCACAACTTAGCCTTCAACTTTAGTGGCACAGTCATGCAGTCAATAACCTTATCCACCACAAGAAACCTTGTTCACCAAGTCACTAGACAAACTAGAAAATCACCAAATCTTCTCACGAATGCATGACAAGACTACATCCTATCAGCACCACTACCTTTTTATCCAGACCACCAAATGCTAGACTCCAACTGGGTCCACCTAAAGCCACATGTCACTAAACCATTTGTTGATCCATGCCCATTCACTCGCACAGGACCCACCTTCTAGGAAATCCATGTCGACCAACAGGAACATAGCAACTAAGCACCACATGGCAGACAGTCCCACTTGCATCGCACAAAGAAGATGCTAGATCAATGGATGGCACATGATCGCAAGGGCTGGGAATATTCCTTGAGATCATACGCCAACTATTAGATTAAAAGATTTCAATGCAAGCCCCCTGACATAGACCAACTCATCAACACGCAGATGAATGAAAACCTGCCAACTCATACCACCGTGACCACCACCGCAACCGTCACCACAAGGGGTTAACACCACCACCCACCGGCCAATAGAACACCACCACCGCATCCGAACAATGCCCCATCACCCACTACCAGGCCCTAGGGACATGTGGCAAGTGGTTTCATGATCATATAGCCAAAAACTAGGCTATGTGATCATGTGACAATGAAGAAAAAGTTGCCATATCACCACCTTTTAAAAGCTTGAAGACCCGGGCCCACCATCCTATGATCACGCGACTACGGGGAACTAACCACCAGCCAAGTTGCCAAATTTTAAGAGCTAACCACTAGGAATGAAATGATCATGTGACTACAAGGTCACCAAGTCATGAGATGTCAGCCGCCTAACCGCCAAAATCAAGAGATCAAAGATAACCGCTAGTCACCAAGTCGTCAAATGAGAAGTAACTGCCAGATAGCCAAATAATGTAAAGAGCTGGGACCATGCAGAGAGGTGGCAGGGGGTCACATGATCACATGTTAGAAAAGTCAGACATGTGGCCATGTGATAGCCAATAAGAATGTACCATCTATCCCCCTTCATCGTGCTTGTGCAGTTAGGAAATGCCAGCAAATAGGGAACTAGTGTGAGGTCGAAAACACACAATGTTTTCAATGAAAGATGATAAAAAACACACAACATTTTTGATAGACTGAAAGATAAGTGCACAAAAAGTAGGAAGTAAAGGGTCAAAAATAATGAAGGCCGAAAACACACAGACTGAAAACATCATGGACTTTTGAAAACACTGTGGGTTTTTGACACTGTGGTAGATTTTTAAAATGCTTCCCACGGACCTTAGAATTTGAATATCTTTCTAGGTTTTGCACATTAGAAGATGCGACCTAGGCTGGAGGAGGGTGACACACTAAAGAGCACAGGGCTAAGAGCGTACAACATGAAACACACATGGATCATCTTTGCAAGTTAACACTGAGACTGCAACCGGGTAGAGACCACAAAACAAAGACTGCAAGGAAAAGGCCATTTTCTTGGGATTTTGCAATGACTGGAAAAATGGCCTAACAGAATATCCAAGAAATATTCATTCATCACTTCTAGGATCAAACTTTCCTATATCATCATCTCTCTTAATATAACATTTACTTCCAAAAATTCAAAAATACTTAACTGAGGGTGCATGTCCAAACCATAATTCATAAGGTGTCTTGTTTGTATCTTCTCTGATTTGTACTCTATTCATAGTGTATACTATTGTGTTCATTGCTCTTCTCCAAAAAATCTCAGCCAAATCATTTTCAAACAACATAGCTCTTGCTGCTTCAATTATTGACCTGTTCCTTCTTTCTACAATACCATTTTGTTCTAGTGTTCTAGGGGCTAAAAGTTGTCTCTTAATACCATTCATTTCACAAAAGGTGTTAAACTCTCTAGATGTAAATTCACCACCTCTATCAGATCTTAGACACTTAATCTTCATTCCAGATTCATTCTCAATTTTTCTTTTCATGATCTTAAATTTATCAAATGCTTTAGATTTTTCTTTCAAAAATGCAATCCACATCATCCTTGTAAACTCATCAACAAGAATCATAAAATATCTTTCTCCATAGAATCCTCTAGTCCTAGTAGGACCACTCAAGTCTGTATGAACAATCTCCAGCTTCTCTGTCGATGTGAACTTCTTGATAGGAAATGAACTCCTTTTCTGCTTTGCCATCATACATTCTTTGCAAATCATATTAGTAGGTTTCATAATTCTAGGTAAATCTCTTACCGCAAGTGTAGTGCTCACCTTGACAATATTCTCAAAGTTTATATGACAAAACCTTTTATGCCATAACCAACTGTCATCAATCTTAGTTATAAAACATGTCATCTCAGTAGGATTCAACTGAAATACATTACCTCTAGTTCTAGATTTTTTTCCAATCAGATTTCCATCTTTATCTTTTATGACACAAGTTTTCTTAGTAAACCAAACCTGATAACCCTTATCAGCCAATTGTCCAATGCTTAGTAGATTATGTCTCAATCCATCAACAAAGTAAACATCATCAGTGTTAGTCTTTCCATCAAGAGTAATAGATCCTATACCCTTAATCAAAGAAGGTGCATCATTACCAACTCTAACAATTCCTCCATCATAATTATCTAACTTAACAAACTTTCTTTTATCTCCAGTCATATGATGTGAACAACCACTGTCTATAATCCAATTAGATTTCTTTTCAACTTGAGAAACTAATGCTTTTTCTTCCTTTTTATCAGATTCAGAACCTTCTTCTTTAATTGCTACAAATCCTATTTCCTTAAAGTTGTCATTATCAATTTCACCTAAATGTCTTTCAATTCCTTCTTCAAGATCTTCATCATTTGCATAATAACATTCTGTAGATGTCCTAGGTTTAAAGTTGCTTCTATACTTCTTAACTCTTTTAGGACATTTAGATGCAAAATGACCATATTCTTGACAAGTCGAACATTCAAAGATTTTCTTACCATCTGGTTCTCTTTTTACAAGTAATGCAATACCTTATTCAATCTTCTTATCTTCCTCAGATTTAGATCTACTACTGTTGGCATAATCTCCATTCTTACTAGTACTTCTTGTAGGTCTAATGTTAAGAGAACTGAATGTTGTTTCCATTCTAGGTAGCTCTCCTGATAATCTCAAGTTCATCTCTGCTGTTTCTAATCTTCCAAGAAGAGTCTCTCTTAAAAAGGTCGATGTACAAGGTATCACTTGTTCAATCATCTGTGTTGTCTGCTTGAATACTGGTGTCAAAGTTCTCAAAATTTTCCATATCACTTCATTCTTTGTCTTATCACCTCCATAAGACTTTATTCCTATTACAATCTCAGACATCCTACCAATATAGCTTCTAATAGATTCATCTTCCATCATTCTGATATCTTCAAATGTACAAATCCAATTATGTAATCTAGCCTTCTTTGCATGTTCATCACCTTCAAAAGTAGAATGTAAAGCTTTCCAAATTGCATGAGATGTTTTCAAACATCTTACCTGACTATATTCATTCTCTGGTAGTGCTGACAAAAGTGCTTCTCTTGCAAGTATGTTACACATGAATAGATCTAGGTCATCTTTAGTTCCTGCCTCTATATTATCTTCTTCAATGATAGTCTTCTCATTCTTTGTAATCAACCAATAACTTGGTCCTAAACATAATAGATCAGTCTTCATCTTTTCTTTCCAGCTATTAAAATTTACTCCATCAAAATTAGGGCTTTCTTTTCTAAAATTTGCCATGGATCTCCTTAAGTTGTTAAACTTTTCTTTCAAGGACCTGCTGCTCTGATACCAATTGTTAAAAAGTAAAGATCTCCAAGATAACTGAGAGGGGGGGGGGGGGTGAATCAGTTATCTAATAATTTAACCATTTAACTACTTTAAAAATATAATTAATGTACTAATCAACCATAGAAAGATAACCATACACAATTGCACAATAACACAAGATATGTTGACTAGGGAACCTCTTGAAAAGAGTAAACCCTGGTGGGAATGATGCCCACAAAATGATGCACTAATATGAAAGTTTCTTGTTAGAGGATGGACCCTATTAGGAGTCTTATGAAATACATTTAGTACATATAAATCCATGTTAGGAGATTTTGAATCCTTGTTAAAAGAATCTAACCCAGTTAAGAGTTTATGGAAGATCGAAGGACCCACTACCCAAACAGCTTCAAGGCAAGATCTCTGAACCCACTATCCAAAAGATCTTATAATTATTCAATAGAATAATATGAAATATATTACCTCCTTCACACTATGTCAAAACCGCACTCTCTACTACACAAGATCACAATTCCAGATCTCTGTACTCACAAGTCTTCCTTCATCACTGAATTAGCTCTTTTCTTTACTTCATGCATATATTCACATCTCAACCTTCACAGTACATATTACAACAAGTAAAACATTCCTTCTTATATACCAAACTCAAATAATTACAAATGAGTTGGTCCTCAATTACAAAATAATGAGTTCTACATGCTACACACAAAATTTCACATAAATTTGTCAGCTTCCAGATACTATAACTTTCTCCAAACATATCTTCAAAGTTTGTGCTATGAACCACATCATCATTAATGAGTCTCCAACATCCCTTTAACTATGTAAAATCATATTCCATCCTAGCTAAGAGATAACCTCTGATTTCCAAAAATCGCTTCACAGAAACACTGTCTAAACACCGCTTTCACCAAAATGCTCATAACTCTCATGAATGAATGAATTTTTTTTTTGTTGTTAACCATAGGTTAATAACACACCAAATAACATACCATCAACTATGCAAAATCCAATCTACAATAAAACATGTGTGCAAAACAAAATTGTACCTACTTTCTTGTTGATATCTAGAATATCACTGTGTTGACATCAATGACAATTCAAGTCATGAATGCAATAACAACTGCTACAGAATGACTACCAAAATACTTTGCATTCATTCCTAACAAATTTAACTTATTTTGAGTCAAAACTCCTCTATCTAAACTTCCAATAACTTGCTCAATAGGGTGATGTCTTGAAATATACCTGTTAGGTGTCATAGTTACTGATCTTGTTCCAACTGTAGATTCTTCTCTGCTTTCTTCTCTATTTTCTTCTCTATTTTCTTTAGTATGAATTTTTATTCAGCAAATCACTGTTAGTTTCAAAAAATTATTCTACATTTTCAATATTAGGCTAAGGTTGTGCTTCTCCATCATATTCATAATCAAGCATTCTTTCCTGAATTTTAAATTTCTCATCAACTTTTACATTTGCACTTTCAACAATAGTCTTAGTTCTTTTGTTATAACATCTATATGCTTTTCTTTTTAAGGAATATCCAAGAAATATTCCTTCATCACTTCTAGGATCAAACTTTCCTATATCATCATCTCTCTTAATATAACATTTACTTCCAAAAATTCAAAAATACTTAACTGAGGGTGCATGTCCAAACCATAATTCATAAGGTGTCTTTTTTGTATCTGCTCTGATTTGTACTTTGTTCATAGTGTATACTGATGTGTTCACTACTTCTCTCCAAAAAGTCTTAGCCAAATCATTTTCAATGAACATAGCACTTGCTGCTTCAGTTATTGACATGTTCCTTCTTTCTACAATACCATTTTGTTATGGTGTTCTAGGGGCTAAAATTTGTCTCTTAATACCATTCATTTCACAAAAAGTATTAAACTCTCTAGATGTAAATTCACCACCTCTATTAGGTCTTAAACACTTAATCTTCATTCCAGATTCATTCTCAATTTTGATTTTCATGATCTTAAATTTATCAAATGCTTCAGATTTTTCTTTCAAAAATGCAATCCACATCATCCTTGTAAAATCATCAACAAGAATCATAAAATACCTTTCTCCATAGAATCCTCTAGTCCTAGTAGGACCACTCAAGTCTGTATGAACAATATCCAGCTTCTTTGTCAATGTGAACTTCTTGCTAGGAAATGAACTCCTTTTTTACTTTGCCATCATACATTCTTTGCAAATCATGTTAGTAGGTTTCATAATTCTAGGTAAATCTCTTACCACAAGTGTAGTGCTCACCTTGATAATATTATCAAAGTTTATATGACAAAACCTTTCATGCCATAACCAACTTGCATCAATCTTAGTTATCAAACATGTCATCTCAGTAGGATTCAATTGAAATACATTACCTCTAGTTTTGGATCCTTTTCCAATCAGATTTCCATCTTTATCTTTTATCACATAAATTTTCTTAGTAATCCAAACTTGATAACCCTTATCAACCAATTGTCCAACGCTTAGTAGATTATTTCTTAATCCATCAACAAAGTAAACATCATTAGTGTTAGTCTTTCCATCAAGAGTAATAGATCCTATACCCTTAATCAAACAAGGTGCATTATTACCAACCCTAACAATTCCTCCATCATAATTATCTAACTTAACAAACTTTCTTTTATCTCCAGGCATATGATGTGAACAACCACTATCTATAATCCAATCAGATTTCTTTTCAACTTGAGAAACTAATGCTTTTTCTTCCCTTTCATCAGATTTAGAACTTTTTTCTTTAATTGCTACAAATCATATTTCCTCAAAGTTATCATTATCACTATCACTTAAATGTCTTTCAATTCCTGCTTCAAGATCTTTATCATTTGCATAATAAAATTCTTGAGATCTCCTAGGCTTAAATTTGCTTCTATACTTCTTAACTCTTTTAGGACATTTAGATGCAAAATGACCATATTCTTGACAAGTCCAACATTTGAAGATTTTCTTACCATCTGGTTCTCTTTTTACAAGTAATGCAATATCTTATTCAATCTTCTTATCTTCCTCATATTTAGATCTACTACTACTAGCATAATCTCCATTCCCACTAGTACTTCTTGTACAGGTCTAATGTTAAGAGCATTGAATGTTGTCTCCATTCTAGGTAGCTCTCCTAATAATCTCAAATTCATCTTTGTTGTTTCTAATCTTCCAAGAAGAATCTCTCTTGAAAATTTCCATGTACAATGTATCACTTGTTCAATCATCTGTGTTGTCTACATGAATACTAGTGTCAAAGTTCTCAAAATTTTCTATATCACTTAATTCTCTATCTTATCACCTCCACAAGACTTTATCCTTGTTACAATCTGAGACATCCTACCAATATAGCTTCTAATAGATTCATCTTTTATCATTCTGATATCTTCAAATGCACAAATCCAATTATGTAATCTAGCCTTCTTTGCATGTTCATCACCTTCAAAAGTAGAATGTAAAGCTTTCCAAATTGCATGAGATGTTTTCAAAAATCTTACCTGACTATATTCATTCTCTGGTAGTGCTGACAAAAGTGCTTCTCTTGCAAGTATGTTACACATGAATAGATCTAGTTCATCTTTAGTTCCTTCCTCTAGATTGTCTTCCTCAATGATAGTCTTCTCATTCTTTGTAATCAACCAATAACTTGGTCTTAAACACAATAGATGTGTCTTCATCCTTTCTTTCCAACTGTCAAAATTTACTCCATCAAACTTAGGGCTTTCTTTTCTAAAATTTGCCATGGATCTCCTTAAGTTGTTAAACTTTTCTTTCAAGGACCTGCTACTCTGATACCAATTGTTAGAAAGTAAAGATCCCCAAGATAACTAAGAGGGGGAGGGGGTGAATCAGTTATCTGATAATTTAACCATTCAACTATTTTAAACAATATAATTAATGTACTAATCAACCATAGAAAGAAAACCATACACAATTGCACAATAACACAAGATATGTTGACTAGGGAACCTCTTGAAAATAGTAAACCCAGGTGGGAATGATGCCCACAAAATGATGCACTAATATGAAAATTCCTTGTTATAGGATGGACCCTATTAGGAGTCTTATGAAATACATTCAGTACATATAAATCTCTCTTAGGAGATTTTGAATCCCTGTTAAAAGATTCTAACCCGGTTAAGAGTTTATGGAAGACAGAAGGACCCACTACCCAAACAGCTTCAAGGCAAGATCTCTGAACCCACTGTCCAAAAGATCTTAGAATTATTCAATATAATAATATGAAATATATTACCTCCTTCACATTGTGCCAAAACCACACTCTTTGCTACACAAGATCACAATTCTAGATCTCTGTACTCACAAGTCTTCCTTCATCACTGAATTAGCTCTTTTCTCCATTTCATGCATATATTCACATCTCAACCTTCACAAATACATATTGAAACAAGGAAAAAATTCCTTCTTATATACCAAACTCAAATAATTACAAATGAGTCAGTCCTCAATTACAAAATAATAATTTCTACACACTACACACAAAATTCACATAAAACTATCAGCTTTCAGATACTGTAACTTTCTGCAAACATATCTTCAAAGTTTGCGCTATGAAGCACATCATCATTAATGAGTCTCCAACATCCCTTTAATTGTGCAAAATTATATTCCATCCCATCTAAGAGATATCCTCCAATTTTGAAAATCGCTTCACAGAAACATTGTCTAAACACTACTTTCACCAAAATGCTCATAACTCTCATGAATGAATGAATTTCTTTTTGCGTTGTTAACCATAGGTTAATAACACACCAAAGAACATACCATCAATTGCATAAAATCCAATCTACAATAAAACATGTGCACAAAACAAAACTGTGCCTACTTTCCTGTTGATATCTAGAATATCACTATGTTGACATCAATGACAATCCAAGTCATGAATGCAACAACAACTGCTATAGAATGACTGCCAAAGTACTTTGCATTCATTCCTAACAACTCTACCCAAAACCTAGATGAGGATTAATGGAATAATGTAGTTTATTTCAATTTTTTAATACTATTTTCTTTATCTCACATTCATATTGGGCTTAAAATCAATCTAGCTTAATCATTCGTAGCTTAATCTGCATTTTACCTTCATTAGGCTCCTTGAGGCTCTAGGTGAAAATTAAGTGTTCTATACCTGATTCTATGCCACTATGGGGTTTTCATGATCCCTATTTGATCCTAAACCTTCCTAATCTACATTAGGGACATGCTCCAATTATTTCAAGAGAACACCCACATCCCTAAATCAAAAGAAAATCAAACGATGACAAGGTGCTCCTGTTGAGCTCTATCTGAAGTGTCTTTGCAAATTTATTTTACTATATGCTAGGAAGATTATGTTAGGATAATTTTTTAATGTCTAAACTTGTTTTTAATAGGTTAGGTTTTCTTTGATCACATTTTGGCATGCCAGGTGGGACCCACAAGCCTTCAAAACTGCATTTTTTAGGGTTTTCTAAGCAAAAAACTCACTTTTTAACAAATATCATCCTATTCTAGGTGGATTCTCATATGAGTAAACTCCTTGGCATATTTTATCATACAATTAAATTCCCTGGATCACACCAAAGGTGCCCAATACTTGTATGAGACTTCTGCATGTAATTTAGGCCTATTTTAAGCCTACTGGCCCTATTTACTCGTACCAGGAATTATAGTGACTCGTATGAGCCCTCATCCTAACTCATATGAATAAACTCCCCAAAATACACTACCCTATTTACTTTTATGGAAAATAGGGGGCATGTATAGGGCCTTAGGCATGGGTTTAGTTGGATTTTAGGGTTTTCTAGGGCCTCTTGGTGCCTTTTGACTAAAAATTTCTAGTTTTTAACCCCATGTTTTTTAGGTACTAATTGGAAGAAAGGAAATCACTAAAAAAACTAAGGCCTTAAGGCTCATCAACTTTCTTGAGTGATTAGGAACCAAAACACTTTGTTTATTGGGCTTAAAATGAACTCTAATCCACTCTTGCATGCCTAGAAATCATCAATTTTGTGCATCTTTCCTAAACAATTAAAAACTAATCCTAATCAATTAAAAATCAACCAAAACTAGTTGTGACATTTCAATTTGGATAAAAATATCTTGTTTCATTCAAATCTAAGTGATTTTAGGGTTTTTGTGCAAGCTAGGAATAGTTCAAGTTTTGGAAGCTTAAAAAGAACTATAAATCTACATTTCATTCCTATTTGGTTCCTAATAAATCCTAATGGTCTTTTATTGGTTAAAAAAACCTTCTTTTTGCAAAATCTTAGATGTTTTCAAAAGTTTCATGCATAAAATCAATCTAGGAACACTTCTTTTTGGGCCTAACAATTGAATTCTAGAGCACAAAATCTTGAATGCAATCTAAAGAAAGTGAACCAAAATCCAAATCAAAAGAGATATTTTCTTTGAGTCCAAAAGAAAATGTAGTCTTAAATGTCCTGAGTTGAAAAAAAAGCATTTTATTTCATTTCAAAGTTCAAATGAGGATCGCACAAAACACAATCTTGAATGCATAAAGGTGAAAAATTACAATATCTCTTTAAGGATTTCTTGTCTTTAGGGAAATGAACAAATCAAAATCTTAAACACATGTGTTTACAAGATTTCATTTCAACTCACTAAATCAATTTAGAAAAGAAATATTCATGGTGTGATTTTAAGAGTTTCAATTCTACAAAATACTTATTAACTAAGTGATGTAAAACAGATTGAACTTGGATGAGTTCATTTGTTTTACTTCTAGAGAAGCATGTCGAGAGAGAAAACAAATTCCTATTTGGAGAATGACTTTAAACTGGTACTTCTCTAGCTAGTATAGAAATAAAGCATTGAGAAAACTCTCACTTCATCCCCTCAAGCTCGCATGATGAGTGTTGATAGTAGCTTGAGGTACATGAATATCCCTACTATTTTGGCATGGTCAACTAGGCTCTTAAGTGGTTCATGCATGTACAAACTGATTGGGAGGACACCACAAACCAAACTAAACACTTGTTAGATCAGAAGCTTCCCAATCTACTCTTGAAGGTATCAGAATCTTTGTGCAAGAATCAATCCAAGTGGTTTCTCAGATCACCTAAAGATTACTCACCATATGTATCCCTTTTGGGATACCAAGTTGTGGGAAAATATTCTGATACTAGCTTAACTCTAGGTTAGTCTTATTTGAAGTGTTTTCAAAGTTCCAAACTCAGTGCAAACATCTGTCAAAACATACACACTTTTTGGGAACACTATCCGAATTAGTGGTCAATTATTTACTTATATCCCACAAAGATTCTTTGTCCTTTGTCAGAATTTCTTTCAGAGTGTCTTCTTTGAGTTTGTCCTTTTCCATTGGAAACATCAAAATCAATCCAAATCTTAATCTAAGTTATTTAGACATCCTTGAAGAGAGAGTTATCAAAATCAGATACCCAAATACTTCAAACCCAATTGCCAAATCTTTCCAAGCTATGTATGATTTGATCAAACACAAGGATGCTAATCTTTGTATTTCTCGAGTCTATCAAGAGAAGAAGATTGCAAAAAGAGACCTTAAATATCACCAACCTTCCCTCAAAGTAATCCAAGTAGAAGAAAATTATCAAGAGAAACTAGACAATGTGGGCTATAATGTGAGAGTGAAATATTTTACATTCCAGTTCCAAGTTAATCTCTACTATGTCAATCTAGAGAGTGAAGACTAGTGTGGCCCATCACTTATCCATCATTCCTTAAAAGATCCCATAATCCTATCTTGGCATCATTTACATCCTAGATCATCCTTAGATTCATCATTTGCATCACCATCCATCCTTAGTTGAATTTTTATCATCTTCCTAGTCACATCATAGGCCATCCTTTTTAGCGGCATCTAGGTCATCCTCTTAGAATAGCATAATTTCTTCAGCCTTCATCATCCTTCCATTAGCAATCCACAATTAGAATCCTTGCTTCATTCCATCATCCTTGATCCAAATCTAGAATCCAACATCCAAGTCAAAACCATCATCCATTAAACCAAATTGAGTAATCCAAATCCTAAAAACTTTGTGTCATACCCTTTGAGTTTCTTCAAATCCTTATCCAAAATCATAAATCTCCACCCTTCGACTAAGAATTGTCTAGGGCATCCCTACTTTTCCTTGCAAGCCTCATTATCTAGAGAAAGAGATTAGCATCCATTGACAAGAATCCCATCTTCTGAATATCATCAGTCTATCTTAGGTTGACGATCCAAATCCTCTTTGATACTACATCAAGAAGTAGTAATTCATTGACCAAAACTTAGTAATCTTCCACCATCCTCCACTAATCTTCTGTCATCCTCGATCCAAATCAAGCATCCCACCATCCTTCAACATACTACCATCCTTTAGTTGGTTTAGATCCTTGCATCATATCATAAAATGCACTATCCTTAGAGATTCCTTAGATCTTCATCCATCATCCTTAGAGTTCTTGCATCCACCCATCATCTACATCTTCATCCTTAGATTTGCATTCCATGCCTGTTGAGACACAATCCAAGAGGAGAAAGAATATGGATCCCAACTTGGCCACTATTTCATCTTATCCCAACAATCCTACCAACATGATGGTAACCTAAAATCCACAGATAACACAAGTTGAGAAAGTTTGGGAAAATATAATTGAAACCCCCACGTCCTACTCCATGGAAACCTTCATGGGCCATCTGGGGTAAGTAAAAATGGTAAGTGCAATCATTGATCAGAATCGATGGGCTATAATGGAAAAATTTGCACAAGAGGGTACTTTCATTCCACCACATTTCTAGCCCCTCATCGCCATCAAAACAATCCATATCCCAGCTAAAACTTATACCTTCATCATCAAACAAATCCATGATCCTAACTTGGACATATATCTTGTAAATAAGCTTTGCAAGTCTTACAACAGAAGAAACAATGTAATCCACTCCATTTTTTATCATGGGAACACCATCATCTTCTATAGAATCTCAAGCTACCACTCAAGCCCAAAGCATCCCACAAAACCAACCTCCACCTCCCACACAAGCCACTACACAAGTAGTTCTTTCACCTTCCATGAGCCAAGTAGCATCATCCTTTCTGGGGTAAACACAATTTTTCTCCACTTTTATTCAATAAGCTTCTACATCAATACCATCTTTTCTAGGGTCAATGCAACCGGTTCCCTCCCTCCCTCAGCAAGCATCCACATCATAACCATCCTTCCCATGAGGAACTCAAGCATCTTCTTCCAAAACTCAACAAGGATTCACCCAAGCATACATTCCACCATCACCTTTCATCACTCACACACAAGCCCAGAAAAAAATCCTTCACAATAGGGATGCCCTTAATAGGCCCTCAAAATCTATCACCTACATCCCAGACTCCCATCATCACTTCTACATCCTCTGCATCAAAACTCCCACCATGAATTGGCTCTCATCGGGGCCTCATCCAAGCATAAATGCATGCCTTAGGTATACTGACCCAATCTCACATATCCATGCATGTAAACTAACAAGTCACTTCCCTCAAGTAGTGCAACAGAAAATATCATAGCCTCTACCAGCTTCATCTTTTCCTTCATACACTAACTATTTATCCATACCACCCACCGCTTCTCAAATAGTTCCACCACCCTAACAATAGAGTTCATCTCATCTCACTAGCTACCTTGCACAACCACCTCCCATCACTAGCTTCCAAACATCCGTATCACTCCTAAGAAATATAGGAATGCATCCCACCTACATCAACCAAGCCCAAAGACAAGTACATCAAGGCTAATCCTATCTTCAAGCTACATCATTCCATCAACCTCCTTCACATCAGCAATACTTCCCAGCACAACAACAACAACAACATCTTACCATCCCCCAGCAAGAACAAGCATCATCCTATCCAAGATAGCAACAACATCCCATCTTCCCCAAAAAAAAAAAAAAAATTCCCTACATTCCACAATAATACACCCCCACACCTCAGTATCAATATCCTCTCGAGCAATCATCACCCCAAAATCCATTCTAATCTACCTATCTTGTTGGGAAATCTCCATATCCAACTGCATAATATCCTCCACAAAATCATCCTATTCACCAACACCATCAAATCCTTTCCCAATGGGAGTGCCCAATCCAACACCAATCAATGCAGAATGGGAAGAAATGAAGAACACTCTTAAGGAGCTTAAGGCTGGAATAGAGAGCAAGCCATTTAAGTTTGATGAGGTTTGTCCCTATCCCTTTCACAAATCAATCATGACAATCTCCTTTCATAAGAAATTTGAGACACCCAAATTTGATAAATATCAATGGAAAGGAGACCCATTCAGCCATGTCAAAGAGGTCTATATGGATTGTCAAGAAGTGGCGTATAGTGATAACTTCCTTATGTGCCTATTCCCCAAAAGCTTGGGAGGAACCGTTATTGAGTGGTTCTACAAGATACCTTATGGAACAGTCACAACCTTTGTCAAAATTTCTAAGAAGTTTGTCACCCAATATGCCCATAACATTGAGAATTAGTTATCCCTATTGGACCTTTGAAACTCAAAGCCGAAAGGAGGAGAAAGCCTAGTTGATTACTTGCAACAATGGAAGAAACTCACTACCAGGTTATTGTATCAACCACCTAAGAATAATCTTAAGAAAATATTTATTAATAACCTACATCCAAACCTATCAAGACATCAAAGGCAAGGGGATAGATATTGAAAGAGGCCTCTTAGATGAAGACACAATCCGACACTACAAGGATGATTCCCACATCAAGCCCAGTAATGAAAAACTTTGCTACTAGAATAGAAACAAAAATGTTGTCACTAATGGAGCCATTAACACCAAGTACATCCAAATTTTCATGGCCGATCATACACTAACTCCTACATATCAACAAAAAGTACCTCAGATCCATCAGCAACCCATGGAGCATTCTCAAAACTAGAACCTAAATCCAACCTATTAGGACAATGCCATATCCACTACTCCAAATTAAAATAGGCCTTGAGTCAAGACTCATCAGTGACGTACCTTCACACATCTTGCTGAACCACTAGATGTAATCTTTCATCGTATGGATAAGTCCAATATCATCACTTATCCACCCACTTAGCAATTCAATGATGCAACTTCCAACCCTAACTGGTAAAAAGATCACAAATACTGTGATAACCATTATGTTAAAGGACATGCGACCCTAAGGTGTATGAAACTAAAGCACTATATCCAAGATCTCATTGACATAAAGGAGATCCAAGAGGATGCACCATCCCAAGCCTCACCTAATGCCAATATGTAGATCTATTAGAATGTGTTCCCTCAACACAATGCTAGGAAAAACCAAGTCAATACCAATCGTCCACCCTAGAACTAAGGCAAAGGCAAGAAAGGAGACCATGCTAATCATAAAGACTATACTACTACCCACATCAACTATGATAAATTTTTTGGATGTATAACCCAAGTTTAACCCACAGTGAATGTAATCCATGTTAAGGGAGAAGATAGTCAGTGTCTTGTTACCACCCATAGATGTTGAATGTTTGTCACTAGTGCTAATACAAGGCCATATCATAATGCCCAATATAACCTTCTAGAATATCTTGGGAATACACCTGCCTAAATCTCCATCCTTGACCTTCTCCACACTTCACCCATCCATCAAGAAATCCTCAACCAATCCCTCCAAGAAGGACATGTCCCCATAGACATAAATACCATTCAATTTGAGAACCTTGTGGGGCATCTATCAGCATCCTATGTGTTAGTCCATTTTCCTACCAATGCAAAATCCTTTGAAAATGGCCCATTTCCTTGTAACTTTCTTGGTGTGTGTTCTGCCCTATGTGCTTCATGTTGTCACCTTGCTCTAGTCCAAAACACACAGGCTAAATTACAAAATCTAGAAAGATATTCAAGTTCCAAGGTTTGCAAGAAACAAATTTCAAAATCTGCCTCAGTATCGAAAACCCATAGTGTTTTTGAAAATCCATGATGTTTTCGGTCTGTGTGAAAATTTCATTATTTTTGACCTTGTGCTTTCTATTTGGTGCACTTGTCTTTTGGCATCAAAAACCCTATGTGTTTTCGATCTTTCACTATGTCGAAAGCTTTATGTGTTTTTGACCTTGGTCCTAACTGTGCAAGTGCGGTGGATGGTGGGGCCTAGTCCTTCATAGGTTTTATGTCACTGATTCTTGAGATCCTCTGGTGGTTACATCTTCTTTTCAGTGACCCAGTGACTATGTTGTCACATGATCTCTGGATGGTTGGTAGTTACTAGCTAACATCTAACAATCTGGTGAGTGGTTAGTCACGTAGTCGCTGAATGCCTAGCAGTTCTTCCTGCTTCTAGCATGGTTACAGTTTGGAGAAAATCAATGGGCTGTCACTTGTTCACATAGAAAAGATGCATGATATTTATCCTTTACGCCTTTACAATAGCCATTCAATTTTCCTATGGGCATGAAGTGGGTCTAGGTCTGTAGGCCCTCCCTGATTAGTTGTCGCATGGCCGCATGTTAGAGTTTTTTGACATGTGATCATGTGACCACTTGTAACCTATCTATGTGGGTCCTGATTCTTAGTGATGTTCAAATCTCCTGGCGGTTAGACTCTCATTCCATGATCTGGTGACTTGCAGTTATCGCTTGGTCTCCTGATCCTAGTGGTTAAGGCCTTAGCATCTGGCGACCTGGCTGGCAATTTTCTTTGCCTTAGTCTTGCGATCGCGCAATGGTGGGCCCAGATTTTCAAAGCTTTTTGTAGGTGGGGTTTCTTCGGCGATGACCACTCTGGTGGTTATGTGGTAGCTTATGATTGGTTGCCACATGACCGCATGTTATATTTTTTTGACATGCGATCATGCGCTCTATTGACACTTGTGCAGTGGTCCCGTTGTCAGACAAGGAGGATAGCATGGTGGATCTAGTGGTTGGCACATGATTTCATGAGAGGTTTCAAACCCATGCAATCATGCGCCTGCCATTTGATTTTGAAGGCTTATTTTTAGGTGGGTCCTATGGCAAAGGTGACCAGGCGAATGCAATGAATAACATGGCGACAGGTGGCATCGCAGTTGTGGAGTTAGGAGTGGGGCCAATGGGTTTATAAAGTGACTAAAGGGCTGACAGATCTCGTGGTTGTCCTATTACCACCGAGGTAAGGTGTGAGGAAGATAGTTTGGCGAAGTGGCAACAACCGTCAATTTTGTTTAAAATCTGAAGCCCATGAAAGTGAGAAGATCAATGGCTGTGACTTAAAGCTGGATTAAAGTTTAAATGTGAGCCACTGATTTGAGGGTAAAACCATAAATTGACTGTTTCTTTTTAAATTCAAATCTCTGAATGTTTCCAGTGACAGAGGGTACCATTTTTATGGAATTCAATGTAGAAATGACCCTGTTTGGTGAGAAGCGATCGGTCCACCATTTGCAGTGTCGTCTAGGATGTCTAGTGCTCATTTGCAAAGCATGTACGTTGTGAGTGTGGCTCAAGACATGTTGCTGGGTGTCCTTTTGAGCCTAGTTTTTGGATCCTTTGTACTTGTAGAGAAGATTTTCATAATCAAAGATCAGTTTAGGATTTCATCTTTCCTAGATTGGATGTGTTTCCCACCCCTGAATTAAATTTGTGATTGTTTCTAGTAGGTTGGGTGGTTGAAACACTAACCTTAGTCATATATAGCTTGTTCCAAATTTCCAAGATGACTAGGGGGTATAAGTTGCAGACTTTTTGAGTTTGCAGGGGTTCCAATTCTTTTGATTTTGGTCCTAGATTGTTGATATTGAAAATTTGAACAAGGACAACCTAGATTTAGCATTTTTTCCCTTTGGGAATTTTCCCATTTGGTAATGTATTGATTCTGCAAGTCTTAGTGAGAAAATTTTTGGATTCCAATCTCATATTGGTGTATATCTTTTTGTTTTTCTCTTGAGCTCATATATGTTGATTGCACAAAGTGGGTTAGCATATGGTAAACAAAGAGTATTTTGGGGTTATCTTTGAGTTTCTAACAAAGTTAGGATTAAAGTCTTTAAGGTAAGTTCAGTAGTTCATGGCAAGATCAGGATTTGATGTCCTGATATGTGAGTGAAGGGAGTAATAGGAAAAGCACTTACTTTGAGTCTATATATGTTTGAGTTAAGGTTTGAGGGTGATATAGGTTGTTAAGTGACTCTCTGCCCTGGGATAAGGCACTGATCCATTCTCTGGAAGTAGTCCATCATCAATAATCACACACATAATTAAATGATAAACCTTTCAATTAGATAGTAAGGGTATAGTTATATATTGTTTAGAGACTCCTTTGAAGAAGTGAATCAAGGGTACACTCACCTGAGCATTGAGGCTCAAAGTGTAGGAGGATCTCCTTGATCCTTGTTAATTGGCCCTCTTCCTTATAGACTTTGGAGTGTGATAGAGTCAAATTTTCATTATAGTTATCCATCAAAGTATAAATCTACAAGTTTTGAAGATCGAAGGGAACAACCAACAAAATGGTGACTCTGCTAGGAAGAATGATTATGAAGATATGCCTATGTTAGGTCTCTAGTTGCCATCATATTGAAGTAATCAAAATCTTATTGACCATATAGACCTACCCATCCAAGCCATCAACAAGACAATGATTCTGCTAGTGAGAATCTAGAGAGGAAGGTTGTAAATGTGTTCTTGTTTTCCTATTGTGTTTCAAAGATTTCCCATCTAGGTGGGTGGTGACTCAAAGGTTGGAACCAGTGCTGCATATCAATAAATCATGGATAAGAGGAGAAATACTAGGTCTTTTGTTAGAAAGAATCCAAAGGTCACTTTGGAGCAGCTACCGAGACAAGAAAAGAAGAGCTGGATTAGAAGGAATGGTGAGTCTACGAGTGCTCCCATGAAAGAAGAAAGATATGATAGAGCCAGAATACCACATGTATCCTCAAATGAGGATGGATAAAAAGATAGAGTTTCTAGATCAGATGGTGATCACTCTGAAGAGAGGTTCTATGATACCCCTGAGGCTACATTACAGGATAAAGGTCCATTGCCTACAGGACAGAATGAACAAAATAGAGATATGGGTTTAGAGGTTGACCTAGATCTTGATGAAGATCATTTTAGAAGAGAACCCATGAGACATAGGTAGGTTCACTTCCCATATCAAAATCTCCCTGATATGGATGTGTCATCTAGTTCTGATGACATTATGATGGATCCTGATGACTTGAATGCACTAAGGTTGTAGTTGGCAGAGCAGGATGCCATACATAAAAGATTACAGGAGGAGAAAGAGGCTGAAAAGGTGAATGCTTTGATAGAGAGGAAGTCTCTCCTTAGAAAAATAAATGAAATGAAGGAGAGAAACAAAATGCTTGCTTCTACTCCTAGAACTCTGTAGCATGATATTTTTGGTGATCTTGATGCCTTGAGGAGTGAGTAAGAGCACCTGCTTTAGGATCATGAATTTGATAGGGAGGTCCCTATGGTTAGACCAGTGCAAAGTTATGTCCATTTGCCTAAAGATAAAGATGGGCATAGGATCACTAGACCTGCTATTATCATCAATGAGAAAGGAAAGCAAAAGATGGTGGATGACCAAGCAAGAAAATCAGTGAAAATACTAGGGATCCCACCACTTGATTCAAATCAGGACACAAAAATGGAATGAAGGAGAAAAGAAGATGAGGATCTTGCAAGAGAACTAGAGAGAGCTAAGGTTGAGGCTTCCATTGTAGAAAAGAAAAGGAAGATAAAATTTTTGAGGGCTTCTTCAGCTAATGCTCTTGGCCCATTTGCTATTGAACTAGGTATGCCATCTATGACTACTGCTATTCCACTTAGTAATGCTATTAGTTCATATCCTTCTTCATCTACTAGGATAGGTGCAGATCCTAGGAAGCATTCAAATGCATAAATAAATATAGATGCTAATGTTGATCCTAGGGTTAACACTAGTTTGAGCTTTCAAAGAAGACCTATGCAACTAGAAGGCTATAGGTAAATAAGTTTTGATGGAATTCCTGGCTATCCAAATACTTTTCCAAATGATATTAGAGATAAGGTACCTAAGTTTTCTGGTAATAATGCTATTAGTTGTGAAGAGAATCTTAGGTTATTTGTTGATATGCTTAATGATTATGAGGTAGAGCATGAGGATATAGTCATGAAACTATTTGTTCAATCTCTAATGGAGGATGCTAGAGATTGGTTTAAGAGGCTTCCTGATAGATGTATTGATACTTGGGACTCTTTTGAGAAATGTTTCAAAGAGCAGTATGGTGATAGGCCCAATGCTAGTTTCATGTTGAATGAATTCAACACCATAAGGAAAAATCAAAATGAGTCTACAGCTGAATTCAACATGAGATTTCAGAAGGTATGCATAAGTTGTTCCAAGTTATGCAGTTAGATGGTAGTGTTTGTCTAACTACATACTTCAATGCATTTCATGGGAAGATGAGATATTTATTGAGGGATAAAGCACTAAGAACTCTTAGGGATGCTTTTAGGATTTCTATCAATATTAAGAACAACATGAAAATATCAGGAAAATTGGGTGGAAAGAGAGATGACCCAAAGTTGTTTGGGGACAAGAAATATAAGAAAGAAAATGATAGGAATGTTGGATCTAGGAGACAAGAAGAAGATAAATTGGATAAGGTGGTTAATGTATTGAAGGATTTCAAGGCACCTACAAACAGGAACATCAGTGCTCCTACCAATGAAAGACCTCAATTCAACAACAATTTCAATAAACAGAATAGACTGCAAAACTACCCCTACAACACCCAATGGAAGGATGGCAAGCCTATTATCCCTACTGCAAGAGGAAATAATGATAGAGGTGTCCCTGACCCTCTGCATAAGCCTTCAATAAATGTCATGGAGAACATATCTTTGTGTGTTTCATGCTAGTCCCCTCATTCTATAGAGTATTATGTGGTTGCACAATCTATGGCTACAAATCAAGATTGTGGCAATGAGGAGATAGAACAAGAAGAAGAATAAGATGATGTTGGATGCAACATGGTTTCTTCATATCTAGGATATGAAGATGATTCTAATTTGGATGAAGAGGAAAATGTAAATGTGAATAGACATAATCAGGCCCTTTTCATCAAGAGGTTTTTTCTGATGGTGAATGCATTCATCAAAAAACATGTAACATGAACTCTTCTCCCAAGCCAGTAAATTTGAGAAGACCTTCTAGAGAAGAGATGGATAGGATTACTACATAAATGATTACCTAGGTGCAAACTAGAGGCATGGTGGAAAGGAATATAAATGAGAAAGTTGCAAGAATGTTTATAAAGAGTACCAACTCTGGAGAACCTAATGAGAACAAATCAAAGGTTGGTCACATGGTGAAATTCAAGAATGTAAAAGGTAAGCATTATGAGCCTAAGGGAGTTGGAATTGAAAAGGTCTCTAGTGAGATTGAGAAGCTAGTTAACACAATGGCTAGGATTGAAAGAGTGAGGGTGGTCAGTACACCTAATGTGTCAGACAAGAAAAGGGACATTAAGGTAGTGTAGATTGAGGTTCCTGCTTCTACCCCTGCTGACATGTTATCTGTATTGTCACAAATTACAATTAAGGTTCCATTGTCAAAATTTTAGAGGATCCCTAAACATAAAGATAAAGCTATTGCATG
Organism: Chamaecyparis obtusa; assembly: GCA_027943335.1. Taxonomy (NCBI): domain Eukaryota; kingdom Viridiplantae; phylum Streptophyta; class Pinopsida; order Cupressales; family Cupressaceae; genus Chamaecyparis; species Chamaecyparis obtusa. The sequence goes on along the minus strand of BSBK01001046.1, from coordinate 77,500 downwards.
GGTTGGTAATACTCACAAAAATGACACTTCATGCAATGGATCTCAGGATAAAGCCTTGAAGGATGTTGCTACTCAGGGAATTGTGTCTCGAATTCCTCCAATATATTTGGACAGTTCTGTCAATGCCAGCCTTGAAAATATTGACCCATTCTTCTTAAGTGTTCTTGTGAATGGGATGAAGTTAAAAAATTGTATGATTGATAGTGGTGCCTCTAATATTGTCATGCCTTTCAAAATCATGGAGAGGTTGGGCCTTAAAGTTGATACAATGTAGGGCAGGTGTTGTGCAATGGATCAGAGGGAGGTACTAGTTATTGGGACTATCAGTGCAATGCCATATAGGTTTGTAGCATATCTAGAGAAAGAGCTAACAATGAGTGTTTTAGTGGTGGATATCCCTCCTCAATATGGGATGTTGCTATCTAGAAGGTGGAGTGCTGCCATGGGTGGAAGTTTATAGTGTGATTTGTCCTATGCAAATTTCAAGATTGATGATCAGTTTGTCAAGATTGAATGAGAGCCAAGAATATGCCACATGATTGAGAGAAACATAGATAATGAAACTACATGTTTTGTGGATACTGATGTTAATTCTTTTATGGCAGAGATCCTTGTATTTGAAAATGAACATGTTTTGTCACCTATCTCTGTTGAAGTAGGTGCTGATTTTGTGAAGAGTAATTTGTGGGTAATGTACTTTGATGGTGCTAATTACAAAGATGGTGTAGGAGCAGGTTTTCTACTTATTTCTCTTGATGGAAACACCTACAAGTTCTCTTTCACATTCAATTTCTTTTGTACCAACAATATAGAAAAATATGAGGCCTTGTTGATAGGATTGAGGATGGCACAAAAGCATGGTATTAAATGTCTAAATGTTATTGGTGATTCTGAGTTGGTGGTGTCCCAAGTTAGGTTAGTGTATGCTTCCAAGAATAGAATGTTGAAACAATATAGTAATGCAGTTTGGGATTTGATTGAACATTTTGATGCCTTCAATATTGAGTGGAAGGATAGGAGTAACAACAAGGTGGCTGACTTGTTAGCCAATATTGCAATCAATCCCAGTGATGTCACATTCTCTGCTATCTCTAAAGTTAAAATTCAGGCTAGGCCTAGTATACTAGATAATGTTGAGAATTGGCAAGTTTTTGATGATGATAATGATATTTTGAAGTTTATGGATTGCAAGGATTAGTATCATGGTTAGGAATTTGATTGTTCAGCCTTGGTTGAGTCAGTAGTAGAAAGGGAGGTTGTCTTAGGCAATGACATCATTTAGCTTAGAACTAACAAGGTGCCCAAGGGGCTTGTTGTTTTGGAGACTGTCTTTGACAACCAAGATAGAGTTCAAAAGAATATCAAAGGAGAAGATCATGCTGATCTTGAGGAGATAAATCTTGGATCACATGAGGCACCTAAGAAAGTATACATTGGTAGAGATATATCTCAAAAGGTAAGGAGACCTTTGATTGAATTATTGAAGAAATTCAGGCATGTTTTTGCATGGTCATATGATGACCTAAAGGTTTATAGAGAGGATTTATTTCAACATTTTATTCCATTGAAAGAAGATGCTAAACCTTTCCGGCAAAAACAAAGGCCTATTAATCCTACTTTGGCACCCAAGATGGAAGAAGAATTAATGAAGTTGAGAGATGCTAGCATTATCAAGCCTATAAGGCATTCTTCTTGGGTGTCAAACCTTGTTCCTATAAGAAAAAAGAATGGTGACATCAGGCTTTGTGTGGACTTCAGGAATTTGAACATCAACTCATTAAAAGATAATTATTGTTTGCCCAATATGGAGGCTATGTTGCAGAGAGTAATTGGATCAGAATTGATGTCAATGATGGATGGTTTCTCTGGCTACAATCAGGTGATTTTCAAGGAATTAGAAAAATTCAAGATAGCCTTTACAACACCTTGGGGAACATATGTCTATGTGAGAATGTCTTTTGGTCTCACAAATGTTGGTGCTACTTTTTAGAGGGCAATGGATGTTTCCTTTTTAGATTTTATCAATGCTTTCCTTATTATGTATCAGGATGATTTAACTGCCTATTCCAAGAGGAAAGAGGACCATTGTGCTCATTTAGAAAAAATATTTGTGAGGGCCTTGGAATTTGGCATTTCTTTGTACCCAAGGAAATGTGTTTTTGGTGTCACAGAAGGTAAGTTGCTTGGCCACTTAGTTGGGAAGCAAGGAGTGAGAATTGACCCTGAGAGGGTAGTAGCCATTGATAAAATTCAGAGACCAAAGAATGTTAAAGGGATTCAGTCCTTCTTTCGTCAGGTCAATTTTCTAAGGAGGTTTGTGACAAACTTTGAAAAGGTTACTAGACCTATTTCCAAGATGTTGAAGAAGGGATCTGTAATCAATTGGGAGGGTGAGCCTAATGAGGCCTTCAAGAATATCAAGAAGGCTATCAAAGATGCACTAGTGCTTATGGCACCTGATTATAATGTCCCAATGCATATCTTTTCCTTTTCATCTTTTCATACCATTGTTGTAGTTTTGTTACAAAAGAATAAGGATGGTTTTGAGCAGCCTATTGCATTTTTCAGTAAATCTTTGCAGGCTACAGAATTAAAGTATGATATAAATGAGAAATAGGCTTATGCACTTGTGAAAGAAATCAAGGATTTTAGGTGTTACTTGATGGGAGCATTTTTTATTGCTTTTGTGCCAAGTGTGGCTATGAAGGATATTTTCTCATAGCAAGAGGTGTTTGGAAGAAGGTGTAGATGGATCAATAGGATCCAAGAATTCAATGTTGAGATCCAGATCACTAAGTTGGTTAGAGGTCAAGGATTGGAAAAACTGATGGCTCAATCCAATCTAGATGCAAACCAGGTAAATCATTCTGAAATTGATTATACATGTGATATGGATGATTGTATTTGGTATTAGGATATTATTTACTATTTGAGAAACATGAGGTGTCCAGATAGTATGAATGATAATCAAAAGAGGACATTGAAGTTATAGGCCATCAAGTATGTAATTGTGAAATGTAAGTTGTATAGAAAGAATTTGGATTGCATATTGTTGAAATGTGTAGATGAGAATCAAGCTAATGTATTGTTGAAGGAGATGCATGAGGGAGTTTGTGGTGGACATTATATGGGTAAAACAACTGCTCATAAGATCTTGAGATTGGAATTTTGGTGGGCCACAATCTTCAAGGATGCAGAACAGTTGGTAAGAAGATGTGATGCTTGTCAAAGGTTCTCTAGTAAGCTTAAGTTTTCAAGTAATGTACCATTAAAGCTAGTATAAGTTCAGGATCCTTTCCAACAATGGGGAATTGATTTCATAGGGGAGATACCAAACAAGTCAAGTTGAGGACATTCATGGATGTTAGTTGCCACTGATTACTTTACAAAGTGGGTAGAAGCTATACCTACAAGGAATGCAACTAGCAGGGTGGTAATTGACTTTCTGATGAATAATATTATTACAAGGTTTGGGTGCCCTAAGAGGATAGTGACTGATAATGCTATGTGCTTCAAGTCTGCCGAATATAAGGACTTTTGCAAAGGTTTGGGAATTCAGATTTCTAATTCCTCACCTTATCATCCACAAGGAAATGGTCAGGCAGAATCTACTAATAAGAGTCTGATTAAGATCTTGAAGAGAATCCTTGAGAAAAATAAGAGGGCATGGAATTCAAAGCTGTCATTAGCTTTATGGGCTGATAGGGTAACTGTGAAGAGGGCAATTGGTTGTGCACCATTTGACTTAGTATATGAAATTCATGCTAGAATGCCTCAGAATAACTTATTAGAGATGTACAAGTTTGTGCAGTTGTATGATGATGACATTGATGATGAAATGCAGTTGAGAATTAAGGACCTCATTAGGTTGGATGAAACTAGAAGAGAATTAGTTGCAAGGAATGCCAAATTGTAGTTGCAGGTTAAGAATTTATATGATAAAAGGACTGTTGACAGGAAGTTTGAACCTGGTGATTTGGTGTTAGTTTGGAATGCCAGATTGGAGGATAAGGGGAAGCATGGTAAATTTGATCCCATCTGGTTAGGGCCATATCTGATTCATGAGAAATGGGGCCAAGATTATTACATCATCAAGGATTTTAATGGTGATATTCAAGAGTTGCCAGTTCATGGACAATTCTTGAAGCAGTACTTCATTTGAAGTACTCTATTTTTCATGAATAGTAGTTAGGGTTGTACATTTTGTAGATCTCTGTATATAGGTTGCTTGCCCCTGCCCTGTTTTGCCCTGGTCTTTCAATTTTTGGTCTAGTTGCTTGTCTTGCCCTGTTTGTTCCTTATTGTCTGCAATTTTATCTAGTGGGTGGTCTACTTCTAACCAGAGATCTAAATCCTTGCCATGTTTTCAAGAGTCATGCATCCCCAACTAGAGCCACTGTTAGTCCATTTTCCTACTAGTGCAAAATCATTTAAAAATGGCCCATTTCCTTGCAAGTTTCTTGGTGTGTGTCCTACCGCATGTGCTTCATGTTGTCACCTTGCTCCAGTCCAAAACACACATGCTAAATTGCAAAATCTAGAAAGATATTCAAGTTCCAAGGTTTGTAGGAAACAAATTTCAAAATCTACCTCAGTGTCGAAAACCCACAGTGTTTTTGAAAATCCATGATGTTTTCGGTCTGTGTGAAAATTTCATTATTTTTGACCTTGTGCTTCTTATTTGGTGCACTTGTCTTCTGGCATCAAAAACCCTGTGTGTTTTCAATCTTTCACTATGTCAAAAGATTTGTTTGTTTTCGACCTTAGTCCTAACTGTGCAAGTGCGGTGGATGGTGGGGCCCAGTCCTTCATAGGTTTTATGTCACTGATTCTCTAGATCCTCTGGTGGTTACATCTTCTTTTCAGTGACCTGGTGACTATTTTGTCACGTGATCTCTGGATGGTTGGTGGTTACCAGCTAACATCTAATGATCTGGTGGGTGGTTAGTCACGTAGTCACTGAATGCCTAGCAGTTCTTTCCACTTCCAGCATGCTTAAAGTTCAGAGAAAATCAATGGGCTATCACTTGTTCACATAGAAAAGATGCATGATGTTTATTCTTTACGCCTTTACGACAGCCGTTCAATTTTCCTATGGGCATGAAGTGGGTCCAGGTCTATAGGCTCTCCCTGATTGGTTGTCGTATGGCCGCATGTCAAAGTTTTTTGACATGCGATCATGTGACCACTTGCCACCTGTCTGTGTGTGTCCCAGTTCTTAGTGATGTTCAAATCTCCTGGTGGTTAGACTCCCATTCTGTGATTTGGTGACTTGCGGTTATCACTTGGTCTCCTGATCCTAGCGGTTAAGGCCTTAGCATCTGGCGACCTAGCTGGCAATTTTCTTTGCCTTAGTCGCGTGATCACATAATGGTGGGCCCAGATTTTCAAAGCTTTTTGCAGGTGGGGTCTCTTTGGTGATGACCACACTAGTGGTTATGTGGTGGCTTATGATTGGTTGCCACATGATCACATGTCAGATTTTTTTGACACGCAATCATGTGATCTGTTGACACTTGTGCAGTGGTCCCACTGTCAGACAAGGAAGATAGCATGGTGGATCTAGTGGTTGGCACATGATTTCATGAGAGGTTTCAAACCCATATGATCATGTGCCTGCCATTTGATTTTGAAGGCTTATTTGTACGTGGGTCCTGTGGCAGAGGTGACCAGGTGTATGCAACGAATAACATGGAGATAGGTGGCATCATAGTTGTGGAGTTAGGAGTGGGGCCGATGGGTTTATAAAGTGACTAAAGGGCCGACAGATCTTGTGGTTGTTATAATACCACTGGGGTAAGGTGCGAGGAAGATAGTTTGGTGAAGTGGTGACAACCATCAATCTTGTTTAAAATTTGAAGCCCGCAAAAGTGAGAAGATCAACGGCCGTGACTTAAAGTAGGATTAAAGTTTAAATGTGAGCCGCTGATTTGAGGGTAAAACCATAAATTGACCATTTCTTTTTAAATTCAAATCTTTGAATGTTTCTAGCGATAGAGGGTACCATTTTTATGGAATTCAATGTAGAAATGACCTTGTTTGGTGAGAAGTGATTGGTCTTCCTTTTGCAATGTAGTCCAAGATGTCTAGTGCTCATTTGTAGAGCATGTACATTGCGAGTGTGGCTCAAGGCATGTTGTAGGGTGTCCTTTTTAGCCTATTTTTGTGATCCTTTGTACTTGCAAAGAAGATTTTTATAATCAAAGATTAGTTTAGGATTTCCTCTTTCCTAGATTGGATGTGTTTCCCACCCCTGAATTAAATTTGTGATTGTTTCTAGTAGGTTGGGTGGTTGAAACCCTAACCCTAGTCATCCGTAGCTTGTTGCAAATTTACAAGATGACTAGGGGGTATAAGTTGCAGACTTTTTGAGTTTGCAGGGGTTCCAATTCTTTTGGTTTTTGTCCCAGATTGTTGATAGTGAAAATTTGAACAAGGACAACCTAGATTTAGGGTTTGTTCCCTTTGGGTATTTTTCCATTTGGTAATGTATTGATTCTGCAAGTCTTAGTGAGAATATTTTTGGATTCCAATCTCATATTGGTGTATGTCTTTGTGTTTTTCTCTTGATCTCATATATGTTGATTGCACAAAATGGGTTAGTATATGGTAAACAAAGAGTATTTTGGAGTTATCTTTGAGTTCCTAACAAAGTTAGGATTAAAGTTTTTAAGGTAAGCTCAATGAGTTCATGGAAAGATAAGGATTTGATGTCCTAATATGTGAGTGAAGGGAGTAATAGGCAAAGCACTTACTCTAAGTCTATATATGTTTGAGATAAGGTTTTAGGGTGATATAGGTTGTTAACTGACTCTCTACCTTAGGATAAGGTACTGATCCATTCTCTGGAAGTATTCCATCATCAGCAATCACACACATAATTAAATGATAAACTTTTCAATCAGATAGTAAGGGTATAGTTATATATTGTCTAGAGACTCCTTTGAAGAAGTTAGTCAAGGGTACACCCGCTGAGCATTGAGGCTCAAAGTGTAGGAGGATCTCCTTGATCCTTTTTAATTGGCCCTCTTCCTTGTAGACTTTGGAGTGGTGATAGAGTCAAAGTTTCATTATAGTTATCCATCAAACTATAAATCTATAAGTTTTGAAGATCAAAGGGAACAACCAACAAAATGGTGACTCTACTGGGGAGAATGATTATGAAGATATGCATATGTTAGGTCTCTGGTTGCAGTCATATTGAAGTATTCAAAATATTATTGACCAGATAGACCTACCCATCCAAGCCATCAACAAGACAATGATTCTGCTAGTGAGAATCTAGAGAGGAAGGTTGTAAATGTGTTCTTGTTTTCCTATTGTGTTTCAAAGATTTCCCATCTAGGTGGGTGGTGACTCAAAGGTTAGAACTAGTGCTGCATATTGATAAATCATGGATAAGATGAGAAATACTAGGTCTTTTGTTAGAAAGAATCCAAAGGTCACTTTGGAGTAGCTACCTAGACAAGAAAAGAAGAGTTGGATTAGAAGGAATGGTGAGTCTACTAGTGCTCCCATGAAAGAACAAAGAAATAATAGACCCGGAATACCACATGTATCCTCAAATGAGGATGGTTCACAAGATAGAGTTTCTAGATCAGATGGTGGTCACTCTGAAGAGAGGCTCTATGATACCCCTAAGGCTGCATTGTAGGACAAAGGTACATTGCTTGCAGGACAAAATGAACAAAATAGAGATAGAGGTTTAGAGGTTGACCTGGATCTTGATGAAGATCATTTTAGAAGAGAACCCATGAGACATAGGCAGGTTCACTTCCCGTATCAAAATCTTCTTGATATGGATGTGTCATCTAGTTCTGATGATATTATGGTGGATCTTGATGATGTGAATGCACTAAGGTTGTAGTTGGTAGAGCAGGATGCCATACATAAAATATTACAGGATGAGAGAGAGGCTGAAAAGGTGAATGCTTTGATAGAGAGGCAATCTCTCCTTAGAAAAATAAATGAAATGAAGGAGAGAAAAAAAATGCTTGCTTCTACTCCTAGAACTCTGTAGCATGATGTTTTTGGTGATCTTTATGCCTTGAGGAGTGAGCAAGAGCACTTGATTCAAGATCATGAATTTGATAGGGAGGGCCTCTGGTTAGACAAGTGCAAAGTTATGTCCCTTTACCTAAAGATAAAGATGGGCATAGGATCACTAGACCTACTATTATCATCAATGAGAAAGGAAAGCAGAAGATAGTGGATGACCAAGCAAGCAAATCAGTGAAAATACTAGGGATCCCACCACCTAATTCAAATAAGGACACTGAAATGGAGAGAAGGAGAAAAGAAGATGAGGATCTTGCAAAAGAACTAGAGAGAGCTGAGGTTGAGGCTTCCATTGCAGAAAAGAAAAGGAAGATCCAATTTTTGAGGGCTTGTTTAGCTAATGCTCTTGGCCCATTTGGTACTGAACTAGGTATGCCATCTATGACTACTCTTATTCCACTTAGTAATGCTACTAGTTCATTTCTTTCTTCATCTGCTAGGATAGGTGTAGATCCTAGGTAGTAGTCAAATGCACAAATAAATATAGATGCTAATGTTGATCCTATGGTTAACACTATTTCAAGCTTTCAAAGAAGACCTATGCAACTAGAAGGCTATAGGAAAATAAGTTTTGATGGAATTCCTAGCTATCCAAATGCTTTTCCAAATGATATTAGAGATAAGGTACCTAAGTTTGATGGTAATAATGCTATTAGGTGTCAAGAGCATAGGTTATTTGTTGATATGCTTAATGATTATGAGGTAGAGCATGAGGATATAGTCATGAAACTATTTGTTCAATCTCTAATGGAGGATGCTAGAGATTGGTTTAAGAGGCTTCCTGATAGATGTATTGATACTTGGGACTCTTTTGAGAAATGTTTCAAAGAGCAGTATGGTGATAGGACTAATGCTAGTTTCATGTTGAATGAATTCAACACCATAAGGAAAAATCAAAATGAGTCTACAGCTGAATTCAACATGAGATTTCAGAAGGGTATGCATAAGTTGTTCCAAGTTATGCGGTTAGATGACAGTGTTTGTCTAACTACATACTTCAATGCATTTGATGGGAAGCTGGGATATTTATTGAGGGATAAAGAACCAAGAACTCTTAGGGATGCTTTTAGGATTGCTATCAATATTAAGAACAACATGAAAATATCAGGAAAATTGGGTGGAAAGAGAGATGACCCAAATTTGTTTGGGGACAAGAAATATAAGAAAGAAAATGATAAGAATGTTGGATCTAGGAGACAAGAAGAAGATAAATTGGATAAGGTGATTGATGCATTGAATGATTTGAAGGCACCTAAAAATAGGAACATCAGTGCTCCTACCAATGAAAGGCCTGAATTCAACAACAATTTCAATAAACAGAATAGACTGCAAAACTACCCCTACAACACCCAATGGAAGGATGGCAAGCCTATTATCCCTGCTGCAAGAGGAAACAATGACAGAGGTGTCCCTGACCCTCTACATAAGGCTTTAATAAATGTCATGGAGAAGATATCTTGGTGTGTTGCATGCCAGTCCCCTCATTCTGTAGAGTATTGTGTGGTTGCACAATCTATGGCTACAAATCAAGATTGTGGCAATGAGGCGATAGAACAAGATGAAGAACAAGATGATGTTGGATGCAACATGGTTTCTTCATATCTAGGATATGAAGATGATTCTAATTTGGATGAAGAGGTAGATGTAAATGTGAAGAGACATAATCAGGCCCTTTTTCATCAAGAGGTTTTTTCTGATGGTGAATGCATTGATCAGAAAACATGTAACATGAACTCTTCTCCCAAGCCAGTAAATTTGAGAAGACCTTCTAGAGAAGAGATGGATAGAATTACTATAGAAATGATTTCCCAAGTGCAAAATAGAGGGATGGTGGCAAGGAATACAAATGAGAAAGTTGCAGGAATGTTTATAAAGAGTACCAACTCTGGAGAACCTAATGAGAAAAAATCAAAGGTTGATCACATGGTGAAATTCAAGAATGTAAAAGGTAAGCATTGTGAGCCTAAGGGAGTTGGAATTGAAAAGGTCTCTAGTGAGATTGAGAAGCCAGTTAACACAATGGCTAGGATTGAAAGAGTGAGGGTGGTTAGTACACCTAATGTGTTAGACAAGAAAAGGGATGTTAAGGCAGTGTAGATTGAGGTTCTTGCTTCTACCCCTGTTGACATGTTATTTGTATTGTCACAAATTACAGTTAAGGTTCCATTGTTAGAATTGTTGAGGATCCCTGAACATAAAGATAAAGCTATTGCATGGGTTGGTAATACTCACAAAAATGACACTTCATGCAAAGGATCTCAGGATAAAGCCTTGAAGTATGTTGTTGCCTAGGGAATTGTGTCTCAAATTCCTCCAATATATTTGGATAGTTCTGTCAATGCCAGCCTTGAAAATATTGACCCATTCTTCTTAAGTGTTCTTGTGAATGGGATGAAGTTAAGAAATTGTATGATTGATAGTGGTGCCTCTAATACTATCATGCCTTTCAAAATCATGGAGAGGTTGGGCCTTAAAGTTGATACAGTGTAGGGTAGGTGTTGTGCAATGGATCAAAGGGAGGTACCGGTTATTGGGAATATCAGTGCAATGCCATATAGATTGGCAGCATATCTAGAGAAAGAGCTAACAATGAGTGTTTTAGTGGTGGATATCTCTCCTCATTATGGGATGTTGTTGTCTAGAAGGTGGAGTGCTGCCATGGGTGGAAGTTTATAGTGTGATTTGTCCTATGCAACTTTCAATATTGATGATCAATTTGTCAAGATTGAACGAGAGCCAAGAATATGCCACATAATTGAGAGAAACATAGATAATGAAACCACATGTTTTGTGGATACTAATGTTAATGCTTTTAGGGCAGAGATCCTTGTATTTGAAAATGAACATATTTTGTCACCTATCTCTATTGAAGTAGGTGCTAATTTTGTGAAGAGTAATTTATGGGTAATGTACTTTGATGGTGCTAATTGCAAAGATGGTGTAGGAGTAGATATTTTACTTATTTCTCCTAATGGAAACACCTACAAGTTCTTTTTCACATTGAATTTATCTTGTACCAAAAATATAGTAGAATATGAGGCCTTATTGATAGGATTGAGGTTGGCACAAAAGCATGGTATTAAAGAATCAGCTCATGTCTACAAACTCAACCCTAAAGGATATTTTGCAGAATACACAAACTTTACCCGCAAAATTGAAAAAGAAAAAGATAAGAATGAGTGCTTATGTGAAAATTCCTATGGGGCATATTCTAATTCTAAAAACTTAAAAATAAAGAGCATATCTTCTATTGAAAACCTGTCTGATGCGCTAGAACATGAAGATTTGCCTCTTCCTCCCATCCAGGATTATAGACCCAAGAAGTCACCCATCATCATTGAGGAAATAAAACCAATTGACTTAGGCACAGAAGAATGCCCAAGGATCACCTACATCATAACATCTTTAACAAAGGGTGAATAAATGGCTTTCATTTCACTTCTCCAAGAAGCCATCACAAATTTTGCATGGTCACACGCACACATGCCTAGGCTTGATCCAAATCTAGTTGTGCACAATCTTGTAGTGGACCCTAATGCCAAGCCAGTAAAGCATAAGATACACAAAATGCATCCTAAGGTAGCCCTATTGGTCAAAGAAGAATTAGAAAATATCTTACAAGAAAAAATCATTAGAGCTATAGATTACTTAGAGTGGATCTCCAACATGGTGTCTATAAACAAACCTTTAAGTGAGATCAAAATCTACATAGAATTTAGAGACCTAAACAAAGCATGTCCAAAAGATGATTTCCCACTACCCAACATCGACATGATAGTAGATATCACAATGGGCCATGAGATGTTTTCACTCATGGATGCATTCTCAAGATATAATCAGATTAGAATATCAAAGGAAGATCAACACAAAATAATATTCACAACATCATGGGGTACCTTTTGCTATAATATGATGCCATTTGGGCTAACCACCTATCAGGGAGCAATGACAACCATATTCCATGATATGATACAAAAAACCATGGAATACTATGCGGATGATATACTTACAAAATATAAGACATGATCTAAACACCTAGAAATCCTTGAAAGTGTGTTTGATCATCTACATCATTATGGCCTAAAGTTGAATCCAAAGTTGTGTTTCTTTGGTGTAACATCTGGAAAGTTACTAGTCTTCATTGTATTAGTAGGTGGCATAGAGATTGACCCTAAAAAGCTCAAAGCCATCACAAAAATGCCTCCTCCTAGAACATTCAAGCAGCTTTGAAGCCTACAAGGAAAGTTCCAATCAATGCGTTGATTTATATCACAGCTAGCAGATAAGTGCCAACCTTTCAAGCATCTACTCTATGAGGACACAAGCTTCAAATGGGATCTTATCTATTAGAGAAGATTTGAGAAGGTAAAATAATATGTAGCTAACTCTCCCATCCTTGTACCGCCAGTCTCTGGACCCCCTCTCATACTCTACATCTTTGCAACTACTACAACACTGGGGGCACTCTTAGCACAATATGATGACAACAAAAAAGAGAGAACCATCTATTATATCAGCTAGACTATTATCAGCTATGAGATCAATTAATCACCAATGGAGAAAGCATGTCTCACAATGATCATTTCTACTCAAAATCTTAGACATTACATTCTTAGCCACACCATCAAGTTCATCTCAAAGGTGGACGCCCTCAAGTATCTTCTATCAAGAAAAAATATCATAGGTTGTATGGAAAAATGGGTCATGTTATTAAGATAGTTCAATATCCAATACATAGATCAGAAATAAATCAAAGGGTGAGTCATTTCTGATTAGCTATCAGAAGCACCTTTCGTGGCTGCATATCCACTAATAATGGAATTTCCTCATGAACATCTCTGTATGATCGAAGAACAACTAATATGGAGGCTATACTTTAATGGCTCCTACACATCACATGGATCAGGGACAAGAATCCTCTTTATCACTCCTCAAGTTGACTACATCCCCAAATCATTCAAATTGGGATTCCCTTGCATGAACAATATCACAAAGTATGAGGCACTCATCTCAGGCCTCAAGACATCCATCTAGTGGAACATAACATAACTACAAGTGTTTGGAGATTCACAACTGATTATTAAGAAAGTCCTAGATGATTTTCAAATAAAGGATGACAAGCTTATGTCCTATAAGGAATTGTTAGATAGATTAAAACATCACTTCTTGAGCCTACATTTCTAGAAAATACCAATGCTTTAGAACAAAGTAGTCGATGCAATGTAAACCATCGAATCCTTATTGGAAATCCCTTGTGATTCATCATGGTATGAATTCTTAGTCAAGAAGCTACACACACCTGCTTATGACAATGCCAATTTAGAAATGGTATGCATCTTGGTTGGTCCTCGGTCCCCGTGGTACCATGACATCCATGCATATCTTAAAAATTGTATCATATCTCCCCATCTCACCAACACCCAACACCAAAACTTAATTCATAGAGCTTCCCACTACACTCTTTTAGCCAACACCATTTATCATAGAGGATATCACAACATCCTCTCTAGGTGTTTAGACTCAAATGAGGTTGTCCTAGATTTACAAGAGGTTCACACTAGAATTTGCAATGTCCACATGAGTGGCATGATCTAGCAAAGGAATTTCTTGGAGTCCGATATTACTTGCCAATAATGGAACATGATGCCTATGAATTTGTCAACAAATGTTTTCCATGTCAGCAACATGAGAATCTAATTCATGGTCCAGCTCAAAACTTGTAGCCTATTGTGCCACCTTGGCCATTTTCATGTTGGGGCTTTGAACTCATTGGTTTAATCACTCCCCTATCCTCAGATGGACATAAATATATCATAACATCCACATAGTACTTTACAAAGTTGGTTGAAGAAATTTCACTCATGCTCACTACTGGCATCCATATATCCAAGTTCATCTTATACCATATTATTTGTCACTTCGAGATCCCATCCATGATCTTCATAGATCACGACACAACTTTTGAAAACTAGTATGTGGATGATTTGTGTGCTAGAATCCACATCCATCATAATTTCTCCAGCCCATACTTCCCTCGAGGAAATGGACAAGTTCAGGTAACCAATAAAACCATCCTCAAAATCCTAAAGTGGGTTGTTAATGATTCTGGTCATGACTGGCACCTCCAAATAAATCCCATCTTTTGGGCCTATCATACTTCTTAGCACACTCCCACAAGAACTACCCCATACTCCCTTGTATATGGTGTCAAATTTTTTTTACCCATCAAGTTCAAGATCCCATCATTGCATGTCTCCATGAAAAACTAAACCACAGATGAAGACTACTGCGTGGCATGCCTCACATAGCTGGACCACTTAGATGGAAAGAGGCAACAAGAATATGATGATATGGTTGCATACTAGAATCAAATCAAAATGAGCTATAACAAGAAGGTCAATCCAAGACAATTCCAAGTGGGTGACATGGTCCTCAAATAAAATTAGAAACTAAAAGCACATTGAGAGAAAAAAGGAAAGTTTGAACCTACTTGGTTGGGTCCTTATGTTGTCATAGTGTGCTTTGGCTCTGGAGCCTATAAGTTATCAATACTAGAAGGTGAGCCCTTGAATGATCCTATCAACATCATGCATCTGAAGAATTTATATGCTTGAGCCAGATTCTACATATCTAGTAAATCCATAAAAAATAGAAAAATCAAGAAAAATACAAAAAAAAGCAAAGACAAATAATTGTCCAATGGTGAAAACTTGGAAATTCAAGTGCCTTGGACAAGTATGTTGGTGAAAACCTAGAAACAGACACCATACATGATGGACTAAGTCATTATCTATGAAATTCCCATCTACCACCCATCCCAATCCCAATCCCAATCCTCTTTAACCAATCCCCATCCCTACTGCCAGCCCATCAATCCTAAGGTGTGCTATCCTAAAGCTTATCAAATACAATATTTAGTTCTTATCCACAATCCTAAGATTCTTGCATATCTCCTATATAGAGAAATCATCTTATCCCAATCCTTAAGCTTCTCAAAATATTCATTGTAAATATCTCTCTATTCATTGTGTGTATCGTCACATCTTGTTGTACATATCCTCGTTAGTCCTATAGTATCTTTGATTAGATAACTTGTCCCACCCAGACTTTCACTTCTTTTTTAGACTATCTTTGATCATAGTGATTATCCTTGACTCATAATTTTATATCAAATAACATAGCATTCAAATGGGTCCTTGAGGATGTATCCTTCCTTCAATCCGAACTCATCTTCCATCAATAAAACTAGGTCCATGTTGGATGTATCCTTCCCCACATTCAGGCCTAATCTTCTCCCCATCAATCAAATCAATCCTTCTCCTTGGCAAAGGACATTTTTTGGATTTATCACTTTTGTATTGGACTTTTTCCTTTGTATTTTTTTCATCTTTTATGGCTTCTTGTTGTTCCTCTCCTCAAAGTCGTCACAATCCTTTATCTCATGGTGCACTATGAATGAGGCCAATCTAGGGCAAGGTATTTTTTCTCTTTCACATCTGTCTATGAGTCAATCAAACATGACCCTTGCACATTTTTATATGTGATCTTCTAGGTTACATGGTGCACTTGGGAAATCTCATTTGTTTGTGGTTTCTCTAGCATCATTTCTACCATGCTTCCTCTTGGGTATATGTGTGATGCTAGGGAAACCCATGCATTTTTTTTGCATTAGTCCTGTGCAACGCTAGTGAAAATGCCTTGTGTTCCCAATAACCTTAGTAGGTATCTAGCATTTCTATATCAAACTAAGTTTTACTCTCCACATTTACACATGGAGCTCCCTAATCCCTCCTACATCATCCATCCTCTAGATTAATCTTGCATCTTGCATCCTTGATAAAGCTTCATCATGCATCCTTCATTTCACCATCATCTTGCATTCATGCATCTTTTCTCTTGGAAGGACATTTGTTTCTCCACCCCTTCCTCTTTTCTTCCTTCCTGCCTCTATTCTTTTTGAGAAAATTCTACAACATTTTCTCTTTGCATTATTTTCTCCAAGGGGCACAACCCCTTATTCTTCTATTCTAGGATGGGCATATTATTTTCTTTTATTTGATGCCACACCACTTGTAGAATCACATCAAAGAGGGGAAAAATGTAGACAACTAACCTTTTTGAAAATTAAAATATTTTATGTTTGTAGAAACCCCTGATAACAACATCATTTGTTAATTAATTAATTATTTAATTAATTAGTTGTTATTGTCATTATCTCCTCTCCTATTTAATTAAAGACATTTAATTAAGAAACCCTATCTAGAAGAATTTAAATCAAATTTAAATGATTTTCTCCCTATTTATTAAGTTATTATTTGTTAAATAAAGTCACAAACCTTAAATAAATAAAATATTTATTTAAAGCCTAAAACCCTAGAATCTTCTAGAGAACCCTAAACCCCTCTAATATTAAACCCTTCCTAAACTTGATTAGAAGGTGATTCCTAACCTTCTTAGTTAAATCCACCCTCCTTTGACTTTTGGTCAAACCCCCTCATTAATGAGCCTTACAGATTCATTAATGACTCCTTACACCCTCATTAAGGATCTTGCAACCTCATAATGAAGCCTATTTCCTCTCTTTCACCTTAGGTCCCTAGGCACACTTCCCTAGTGTTTCTCACACATGTGTGAGCAATCCTTAACCCTCATCCATCTAACCTTACCTGTAACCATACCCCAGACTCTACACGAAACCCTAACTCTAACCCTAACTCCACTCCCTAACCCAAGCCCTTCCCAAAATCCTATAAATACCCTCACTTTCAAGTGAGAAATACCAATTCACCTTTCATTTACATAATAGTGTTATAATGCTAAATCATTTCTAGATCATCATAGCTTAATTCTATCTTAGCATTAATGGATTAATGCTAAGATTTTTAACTCACATCCTATCTTAGCATTAATGGATTAATATAGTTTATTTCATTTATTTTCATATCATTTACATCATCTCACTTTCATATTGGGCTTAAAATAAATCTATCATAATCATTCTTTGTTTAATCTGCATTTTACCTTTATTAGGCTCCTTGAGGCTCTAGGGGTAAATCAAGTGTTCTATACCTAATTTTGTGCCACTATGGGGTTTTCATGGTCCCTATTTGATCCTAAACCTTCCTAATCTACATTAGGGACATGCTCCAAGTTTTTTGAGAGCACACTCACATCCCTAAATTAAGAGAAAATCGAATGGTGACAAGGTGCTCTCATTGAGGTCTATCTGAGGTGTCTTTGCAAATTTCTTTTACTATATGATAGGAATATGATGTTAGGTTAATATTTGAATGTCTACGCTTGTTCCAAATAGGTTAGGTTTTCTCTAATCACAATACCATGGGATACCTTCTACCATAATATGATGTCATTTGGGATAAAGAATGTAGGATCCACCTATCAGTGAGAAATGATAGCCATCTTCCATGATATGATACAAAAAACACTGGAAGACTATGTGCACAATATCCTTTGAAAATATAAGACATGATGTGAACACCTAGACATCCTTGAAAGTGTGTTTGATCATCTACATCATTATGTCCTAAAGATGAATCCAAAGAAGTGTGTCTTTGGTGTAACATCTGGAAAGTTACTAGGATTCATTGTATCATGGCACAACATAGAGATTGACCCAGAAAATATCAAAACCATTACGTAAATGCCTCCTACTTAAACAATCAAGCAGCTCTGAAGCCTACAAGGAAAGATCCAATTAGTGCATCAATTTATATCATAGCTGGAAGACAAGTGCCAACCTTTCATGCATCTACTCTGCAAGGACACAAGCTTCAAATGGGATCCTATCTGTTAGAGAAGATTTGAGAAGATAAAATAATATCTAGCTAACTCTCCCATCCTTATATCACCAATCTTAGGATGCCCTCACATACTCTAAATCTTTTCAACTACTACAACACCAAGGGAACTCTTAGCACAACATGATGACAATAACAAAGAGAGAGCCATCTATTATATCAGTCTGACACTTGTCAGCTATGAACTCAATTACTCACTAATGGAGAAAGAATGTCTTGTAGTAGCCTTTGCTACTCAAAATATTAGACATTACATGCTTAGCCACACCATAAAGCTCATCTCAAAGGTTGACCCCCTCAAGTATCTACTATCAATGAAAACTCTGACTGGCCATAGGGAAAAATGGGTCATGATGTTAAGCGAGTTCGACATCCAGTACATAGATCATAAAGAAATCCAAGGGAAAGTCATTTTTTATCAGACAATAGAAGCACCTCTTGTGGATGTATATCCACTAATCATGGAATTTCCTAATGAGTATCACTATATGATCGAAGAACAAATAATATGGAGGCTAAACTTTGATGGCTCCTACACATCACATGGATCAAGGGCAGGAATCCTCTTTGTCACTCCTCAAAGTGACTACATCCCCAAATCATTCAAATTGGGATTCCCTTGGACTAACAACATTGCAGAGTATGAGGCATTCATCTTAGTCCCCAAGATAGCCATCCAGTGGAACATAAAAGAACTGCAAGTGTTTGGAGATCCACAACTAATTATCAAGAAAGTCCTAGATGAATATTAAATAAAGGATGACAAGCTTCTACCCTACAAGGAATTGGGAGACAAATTAAAAAGAACTTCATGAGCCTACAATTCATGCAAATACCAAGGCTTAAAAAAAAAGTAGCCGACACAATGGAAACCATTGGATCCTTATTGGAAATCCCTTGCAATTCATCGCAGTATGAATTCTTAGTCAACTAGCTACACAGGCTTTCTTGTGAGAATGATAATTCAAAAATGGCGTGCATCTTGGTTGGTCCTCAGTCCCTGTGCTACCATGACATCCATGCATATCTTAAAAATAGTATCATATATATCCATCTCACCAACACCCAATGCCAAAACTTAATTCGCAGAGCTTCCCGCTACACTCTTGTAGCCAACACCCTTTATCATCGAGGATATCACAACATCATCTCTAGTTGTTTAGACTCAAACTGATGCAGGAGCATCCTGGGTGTAAGAGAAATCTTGCATCACCCAAAAATATTTCTGGTTTCGTTTCAATAAGGGCTATCTTCTACAGAGCTACTTTTTTTGGAAATTTACTATTTTTAGTAAGTTTTCCATTTGAGCTCAGAAAGGTCTATTTTCTTCCCTGGAGGTTCATTTTGGTTATATTAGCCTACCAGTAAAGTTTCATTTCCAAATCAAATCTAGTTTTGAACATATTAAAAAAATTTAGTATTGGCAACAGGGTACAGAAACTTCAAACTCAATTTTGAAGGCTTTAGAGGCCCCAGATGAGGTCAAAACTTTGATTGAATTAAGCTTTCTTGATTTAGGTTTTGTAGAGCACTTCACACCCTTTCTAAAATGGGATCATAATAGTCAATCGGGTCAATGGGTGATGACTTGTGGTCTCCGAAAGTTGGGTCACCTGAAATGGTGAAAAATGATTTTCCTTCAAAAATTTTGTTTGGGTTTCAAAAGTTGTTTTGAGCCAACTCTGATGTAATAAATTGTAAAATAAAATAATTCTAAGTTTGGTTACCCTTATTGGCTAAAATTCTAGAACCTTCCTAGGCGGTGGAAAATTACCTATATAAGGAAGGTTGTAGTGTTGTCTTAGGTAGTTCAGAGTAGTTCTAGGTAGATCTGGGTAATAAAATTTGAGGCTTTGTCCTACAAAATATTATAAGGGAAAAAGCCCATGTGGCTTTGCATATTGTAATTCTAAAATTTGTAATTCCACATTTGTGGAGATAATAAGAAGCCCATTTTCTATTCCTGTAAATTGTTGTTGTTTCTCTATTTCTGTTATGTGTTAGTGGTATTAAGGGGAGCACCCTTCATTAAGTGGTATCAGAGTGGGAGTTCGTAAGTGTATAAACAGATTGCCAACTATGAGGTAGTTTGCACCAAGACCATGGTTTAGGGTTCCAGTGAGTAGTGCAAAAATGCCTCCATGAAGGGAATGTGGCAGAAGAGCTCGTGGTGTAACACCCGAGGTTAGAGCGCTCCAGAGAAAAGTTGGATCATTGCAAGAAGAGATTTATAGAGGAATGAATCTTAATGTCAGAGATGAAAGAGAGGATGAAGCCAAAGAAGGAAATTCTGAAGGAGAAGTTGAAATTGTGAATCAAGAAGAAGAAAGACTTTTCCAAGCCATTTCCAAGATCGGGAAAAGACCTAAGATTGAGGTTCCTACATTTTTGGGGAATCTTAACATAGAGGAATTGATCAACTAGATCAATGACTTTGAAGAATATTTCAAGTATGAAGATATTGAGGATCCTGATAGTGTCAAGTTTGCGAAGGCCAGACTGAAGGGTCATGCAAAGATCTAGTGGTAAGAGATTCAATTGGAGAGAAATAGAAGAGGAAAGGAGAAAATCACAAGATGAGATCGAATGGTGGACAAATTGAAGTGAACGTTCATTCCTATTGATTATGAGCTTGACCTGCTGAAGAAAATGCAAAGTTTGAAGCAAGCAGGAAGATCTATGTAGGAGTATACAGAGGAGTTCTATTGAATCCTCATTAGAATAGGCCATGCAGAAGCTAATAAGGAGAAAGTTTCCCATTGCCTTAATGGGTTGCAGTTAAGAATTCAAGAGGAGTTGAATTTGGTTCAAACAAACAGTATTGAAGAGACAAACCAATTTTCCCTAAAAGTAGATGAAAAGTTGAACAAGAAGTTTGAGAGAATACAAAATGGAAGAGGTCACAGTGGAAGATCTAGTAGATGATCATATGGAGGCCAAAATGAAGACCTGAAAAAGAAGGATGAGGCCAGTAGCAGTAAAAATTAGAGAGGAAACAATTCCAATCATTTCCATGAGTAGAATAATAGAGATTAGAGAGGAAGAGGAAGAGGACAAGGATTTGGAAGAGGAGGCTTCCATGGAACATGTTTTCACTATGGAGAAGAAGGTCATAGGGCATATGAATATCCTCAATGCCAAGGAAGGATGGATAGGAGAACTGAAGGCCAGGCTAAAGTTGCACATGTAGATGAAGATGCCAGATCATCACATTATGAAGATGCTAAAAGAAGAGAAACACTAATTAATAGAAGAGTCCTACTGAGTGGGGAGAATGAACTTGAGAAAAGAAGAAGCTTGTTTCGCACTAGATGCAAGTGTGAGGGTAAATGTTGTGATGTGATTATTGATAGTGGAAGCACTGACAATTTGGTGTCAGAAGAGATGGTGACAAATTTCAAGCTCAAGAGATAGAAACATCCACATCCATACCAGATTGCCTAGGTGTAGGATGACCAAATGGTCATGGTCAATGAACAATGCCTAGTGAAGTTCAAGACTGGTGGATACCATGATGAGGTACTATGTGATATCATATCTATGGATGCATATCATATGTTGTTGGGTAGACCATGGTAGTTTGATAGATGTGTTGTACATGATGGTCATGCAAATACTTATTCCCTAACGAAGGATGGAGTGCGACATAAGCTAAAGCCATTGAATGACATAGAAGAAAAGGTATGTGGTAGTGCAATAATAAATTTTGTTGATGGAAGAAAATTCCTAGATGGTATGAGGCATGAGCATGTGTGTTTTGATTTCATTCCAAAAGTTGGCAAAGAGGGAGTAGAAGATGTACTTGTAGAATTTGTAGATTTGTTGAATGAGTTTCAGGATATTGTATCTAATAATGTTCCTGATGGATTACCAATAGTAAGGAAGATCACTCATTAGATGGACTTGATTCCAAGAGCCAGTTTTCCAAATAAGGAAGCACATAGAATAACACCAACAAAAAGTGAAGAGCTAAATAGATAAGTACATGAGTTATTGCAAAAGGGGTTGATTCGAGAGAGTCTGAGTCCCTCTTCTATACTAGCAGTATTATCACCAAAGAAGAATGGAGAATGGAGGATGTGTACAAACTCCAGGGCAATAAACAAGATCACAATCAAGTATAGGTTTCAATTGCCACAAATAGATGATATTATGGATTATTTAAGTGGGGCTATGTATTTCTCAAAGATAGATCCAAAGAGTGGATATCATCAGACTTGGATCAGAGAAGGAGATGAATGGAAGACTACCTTCAAGATAAAGGAAGGACTGTATGAGTGGTTGGGAATGCCTTCGGGGCTAACCAATGCACAGAGCACTTTCATGCAGCTCATGAATGAGGTTCTGAAAGAATTTTTGGGTAAGTTTGTCATTGTTTACCTAGATGATATTTTGATCTTTAGCAAAACATTGGAGGAACATATGGTGCATATTCATATGGTGTTTGAGAAGCTGAGAGAAGAGAAATTATTGATAAATTTCAAGAAAGAGTTATTGTATTTGGGATTTATAGTTTTGGAACAAGGTCTAAAAATGGACCCAGAGAAAGTACAGGCTATCCTTGAATAGCCTACTCCAAGGAGTGCTATGGAGGTAAGATCTTTTCATGGTTTGGCTAGCTTTTACATAAAGTTTATCAAAAATTTTAACAGTATTTGTGGACCCTTGACTAAAACAATGAGAGGGGATAGAAAAGAGTTCAAGTGGACTAATGGAGCAGATAAGAGTTTAAACTATTGAAACATAAAGTTATAGAATAGCCTATTTTAGCACTTCCAAATTTTAATAAGGTGTTTCAAGTAGACTATGATGCTAGTGGTACTGCAATAGGAGCTATTATGAGTCAAGAAGGTAAACCTGTTCAAGGAACTCAAGAATTTATATCTAGAGGATCCTGATTTTGGTGAAGCTTGAAAAGCTTGTAAAGAACCTATTACTCTAGACAGAATGAAGTAGTTGGATTTCATCATTCAAGATGATATGCTATTCAGAGGGAGCTAGTTGTGCATTCCATGAAATTCTATGAGGGAGAATGTCATCAAGGAGAAGCATAGCGGAGGATTGGCTGGACATTTTGGTCATGATAAAACCCTTGCTTTGGTTAGTGAGAATTATTATTGGTCATAGTTGTAGCAAGATGTCAAGAAGTTTGTACATAGTTTTAGAGTATGTCAGATGGAAAAAAGAGTGAAGAAGAATATAGGGTTGTATCAGCCATTACCTATACCAGAGAAGCCTTGGGAGGATATCAGTATGGATTTTGTTCTTGGTTTGTTAAGGACTCAGTGGGGACATGATTCAATTTTTGTGGTGGTTGACAGATTTTCAAAGATGACACATTTTATTCCCTGTAAGAGGACTAATGATGCATTTCATGTGGCAGAATTGTTTTTCAAAGAAGTGGTGATACTACATGGTTTGCCAAAGAGTATAGTTTCAGATCAAGACACTAATTTTGTTGGATATTTCTGGTGTACATTGTGGAAGAAGTTAAAGATAGATTTGAAGTCTAGTTCATCACATCATCCACAAACTGATGGATAGACATAGGTGGTGAATAGGAGTTTGGGGAATTTGCTGAGGTGTTTGGTTGGAGATAAGCCAATAGGATGGGAATTAATTTAACCACGGGTGGAATTTTCATACAATAATTCTGTCAATAGGAGCACTGGTAAATCAACATTCCAACTTGTATATGGAAGTAGTCCCAGAAATGCATCTGAGTTGAGGAAGATAGATAAAGGAGAAATAAGTAGTGCTAAAGCTAAGGATTTTGCAGAACATTTAAAGAAAATCCATGAGGAGGTGAGGAAGCACATTACCAAGATGAATGCATAGTATAACGCTAAGGTAGATGAGAAAAGAAGACATAAGGAATTTCAGGTTGAAGATGAAGTCATGGTTCATTTGCGGAAGGAGAGATTTCTAGTTGGTACATATAACAAGTTGAAAATGAAGAAGTTTGGTCCATGTAAGATACTAAAGAAGCATGATTCAAGAAATGGCTATGAGGTAGAATTTCCTATTGAGATAAATATTTCACTAGTGTTTAACATTTCAGATCTGACAGAGTATCATGAGGGAGGTATTGAAGATGAGATCACAAAAGCATAGTGGAGTATTCTGGCAACTAGTTCAGCTACCAAGGAGATTGAAGACACACTGGATAGTCATGTTGGCTGAAGCACAAGGAATGGGACATATGAAGAATATCTAGTCAAATGGAAAGGATGATCTGTTGAAGATTCATCATGGTTGACAAGGGAGGAGGTTAACCATCTTGGTTTTCCTCTTCACACCTGAGTCATGATAGGGTCACTTGTCAAATTACCCTAGGTGTCTGATGCAGGAGCATCTTGGGTGTAAGCGCAATCTTGCATCACCCAAAAATATTTCTAGTTTCTTTTCAATAAGGGCTATCTTGTGTAAAGCTTCTTTTTATGGAAATTTACTATTTTTAGTAATTTTTCCATTCGAGCTCATAATGGTCTATTTTCTTCCTTGGAGGTTCATTTTGGTTATATCAGCCTACCGGTAAAGTTTCATTGTCGGATAAAATCTATTTTTGAAGATATTGAAACTTTTTGGTATTGGCAACAGGGTACAAAAACTTCAAACTTAGTTTTGAAGGCTTTAGAGGCCTTGGATGAGGTCAAAAGTTCAATTGAATGAAGCTTGCTTGATTCAAGCATTGTAGAGCACTTCATGCCCTTTCCAAAATGGGGTCATAATAGTCAATTGGGTCAATGGGTGATGACTTGTGGTCTCCGAAAGTTGGGTCACCTGAAATGGCGAAAAATGATTTTCCTTCAAAATTTATTTTTGGGTTTCAAAAGTTGTTTTGAGCCAACTCTGATGTAATAAATTGTAAAATAAAATAATTCTAAGTTTGGTCAGCCTTATTGGGTAAAATTTTGGAACCTTCCCAGGCGGTGGAAAATTGCCTATATAAGGAAGGCTGTAGTGTTGTCTTAAGTAGTTCGGAGTAGTTCTGGGTAGATCTAGGTAATAATTTGAGGCTGTCCTACAAAATATTGTAAGGGAAAATCCCCATGTGGATTCGCATATTGTAATTCTAAAATTTGTAATTCCACATTTGTGGAAATAATAAGAAGCCCATTTTTTGTTCTTACAAATTGTTGTTGTTTCTCTATTTCTGTTATGTGTTTGTGGTATTAAGGGGAGCACCCTTCATCACAAACGAGGTCATCCTTTCTTTACAAGAGGTTCAAACTAGAATTTGTGATTCCCACAGGAGTGGCATGGTCCTAGAAAAGCAATTGCTTAGAGTCAGGTATCACTGGAAAACAATGGAACATGATGCCTGTGAATTTTTCAAGAAAAGTTTTCCATGTCAGCAGTATGTGAATCTGATTCATGCTCTAGCTCAAGACTTGCAACCTATTGCACCACCTTGGCCATTTTCATGTTGGGGATTCAACCTCATTGGGTTAATCACTCCCCTATCCTCAGATGGACATAAATATATCATAACAGCCACATAATACTTTACAAAGTGGTTTGAAAAATTTTTGCTCATCCTCACTACTGGCATCCAAATATCCAACTTCATGTTATACCATATCATTTTTCACTTCGACATCCTTTCCACCATCTTCACAAATCATGACACACACTTTGAAAACCACCATGTGTATGATAGCTATGCTAGACTACACATCCATCATCATTTTTCTAGCCCATACTTCCCTCAAGGAAATTGCCAAGCTAAGGCAACCAATAAAACCATCCTCAAAATCCTCAATAAGGTTCTCAATGATTCTAGTCATGAATGGCACCTCCAAATAGATCCCACCTTCTGGGCCTACTATACTTATTATCGCACTCCCATAGGCACCACTCCATACTCCCTTGTATATGGTGCTGAAACTATTTTATCCACCGAGGTCGAGCTCCCATCATTGCATGTCTCCATGAAAAACTAAACCACAAATGAAGACTACCACATGCCACACCTCACACAACTAGACCTGTTAGATGAAAAGAGGCATCAATAATATGATGATATGGTTGCATACTATAATCTACTTATAATGAGCTATAACAAGAAGGTCAATCCAAGACAATTCCAAGTCGGAGACATGATCCTCAAAGAAAATTAGAAAGTGCAAGCACACCGAGAGAAAAAAGACAAGTTTGAACCTTCTTGGTTAGGTCCTTATGTTGTCATAACATTCTTTGGATCTAAAGCCTATCATTTATCAACACTAGAAGAAGAGCCCTTGAATGATCATATCAACATCATACATCTGAAGAGTTTCTATGCTTGAACTAGATCCTACATATCGAGAAAATCCATAAAATTTGGAAAAATCAAGAAAAATGTGAAGAGGTTCCCACTAGGCCTGCCAACATGTGATCAGAGAAAACCTAACCTATTTGAAACAAGTGTAGACATTCAAATATTATCCTAACATTGTATTCGTAGCATATTGTAAAAGAAATTAGCACTTCACAGCCTGTCACCGTTAGATTTTCTCTTGATTTAGGGATGGGAATGTTCTCTCAAAACACTTGGAGCATGTCCCTAATGTAGATTAGGAAGGTTTAGGATCAAAGAGGGACCATGAAAACCCCATAGTGGCATAGAATCATGTATAGAACACTTGATGTTCTTGTAGAGCCTCAAGGAGCCTAATGAAGGTAAAATGCAAATTAAGCTAGATTGATTTTAAGCCCAATATAAATGTCAGATAATGAAAATGCTATGAAAAATAATGAAATAAACTATATTAATCCATTAATGCTAAGCTAGGATGTGAGTTAAAAATATTAGAAATGAACCAAAAATAACAATTAAGAATTAAGCTATGATGATCTAGAAATGATTTAGAATTATAACACTACTATATAAATGAAAGGTGAATTGGTCTTTTGATCTTGGAAGTGAGGGCATTTATAGGATTGTGGGAAGAGCTTGGGTTAGGAAGTGGAGTTAGGTTCAGAGTCAAGACTTGGAGTAGATTTTGGGGTATGGTTAGAGGAAAAGTTAGATGGATGAGGGTTAAGGGTTGTTCACACATGTGTGAGAAACACTAGGGAAGTGTGCCTAGGGAACCAAGGTGAAAGAGAAGACATGGACTTCATTATGAGGTTGTAAGAGCCTTAATGAGGGTGAAGGAGTCATTAATGATTATGTAAGGCTCATTAATGAGGGGTTTTGACCAAAATTCAAAGTAGGGTGGATTACACTAAGAAGGTTAGGAATCATCTTCTAATCAGGTTTAGGAAATATTAGAAGGGTTTAGGGTTCTCTAGAAGATTCTAGGGTTTTAGGCTTTAAATAAATATTTAATTTATTTAAGGTTTATGACTTTGTTTTTCAAATAATGATTTAATAAATAGGGGGAAATCATTTAAATTTGATTTAAATGCTTTTGGCTAGGTTTTCTTAATTAAATGTATTTAATTAAAATAGGAGAGAAGATAATGACAATAAAACTAATTATATAATTAAATAATTAAATAATTAACAAATGATGATGTCATTGGGGGTTTCTAGAAAAATAAAATATTTTTATTTTGGAAAAGGCATTTTAGGTGTCTACAAAAGGTATGGTGGAAAATATTAGAGAGACCTACCTACTTGATGATTATGAGGTGAAACTACATAAGAAGAGACAAAACTTGAGGCAAAAAGACCTTGAAGTGATTGTCTATATAGATGAGTTCCATAAATTGTGTCTTAGATCACATGTGATGGAGGATAAAATCCTAAAGGTGGCTAGCTACCTAAATGGCCTAAGGTGGAACATCCATGAAGAGATAAGTCTCTTGAGCCTAAGAATAGTCCATCGGTGTTATCAGTTAGCTCTCAAGGTGGAAGAGAAACTCAAAAGGAGACATGACTGAAGTAGCTGAGGTAAAGGTAGAGGGAGAGATAGTAGAGGTCATAGAGGTAGTTTTGGAGGAAGAAATTTAGAACAAAGGAGTCAAGGTGAGACCAAGCTCATAGAGCAACAATGAGAAGTCATCAGTAGTAGAGGTGGTTATACTAACAGGGGTAGAGGATCAAGAAAGAACTATAGAGGGAGATCGAGTGGTCAAGGAAGATGAACCTACTTCTCTTCCATGAAGTGTTATAATTTCCATTAGTATAGGCATCTGACATATAGGTTCTCTAAGAAAATTTCAACATCCCAATGTGGAGAGAAGAGGGTGAACTATATTAAAGGAGAATCATCAAGCAATAAGATTAAAAAAGTGGCACTAGATTCAAAAGTGGGAGATAACCTTATGATAAGGAGAACAATCATTAAGGAGCTAATCAGAGAGGAGCCAAGCCAAAGAAGTTCATTATTCATAATCGAGTGCAACATACTAGGAAAGGTTTACAAGATCATCATAGACTCGAGATCCACTATCAACATAGTCTGAAATGAACCAGTCAACAAGTTGAATCTTTAAAGGATTCCACATACCAACCCTTATAGGGTCAATTGGTTGAATAATGGTCAACATCTATTGGTGAATGAACAATCTTAGGTAGACTTCACCATAGGGAGATAAAAGGACAAAGTGTTGTGTGATGTCTTATCCATGGATGCTTTCCATCTCTTATTGGGAAGACCCTAAAAATTTGATAGGAAGGCCATCCATGATGGAGCCAAGAAATCATATTCATTCAAGAAAGATGGAGTTACATTTAGAATCTTGTGCATCCTAGAAGAAGGTGAAGTGAATCCAATAGGTCGTAATGTTATTATGCTAGGAGAAAAAGAGTTCCTAAATTCCCTAGAGGAAGGTGAAGGAGTGGGCTATGCTTTGGTGTTGAAACCTAAAGAAGAGAAAGAGGTGAAGAAACCAAAGGTACCCATGAAAGTGTAGGAGTTATTGGGAAAGTATAAGGAGATAGTGAGTGATGGAAAGACATCCACCCTACCTCGTAAAAGAGCTATAAGCCGTCAAATAGACTTTATACTGGGAGCATCCCTAAATTATAAATCTACCTACAAGATGACCCCTCAACAAAATGAGGAAATTTCCAAGAAAATACAAGAACTACTTGACCAAGGCCTCATAAGAAAAAGCATAAGTCCTTGTGCAGTCCCCAATGTCCTAGCACCAAAGAAAGGAGGAACTTGTAGGCTGTGTACAAACTATAGGTCCATTAATAGGATCACCATAAGGTATAGGTTCCCAATCCAAAGAATAGAAGAATTGATGGATTTCCTAGGAGGAGCCAAATACTATTCAAAGATTGACATGAAAAGTGGATACCACTAAATAAGGATTAAGGAGGGAGATGAGTGGAAAACTTCTTTGAAGACCATAGAATACCTATATGAATGCTTAGCCATGCCCTTTGGGTTGTCCAATGCTCCTAGCACCTTCATGAGGCTAATGAATGAATTCTTGAAATAATTCATAGGTAAGTGGGTAGTAGTATACCTAGATCACATTCTTATCTTTAGTAGACCAAGGAAGATCCCTTGAGGTAGCTACAAGATGTGTTGTAAAGGATGAATGAGGAGAAGTGAATCATCAACCTAGACAAGTGTGAGTTTATGAGACAAGAGTTTGTATACCTAGGCTTTTTGGTTTCACAAGGGAAATTGAAAATGGAAACTAGCAAGGTGGATGAAATCATAAATTGGCCTACACCTAAGTATGATAAAGAAGTGAGAAGCTTCGATGGTTTGACATAGTTCTATAGGAAGTTGATTAGATAATTTTGTAAAATGTGTGCAGCAGTTCTAGATAGCATTAAGTGAGGAATGAAAGATAAATTCCAATTGAATGATAAATCTAACAAAGGATTTGAAACCTTGTAGAGGATGATAGATACCCAACCAATATTGGTGCTACCTAGCTTTGAGAAGTTATTCACTATTGAATGTGATGCTAGCAACATTGCTATAGGAGAAGTCCTAAGTCAAGATGACAAACCAATGGCCTTGAATATTGAGAAGTTGAGTGAAGAAAAGAATGATTACTCTTCATATGATTTGGAGTTATATGCATTAGTTAAAGCCCTAAGTAAGTGGAGGCATTACCTCTCCCCTAAGGAATTTGTGGTGTACACAAATAACCAGGCTTTAATATTTCTCAATTCACCAGCCAAGCTAAGCCAAAAACACATGAAGTGGGTAGAATACATTCAAGCCTAAATATTTATAATTAAGCGTAAGAAGGGACACCAAGAAAAGTGGGAGATTCTTTGAGGTGAAGACTCTTGATAGTCCAAGAAATCCAATTGAGGAGCATTGACATAGGTAGCTTCAAGGAACTATACTAGGACGATGAAGACTTCTCAAAATCTTAAAAGGTATGAAAAGAGTTCCAAAATCATTTCTATAGTGAGTCTAGTCTGGCTATATTATTCAAGAAGGTAATTTTTTTAGGGAAGGGAAACTTTGTGTGCCTAGAAGTTCAATGAGAGAAAACCTCAATCAAGAGAAGCACAATGGATCATTGAGTGGGAACTTTGGTGTACATACGACCTTTTAACTAGCTCAAAGATTCTATTTTTAGCCTAAGATGAACCAAGACATCAAAAGGTATGTGGAGACTTGTATAGTCTATAAAAAAGCTAAAGGCACTTAATCCAATGTAGGGTTGTATCAACCCCTTCCAATCTTGAATAGACCTTGGGAATGTCTTAGCGTGGATTTTTTTGTAGGGTTGTCCAAGACAAATTAGGGATTTGATAGCATATTTGTGATTGTAGATAGGTTTAGCAAGATGGACCACTTTGTGCCAAGAAAAATCACTCATGATGCTTTCCATATAGAAAATTTGTTTTTCACAAAAGCAATTTGCATCCATGGCTTACCTTTGAGTATTGTATCTGACGGAAACTCCAAATTCATGAGTCACTTTTAGAAAAATTGGTGGCAAAATATTGGCAGCAACCTATCTTTTAGGTCTGCATACCATCCATAAATAGATGGATAGACCAAGTTGGTTGAGTATGTATAGGATCATGGTATGCCAAACTAGGCCCTTAAGTGGCAATGAAAATTCAGATAATTAGGTTGAGGAAAGTTGACATAAAATTTGAACAAGTTATAAATATTTTATCAAAAATATGTAACAAGAGAATCTTTAGAAAATTGAATTTAGTTTCTAAGATACTAGGCCTTTTTTGAAAAATGATTATTCTATATGTTGAAAATTTCAAATTTTAATGTAGTAGTATGAAAATTTCAACAAAAAAAAAAGTAGGTGTATGTTTGACCACCTTAAACACAATCAAATGATAATTTTTTTAACAAGATTCTAGATATAATTAGTAGACTCATGTCTGGATGTGACACATATTTTTTTGTAATATTTTTCCAAGTAAATAATTAATTATCATTTTTCTTCTACAACTTTTCTAGAATACTAAAATCTCGTGTCTGACCACGTTAACTTAGTCTAAAATTAATCAAATTGAATTTTTTTAATTTTTCTTGTAGTTGGAAAAGCATAGAATGTGACACATGTTTTGGATTTCAAAAATGTTATACAGTTTGAAAGTTATAGCTATTTTTCAATAAGTCTATCAATCAAGACTAGAATGATAAAAAGTAAGGGTATGTCTGACCACATTAAACAAAATCAAATGATAATATTTTTTATAAGATTCTAGATAAAAGTAGTAGACTCATGTCTGGATGTGAAGTATATTTTTTTGTATTTTTTTTCATGTAAATAATTAATTATGATTTTTCTGCTACAAATTTTCTTGAATATAAAAACTCTCATGTCTAACCACATTAAATTAGTATAAACTTCATCAAATTGAAAGAATTGTTTATTATTATTATATTGGGTGAAGCATAGAATGTGATGTATATTTCATATTTAAAAAATGTTATATTGTTTGAAAGTTATAGTTATTTTTCAAAGAGTCTATCAATCAGGACTTATTTTTCACATCATCACTTTTTGGCATACCATGATCTTGTACATACCCGGTTAACAGAAGTTTGGTAAATCTCCTAAGTTTCCTAACTAAGGAATATGGTCAAATATGGGACCAAGTCATTGTAGAAGTCCCTTTTAGGTGGTCTGTGAGGTTCACCCAAGAGGTATCCACAAGCTTAGAGAACTTGGAGATACAACAAAAAGAAGTGGGAATGCTAAGGATTTTCCTCAGTCCATGAAGGAGGTGCATGATTTAGTTACACAAGATCTTATGGACATTAACACCAAGACAAAGAACAAAGTTGATGAGACAAAGAGATATCTTCAATTCCAAATAGGGGATATTGTGATGGTTCATTTGAAAAAGGATAGGTTGCAGAAGGGGGTCAGTCACAAGTTTCAAATGAGAAGGATTGGCCCTTGGGCAATCCCAGCAAGGTATGGGAATAATGCTTACAAGGTGGACTTTATAGCAGACATAAGGCTCTCACCGGTGTTTAATGTTTCTAACTTGGTGCCTTACAAAGGGATAGTCCAAGTACAAGGTGGTGAACATATTGAAGTTGAAGAATATATTGAGGCCTTAAAGTTTCCAGTCACACCAAGACCTCAAGCACAAACGATATTAAGCTCCTGGGTCACCAAGAAGATAATGCACAAGACATACATTGAATACCTTATCAAATAGAAAGGCAAGGAAGATGCACAATCTACATGGATCTCTAAGATATCGATACATAATTTTTACATTGGTCTTGACTCAATCCCTTCCAAAGTGACTTGATCACTTTTGTTTAGGGGAGAATGGTGCAGGAGCACCTAAGACCTAGCCTAAGTTTCCTACCCTAGTTTTGTCTTGCACTAGTCCTAGCCAAACTAGGAGGTTAATAAAGTCTCCAAGAGAGTCTAGGTGTTATAGGAAGTTATTTGGTTAAGTTAGGTTTAGTTTGTGTTAGTAGAGCCTAGAGTGGAAGCTAAGGTGTCCCTACGAACTAGCTTAGTCCTAAGAAATGGAAAAAGGACCTAAGGTTGGAAAAGACCTTATAATATTAAGATATGGACAAAATAATCTTAAAATGGATTTGAGAATTTTTTTATAACATTTTAGGAACTTAGAATTTTTTTGGGATAGAAGGTAAGAAACAATGAAAACGTTGCTAAAACGTTGTCATGACAATTTTTGCAACTTTGCAAAGTTACATGACAAGTTTTTGTCCTAAAGGGATGAATGAAGAGATTAGGTCAAATGAAAATCCTAGCCACCAAAAATTCATGTAAAGAAGATATATAAGCCCTGAATGGCTCTAATACTGAGGTTGGTTCATTTTTTTAATTACTAGCATTAAGATATCAGACACTGTTACAGACAGT
Source organism: Chamaecyparis obtusa (assembly GCA_027943335.1). Taxonomy (NCBI): domain Eukaryota; kingdom Viridiplantae; phylum Streptophyta; class Pinopsida; order Cupressales; family Cupressaceae; genus Chamaecyparis; species Chamaecyparis obtusa. The sequence goes on along the minus strand of BSBK01001046.1, from coordinate 44,378 downwards.
CAGGACAAAGTCCTTTGTTTCATTGCATCAGTAGGATATAATGGTTTATATTTTTGTTTGTAAAGAAGGAATTAGTCAAGAATATTTTTTTTTCCATTCTGCATCAATTTATGTATGTTTTAATATATTTTTGATAGCCTAGGTGTAATCTTTTTGGTTTATTTAGTTCACTGGCTTGTAAATAGCAATGTGTAGAAACATGGCTCCCCCATAGAATCCCATTGTGTGTTCATCATAGTCTATGGTTACATGGAAGTGGAGCCCATTTATAGTGTATTTAGCCAAGTAGGAGGTTTGGCATTGAATATGGCCATTTTTGCAACCTTTCCCTAGGTGAGAAGAATCATTGCCCAACTATGAACAAGGAAGTAAATTGTAAGTTTTCTTGTAGGGGTGACTAAGAAAATCCAATCCAAGACCTTAGAGATGTAAATGATGATAAAAAAGATACTTGATGAGAAGATAGAGGCTTGAACAATCCATTTGGAAAATATAACCTTACTATGAACGGTGAGCTCCTAGAAGCCACTAAAACCCTCACTAAACCCTCCTAGTTGAGTTAGGGCATTGTATGCATACTTAGGACCCTAAGACCCACAAAATATCTTTGGGTTAAGCGATTTACCAAATAATCCATGATTTTTTTGGGAGGTCCTTCTGGAGAAATTTGTAGAAAATCCTAAAAACCCAGATTAGTAGGCCTAATTGGGGCTCTAGGACTACAAGGCCAAAACAAAGAATTTGATGAGATCAATAAGGATATATTGGAAAGATCTTGATGAAATGTATCAAGAATTGAATCAAGAAATGAATTGGTCACCTTCATACCCCTACAAGAATCACTACTTTCTTAGGAGGTAAGCTACATTTGGAAGGATAGAAGAGAGCATGAGAAAAGAGGGAACACTTAACCATTGATAGGCCACCTAGGAGTTTGGGAGTAGTCTTATTTTGTTTTAGGACATTGAGGAAGTCCTTAAGAGATAAGGAGGAATCTTTTTGAAGCTCTATTCAAGGAATTGGGGAGTTGGAGAGTTAGGAACCTAAGTGGTCCTAACATGAGATCTTGAATCCTAGTGTGATCCTATCAATCCTACATCAGACACCCAAGGTGAATAGAATATTTTACATAAGAGGACCTTATGAACATCTGATAGGATTCAAGACATAAATACCATACTCATTTTTGACACATGTATCATCTTTGTCTAAAACCATCATATTCCTCACATGGCTACACATAATATCAAAATCCTTAAACCTAATAGTATACAATCCATTAGGAACTACTTTGTTACTACTTATATGATTATATGTTACTTCTAGATGAGACTAAGAGGGGGGTGAATTAGTGTAACCAAAATATCTAACTATTTTCACCACCAACTTCCTAAAGATGTAGAATACAATACAAATATCAAAGTAGTAACAAAGTAAACCAAACATCAAAAGCATGAAACACTTTGAAACATATATTTTTCTCATGGAAACCCTTGTTTTATTGAAAAACCACATGTGGGAATTAGTACCCACAAATCCTCACTATTGTAGTAATAAGTTTTTGTGTTAGGAGCATTACATCCACCTAGGTAAGGGTTCACCTTGTTAAGATTGTTTGGCCCTAGTAGGAGCTTATGTAAAAGACCAATTAGGATTTATCTAGTTAAGGGATTTAGAGCTATTTCTGTGAGTCACCTTGTTAGAGGATTTTGATCTTCAGACCTATTAGCATTAGAACTCTCACTAGATTCATAATTTTGATTATCCTTACAAATAGTAGCTTTGAATATAATTTCATACTTAGGAAGATTATCATGAAGTCTAGTCATTTCAAAAGAAGATAACTTATCAACCACTAAGTTTGTTGTCACCTTAGAAATAGTTCTAATCTCTTCAATTGCAACACCTTTATTATCATAATAAGGAGGAAAATATATCATAATTTTAGAAATAGTCTCATCTTCATCCATTACTCAACCAACACCTTTCATTCCACAAAAAGGTTTGGTCACCTTCTTAACATAAGCTTGAATATTTTCATCTATGCTCATCCTCAAGGATTCTAGCTTTCATTTGAGGCTCTGCAACTTTTCTTGTTTCATGCAAGGTTCTCCTTCATGTACTTCAATTTTTTTCCATACATCATGTGTAGTTTCCAACTCCATGACATTTATATATTTGGCATCTGATAAGGTACTCAAAAAGACTTTCTTGTCTCTCATGTTACATATGATTTTTTTCCTCATCAGTAGTAGAAATGGAAAAAGCTACAGGAGGCTTGTAATATTTCTTTGTAACATCCCATTATTCCTCTCCAGTGCATCTCAAATTTATAATAATTCTACCCTTCAATAAAATATAACTTGTCAATCTTGGACTTTCCAAAAAAGTTGTCATCTCGGATAACCTCAAGAAGTCAAGCTCCAAAAATGGGATCTATATCTTATACTAATTGATTGACATAGGGAATCCCACACAACTAAGAGGGAGGGGATGAATCATTTGTGTCAAAATAAAACTTATCAATGGTTAAGTTCCTTACTTAATAAACATGAAGAAAATAAACCATCAACATAATAACACATAACACTAGATATTTCTGTGTGGAAACCTAGTTAAGGGAAAAATAATGGTTGGGATAAAATCCACTAGATAATGTACTAGCATATAAAAATCCCATTAAAGTTACAATGGGGAATGCACATAGATTTAGGATCATTTCCTAAACCTCACTACTCAAATACAAATAAGGGAAACAACCCAAAATACAACTAGGGCTTCAACCCAAAAGATGGAGTACAATCCACTATGGGAAACAATCCACTAATTTGATGAAATGAATGATATCATCTTAGACATGCCAATATATCTCCAATGAAGTACAACTTTGTTCTAAATTTATTTTAGATTCTACTCATACCTCTTTGCACATCTACTATTATCACATTATTTAGTACATCCATCACATCCATACCTTCTATTGATCTCAAAGATTACATATTTAAATACATTACATCAACTTATCACAACTAGGTCATCCAAGGACCTAATTACAAAATATTCTAGAGATCAATACATAATTCATTCAATGTGATCCAAGAAATGTTGGCTAAGACATAGCTAGGACCCAAATCACCACCTATTAACATGCCATGATCCAAAGATAACACCTTGAATCTTCACAACACAATAACTAAACATGTCAGCCAAGAACACACACATGCCATACAAAAATGGCTTAATTTGAACAAATAACTTAATGAAATCCATCAAAATGAATATAACATGATCCAAAAACATCATCAAGAAGCATGAATAACCACAACAACAACACAAATATCTCTATCTCAAAATCCATAACTATCTCTACACTATTCACCAAGAATAATGAACATCAACCTTTGTCACAAAAGAAGAATAGTTTACAACATCAAAATAATGAACCATCTAAGATGAGATCACACATCCATGTTATAAAATCACCACCAGGTTAGCAACAAAATATATTGCATGGCTGATTCTCATCGATCAAAAAACTACCACATTGTCTCCATAGAAATAACTAGAAAACTATCTTCTGATAACTCACTCATTAATTCATCAAGTCATATAGGTAACATTTTCAACTTGAAAAAAAAAATTTTAGACATTCCTAAGAACATCTCTAGGTTCAAAACAATTGATACCAAACACACTATCTATATTGAACCAAAAAAATCAACCAAATACTCTAGGAAACAATTAGGAATAAAGAAATATGTTGATACCAATGACAAAACATTAATGCCAGAACATATATGATTGAAATATCCAACATAACCATAGTTTAAGTTCACTTATCTCATTTTAATGTTATATCTCAAAGTTGAACTTCTCTTTTGGGTTATGAGTAAGGATTCTATTTGTATTTTAACAAAATTATATCTTTTGTTTTTTATCAGGTTTTGGTCACCCATGTATAGTAAAAAATGCATGTTTAGTTTTTGAGAGTCATTCGAAATCAATATTTTTAATATATTTTTAGTCATATATGTTTTTTTAGTTTATTCTATCATTTCTTCAAGTGCATAGGGTTTCATTTGTTATTGAAAGTCAAAAGGTTACTTCTATCAAACCCTGGTTCAATTATGAGTTAAAATTTTATTTCTTCTATCTATCTTACATGGGTTCTCAAAATCATTCTTTGTAAAGGAAGTTTGTAATTAGTTTGAAAGAGAAGTTACATTTCAAGTTGAGAATATTATGTTATTAGTTCCATGGAAGGTTTCTTTAAGTTCCTTGGTAAGGAACATTATACATACATACATACATACATACATACATGTGCTCCAAGGTGTGCTCATACAAGATTTTCGGGACCTCTCTTGTCCTATCTTCTTTGGATCCTATTCTCTCTACTAGGATATTTTTAGCCTCAAGTTTTCAAGCCTAAGACTACTCTAATTCTACTCAAAGAGTTATCCTCCTTGTGTTTAACCTTGGGGCAATAATCAAAAGTTTTGTCTCAATGCTTCTCAATCACTCAGAAGACTCTAAGTGATTTTTTCGCTACAACTTGGCATTAGGTTTGTAGGGGGTCCATGCATCTTGAAAACATCCATTTTTAATCCTTTTGACCTCATTTTGACAGGTCTCAAAGTTCTTCTCCATTAGGTCCACAAATTGGCTTGTTTGAGATCTATTAGGGGTAATGGTTTCTTGTAGCCCTTGGCAGGGTCCTTTCCCTATTTCTTGCCAAAAACTCCCAAATGACCTACAAAGCCAATTTGATATTTGAATACCTTTTTGGAAGACACTAGAGATTTAATAGGTTTTAGGGTTCTAGGGCCTAGATACAGTGGCTTCCTATAATGTAGGGCCAATAGGGCTAATAGGCCTATTTTTAAGGTCTCTACTAATTTCTTGCTCAAAGTCTAAGAAAATAGATTGGCTAGTGCCCAATATCTTTATCATATGCCAAAATTTTCATAAGACATCTGGAACCATGCTTTTTCCATACTCAACTTCTTTCCCATGCATGTATACACCTATTTCTTCTCTATCACACTCCTAGCCGAGTACACCAGTCTCGCCTATGGCATGACTTTTAAATATCATCCTGACTCTTAAAACTCCCAAACTCCATATTTACATTGTATAATGGCTCCCTAGCCATTTCCATTCAAACCCTTAGGTTCCCCTTGGTTATAATTTATGGGGGAGCCATGAAACTAAAAGCTTCCTAGATTAAACCAGTGAACTACCTACTTGATGAATTTTTTTCTAATGGCTAATAGATCTACTCAAAAATATATGATGGCTGAAAAGAAAAGTCTTAAAACTACCTCTATATCATGAATCCAACATTACATTTCATATTCTAACTCATTATCATATTATAACCATTGAAGAAATATGACTATACTTAGAAAATCCAAAGATCTTCTCTATTCACAAGCTAAAATCTTACACACGCTAACGTATACCTCAAGAAATGAGCTAATAGGTATCATAAGATGCCCATCCCATAATTTTAGGCTTTTACATTTTTTAGGATTAAAAAGGCATAAATAACAATTACATGCAAATATAACCAATATCAAAAAACAATAAACCACACATAAGAGAACACAAGACACAAAGATTTAATGTGGTTCACCCAATCCCTGGGCTACGTCCACCAACAATGAGTCCAATATTTTTTTATCCAATGATTAAAACCTGATTACAATTCATAATCCCCTTGTAGCTAAATTACACCGCAAGTACTAAAATGATACATTAATGAAATCCCTAACCCTAAGCCATATTATACAATATTTTTCTTCTTTATGGTTAGAATGAGTTACATTCATGTCAGCCCAAAAATAGCCAAAAATATGTCAAGAGGAAAAGCGTACAATACTTTCTTGATCAGTCACCACAAGCTAACAATATCCCACTTGGTGACTGATGAGTATCCGCACTAAAAAACCTCCCACTTGGAGATTGATCTTGTAGCAATATTGCTACCACATGAGGCTCCCACTGGATTGAACCACCCTAGACTTAGTTGTTCCTTTATTTTGTTTAGTCTAGAAGACCAACTGACGCTGAACATGAGTTAAACTTCTCCCTTGTTACTACCTTTGTAAACATATATGCTAGATTATCATCTATATGTATCTTTTCTTGCTTTAACTATCCATCATCCAAAATTGACCAAATGAAATGGTACGACAATTGTATGTGTTTTTTCTTTGAGTGCAAAGAAGAATTCTTCGCAAGATGAATGACACTTTGGCTATTTATATGCATAAACTTATCTATCTATGGATGTCCCAATTCTTCCATGAATAATTTAAGCCATATCATCTCCTTAGCTTCCTCTGTAGCAGCAACATAGTCTTCCTCTGTAGTGGATAAAGCAACCACCTTTTGTAGTCAATAAATGCAACTCACTGTTGTCCCACCAATAGTAAATATGTAGCCTATAGTACTTTGTCTGCTATCTATATCTCCTACCAAGTTTGAGTCAACATAGCCTTGTACAATAGTAGTAGATCCCCCAAAGTGTAAACACTTACGAGATGTACCTCTCAAATATCTGAGAATCCATTTGACTGCATTCCAATGCTCAATACCAAGGTTACTCATATATCGGCTAACGACTCTCACTGCATGTGCAATATCTAGCCTAGTACATACCATAGCATACATTAAGCTCCCTATAGTTGAAGCATAAGGTACCCAGGACATTTTAGCCTCTTCTTCTAATGTCTTAGGAAACATTTCCTTAGTCAATTTCAAATGACTAGGCAAAGGTGTGCTGATAGCTTTGGCATTCTCCATAGAGAAATATTGCAACACCTTCTAAATAAATCAGCTTGAGATAGAGACAACTTCCTATTTTTCCTATCTCTACAAATTTTTATCCCAAGGATTTTTTTTTATGCCCCCAAATCCTTCATAGAAAATGAATGTGCTAACTATTGTTTCAACCCCTTAATGTGATCCATGTTAGACCCATCTACAAGCATATCATCAACATATAAACATAAAATAATGTAGTTTTCATCATCCAACCTCTTAAAATAAACACAATGGTCAGAATGACACTGACTGTATCCATGCTCATTCATAAAAGTGTCAAATTTAATATACCATTGCTGAGGTTCTTCCTTTAAGCCATATAAACTCTTCTGCAATCTACACACCAAATTCTCCTTACCCTTGACCTCAAATCCTTGTGGCATTACCATATATATTTCTTCATCCAAATCACCATGAAGAAAAGATGTTTTAACATCAAGCTTCTCTAAATGCAAATCTTCAGTAGCTACTATACTTAAAACAGTATGGATAGAAGTCATTTTAACAACTAGAGAAAATATCTCATCAAAATCAATACCCTTTTTCTATGCAAATCCTTTTACAACTAACCTGACTTTAAATATTTTGTTACCTCCATCCTCTTCTTTTATCTTGTAAACCCATTTATTCTGTAAAGCCCTTTTACCTGCAGGTAACTTACATAAATCTCATGTTTGATTTTGCAGCAAAGAGTCCATTTCATCTATCATTGCGGACTCCCATTGAAGCTTTGTATCCACCTACACAACTTCATTATAAAATTTAGGTTCACCAGCATCAGTTAATAAAATAGAATACAAAGAGGGAGATAATATGTCTAGAGGTCTACTTAGCCTTGTTGACCATCTAACATTCACTAGGGTGTGTGGTATTTGTTGTTTCTATTTTTGTAGAGCATAAGGAGCTACTAGAACATCATCTTTTGGAGTATCATCTAGTACTACATAATCATTTTCTTTCTTCTCATGTTGCTGCAATAGATCTTTGTACAACACCTTCTCATTGAATATGACATCCCTGCTTCTTACAATTTTATGATTTTCAAAATCCCAAAGCCTATAACCAAATTCATCAATACCATATCCAACAAATACACATTTCTTTGACTTAGCTTCTAGCTTGGTTCTATTTTCAGAATCTATATGTGCAAAAGCTTCACAATCGAAGGTTTTTAGAAAAGAATAACTCACCTTCTTACCACTCCATGGTTCCCATGGAATACCACAGTCCAAAGGAGTAGAGGGGCCTCTATTGATTAAATAAACAATAGTTTTCACATCTTTTTCCCACAAATTTTTGGGCAGCCTAGCATGCAACCTCATACTCCTTGCACGCTCCATTATTATCCCGTTCATGCGTTCATCCACTCCATTTTGTTGTGGAGTCTTTGGTACAATTTTCTACCTACGAATACCATTAGAGGAACAATAATCTTCAAATTTTGTATTGCAATACTCATCACCATTATCAAATCTAAGACATTTTAACCTTTTACGAGTTTCATTCTCAACCAAGCATTTCCATTTCTTAAAAGTTTGAAATACATCATATTTTTGTCTAAGGAAATAAATGCATACTTTTCTTGTTGCATCATCTATAAATATAACATAATACAAAGATCCACAAAGGGAAGATACCTAAGCTAGTCCCTATACATCTATATGCACAAGCTCTAATCTCCCATTTTTCTTTTCCTTCCCACTCTTTACAAAACTAACTCTCTTTTGTTTTCCATAGACACAACTTTCATAGAAATCCATATTGACACATTTCAGACCAGGTAAAACATTCTTTGAATGAAGTAATTTCATACTTTTTTCACTCATGTGCTTGAGTCTATTGCGCTAGAATGTCATGTCAGAACCTACAACAATAGTTTGATGTTCTTCCTGCTCAACTGCAGCCACTATTCTTGAACATTCATTATCTTCTGAAACAATTAAAGTAGAAGGAATAGTATGATACAAAGATATAAGGTTCCTACTTTCACACCTTTTACTACTACTAAGGAACCTTTTGAAACCTTCTAATGTCTATCATTAAAAGTAATTGTGTAACCCTCATCACCTAGTTGCCCTGCTGAAATTAAATTCCTACTCAGCCTTGGAACATGTCTTACCTCTTGTAGTAGCCAATGATTTTCATTCTACAACTTAATCTGAATTTTTCCCTTTCTAACTATCTAATAGGGTTCATTATTTCCCAAATAAACTTTCCCAAAATCCCCTTGGACATAATCAAGAAAGTAACCTCTATGGGGTGTAGCATGAAATGAAGCCCCAAAATCTAAAAACCCATGATTCATCAATATTTTCTAAAGAAAGAAGCAAGGCATCCTCTTCAGGTTTATTACTTACCACATTTGCCTCCTTGTTACCTTCTTGTTTGTCTCCTTTATACTTTCGAGACCAGAAATATTTCTTCTTATGACCTATTTTTCCATAGTACCAGCAATCATTTGGCCCTTTGGATTCATACCTATTTCCCTTTAATTTTCCTCTTGATTTCCCATGATTTCTAGAGTTTTTTCCTCTCATTGGTTCTACCTCTATTTTGTGAGTTTAAGACACTACCTGATGTGGATCCACCTAAGATTTTCCTATGAATTTCCTCACTCAGAATAACACCAATAACAACATCAAATTTTAGGGTGTTAGAACTAGGAATAGAGTTACTAACAGCCATTACCAAGCCATTCTAGCTTTCAAGCAAATAACACAAAATAAAGAGAGCCCTAACTTCTTCATAAAAAATAACATTGACATAAGTTAATTGACTGGTAACTATATTAAACTCATTTAAATGATCATTAAATGACCCACCTTCCACCATTTTCATATTAAACAAATGCTTCATGAGAAATACCTTATTTGAAGTGGAGGGCTTTTCATACAACTTCGCTAGGGTTTTCATCAAATCTTCAATCATCATTTCTTGTGTAATATTGAATGCCACCATTTGTGCCAGGCAAAATAGAATACTTCCAAGGGCCTTTCTATCAAGAATTTTCTAGTCCTCATCAGAAATGCTTGCCGGTTTGTTGGATTTTCCTTCCAACGGCCACCATAGATCCTTCTGATAGAGATAGTCCTGTTAATCTCTATTGAGCATTTAAGGTTGTCATTAGTATCAAAGGATAGTAAACAGGTCAGTTAGTTACTTATATTGAGATAGTCAGTAACTACTAAGACAGAGCAGTCGGTAAAGCCTTACACTGAGCATCACACAGTTAACCGAGCACTAGGACACCAACATTGATGGTCAGTAAACACTGAGCATCGTAGTATACACTGAGTATATTATACAGTGTTTATTAATGATCATAGAAAATGGCATAGTAATCAGAAATGGCACATTATTCTATGCAAATGGTTATAACAGATCGTAAAATGGTTTACCAAGATCAAGGAGCATTTATTGTAAAAGATATTCATTAAATGTAATGATTATCTTATTTGTATTAGTTGATCTAGGTTATTTTGCATAGTAGATCTTAGGGTTATGATTATTTTTGTAACCTAATTTTTGTTTAAGTGGCAAAATAGAACACTATATATTGTATATGTTCGCACCATTTTATGAGGTTGTTGAACTGATATATATGAATCACGAAGCACTTGAAGAAATTTCCTATCTTCAAGACAATTAGTTTATCAAGTAGAATAGAGTACAAAGGTTTTCAAATTGAGCAAAATCAAACAAGGCTACTAAGTAGATCAGAGCAGAGAACCATCATAGATAAGGTGATATTTTGATAAGAACTTATAGATCTATTTTAGACAATTGAGTTGTCAACTAGTAGATAGTTTACCTATTACTTTCTGATAATTGTGATAGAGTTTTGATAAATCTCTTAACAGAGTAGACTTAACAGTCTTTGTATAAATCTCTTAACCAAGTACACACTTCATATAGTGTTGTTAAATCCTATAACTAGATAGATCTAGGTGATCTAATATGTTACTCCTAATAGGGTAAGATCACTAGAAGTGATCAAAACTTGTAGCCTTAATAGGCAAACCTTTTCTATCTACATTAGTGAAGAATTTGTGGGTGTCATCCCCACCATAGTTTTTACCTTCTACAAGGGTTTTTGCGTTACCAAAATACTTGTGTTATGTGATTGTCATATTGATTTCATGTTGTTTACTTTCTTAAGTTAACTAGATGATTGATTTATGCAATTAGATTCAAGTTATTTTGATTGGTTATCATAGTGTTCAGTTATAGATCTAAAAGGTTTTTCAACTAAAGTTTTGAAGGCACTAATTCACCCCTCCCCTCTCAGTACCTATCTCTCCTAATTCCAACAAGTCCTCCATTTGCATTTTCCATAACTGAAAGTTTTACCCATTAAACTTGTCAACCTCCAACCTACCCTCATATGCCATTTCTCCCACTCAACCATGAGACTCCCACTAAACCATGAGATCTTCGTGTAGAGGATAATTGAAAAACAACCTTGCAAAAATAACAATTACATGCAAATATAACCAATATCAAAAAATAATAAACCACACAGAAGAGAACACAAGTCACGAAGATTTAACATGGTTCACCCAATCCATGGGCTACATCCACCAAAAACAAATCCAATATTTTATTATCCAGTGATTACAATCTGATTACAATTTGTAATCCCCTTACAACTCAATTCCACTGCAAGTACTAAAATGATACATTAATGAAATCCCTAACCCTAAGCCATATTATACAATATTTTTTCTCTTTAGGGTTAGAATGAGTTACAATCATGTATAGCACTTTCCTGATCAGTCACCACAAGCTAACAACATTGATTTCCTACTTCTAGAATTAGGGGAATCCAAAGTTGTCGAGTTGCATGCAACATTTGTGAAAATTGCTCATGTTGCCATGACAAATTTTTAGCATCTTTTTCATTTATGATGCCAACTAATTTTTAGGACCTGTATCCCACTTAGCTCAATGAAATAACCTCTTTAGGGCCTTTTTAGGAATCTCCCACACTTTTCTCAAGATTAAGACACATTTAGATTTCATTTCCCAACTTTTAGGACTACCCATAAGGACTAACTTTGAAAACAAACTAAGCTAGACTAGTTGGATAGTACTAACTACTAACCCATCTAGGCACACATCAAAAAAATCTTCTAAGGTCCAAACCAAAAGTTTACTGACTTGGCTAGAGCCACTTACAAGACAACATAAAGTAAGGCTTTTAGGGATAGCCTAAGTGCTCCTGCACCATTCTCCCTAAAATAGAAAGATTCAATCCATCCTTGGATTGAGTAAGTTGAGATCAATACCCAACTTTGATCAAGGGTGCTCCCCTTAGTACCACAAACACATAACATAAATAGACAAACAACAACAATAATATGCAAGAACAGAAAATTGGCTTCTTATTATATCCATAAATGTGGAATTACAAACTTTCAGAATTACAATATGCAAAGCCACATGGGCATTCCCTTAAAATATTCTATAGGACAATGCCTCGAATCAATACCCAAATCTACTACCCAGAACTACCCTAGACAACAGTATGGGCCTTCTTTATATAGGCAATTTCTACTGCCTGAGAAAGTTCCAAAAATTTAGCCCTAAGGGCCGACCAAACTTAGAATTATTTTATTTTTCAATTTATTACATCAAAGTCGGCTCAAAATAACTTTTGAAACCTGAACAAAAATTTTGAAGGAAAACTATTTTCCACCATTTCAGGTGGCCTGACTTCCGGAGACCATAAGTCATCACCAGTTGACCCAATTGACTATTATAACCCCATCTTAGAAATGCCACGAAGCACTCTACAAGCTTGAATTGTGCAAAGTGCCCATCACCCAAATTTTTGACCTCATTCGGGGCCTCTAAAGCCTTCAAAACTAAGTTCAAAGTTTCTGTACCCTGCTGCCAATACCAAAAATCTTCAATATCTTCAAAACTAGACCTGATCTAGCCATGAAACTTTGTTGGTAGGCTGATATGACTGAGATGAACCTCCACATGTAAAATCAGAACATTCTGAGATCGTAAGACCAACTTACTAAAAAAATAGCAAGTTTCCATAAATAGTAGCTTTGCACAAGATAGCCCTTATTGAATACAAAAATAGAAATATTTTTGGGTGATGCAAGATTGCTCTTACACAAAGGATGCTCCTGCATCAGACACCCGAGATAATTTGAGAAGTGACCCTGTCACGACTCAGGTGTGCAGAGGAAAACCAAGATGGTTAACCTCCTCCTTTGTTAGCCATGATGAATCTTCAATAGGTCATCCTTTCCATTTGACCAAATACTCTTCATATGTCCTTTTCCTTGTGCTTATGCCAACACGATTGTCTAGTATGTCTTCAATCTCCTTGATATCTGAACTGGTTGCTAGAATACTCCACTATGCTGCTGCAACCTCATCTTCAGAACCTCCTTCATGATACTCTATCAAATCTGAAATGTTAAACACTGGTGAAATATTCAGCTCAGTAGGCAATTCTACCTCATATGCATTTCCTAAATCACGCTTCCTCAGTATCTTACATGGCCCAAACTTTTTCATTTTCAACTTGTTATATGTACCAACCAGAAATCACTCCTTCCACAAATGAACCATGACTTCATCTCCAACCTGAAATTTCTTATGCATCCTTTTCTCATCTACCTTAGCCTTATACTATGTATTCATCTTGGTAATATGCTTCCTCACCTCCTCATGGATGTTCTTCAAATGTTCTGCAAAATCCTCAGCTTCAGCACTACTTATTTCTCCTTTATCTATCTTAATCAACACAAATGCATTTCTTGGACTACTTCCATAGACAATCTCAAATGGTGATTTACCAATGCTCCTATTGACAAAATTATTGTATGCAAATTCTGCCTATGGTAAAATCAAATCCCATCCTATTGGCTTATCTCCAACCAAACATCTCAGCAAATTTCCCAAACTTCTATTCACCACCTATGTCTGTCCATCAGTCTGTGGATGATGTGATGAATTGAATCTCAAATCTATCTTCAACTTCTTCCATAATGTCCGCTAGAAATATCCAACAAACTTAGTATCTCGATCTAAAACTATGGTCTTTGGCAAACCATGTAGTCTCACTTCTTTGAAAAACAATTATGCTACATGAACAACATCATTAGTCTTCTTGCAAGGAATGAAATGTGCCATCTTCAAAAATTTATCAACCACCACAAAAATTGAATCATGTCCCCATTGTGTCCTTGGTAAACCAAGAACAAAGTCCATACTGATATCCTCCCAAGGCTTTTCTAGTATAGGTAATGGTTGATATAAACCTATATTCTACTTCACTCCTTTCACCATCTGACATACTCTGCAACTCTGTACAAACTTCTTCACATCTTTCTGCAATTGTGGCCAATAATAATTCTCACCAACCAAAGAAAGGGTTTTATCATGACCAAAATGTCTAGCCAATCCTCCACTATGCTTTTCCTTGATGAGATTCTCCCTCATAGAACTTCATGGAATGCACAACTGACTCCCTCTAAATAGCATATCATCTTGGATGATGAAATCCAGCCATTTCATCCTGTCTAGAGTAACAAGTTCTGTACAAGCTTTCCAAGCTTCACCAAAATCAATATCCTCTAGATACAAATTCTTGAGTTCCTTGAACCCAACCACTTCAATATGCATCTCTGTCAGCAATAGTTGCCTTCTGCTAAGAGCATCCACAACCCTATTAGACTTTCCACTCCTGTGTTTCAAAACAAATGTATAACTCTACAAAAACTCAACCCATTTAAAATGCCTCTGATTCAACTTTCCTTGACTATTCAAATATTGCAAAGCATGATGATCAATATCCAAAACAAACTCCTTAGGAAGAAGATAATGTCTCCACTTCTTTAATGCCTGAAATATAGCATAAAATTCTTGATCATAGATAGAATATTTTCTCTTAGCATCATTTAACTTCTCACTAAAATACGCAACAGGTTTACTTTCTTAGCTCATAACAGCTCCTATTGCAGTACCACTAGCATCACAATATACTTGAAACACCTTATTAAAATCTGGAAGTACTAAAATAGGTTGTTCTGTAACTTTTTATTTCAATAATTGAAAACTCTTTTCTGCCCCATTAGTCCACTTAAACTCTTTTCTATCCCCTCTCATTGTCTTAGTCAAGGGACCACAAATACTGCTAAAATTTTTCATAAACTTTCTATAAAAACTAGCTAGACCATGAAAAGATCTTACTTTAGTAGCACTTGTTGGAGTAGGCCATTCAAGGATAGCATGTACCTTCTCTGGGTCCATTTTTAGACCTTCTGTTGAAACTACAAATCCCAAATACACTAACTCTTTCTTCACAAAACTGCACTTCTTCAAATTAATCAACAATTTCTCATCTCTCAACTTCTCAAACACCATATGAATATGCATCATATGCTCCTCCAATGTCTTGCTAAAGATCAAGATATCATCTAGGTAAACAATGACAAACTTACCTAAAAATTCCTTCAAAACCTCATTCATGAGCTGCATGAAAGTGCTTGGTGCATTGGTTAGCCCAAAAGGCATGACTAACCACTCATATAGTCCTTCCTTTGTCTTGAAGGCATTCTTCCATTCATCTCCTTCTCTGATCCAAATCTGGTGATATCCACTCTTCAGATCTATTTTTGAAAAATACACAGCTCCACTCAAACAATCCATAATATCATCCATTCGTGGCAATGGAAACCTATACTTGATTGTGATCTTGTTTATTTCTCTGGAATCTATACACATCCTCCATTCTCCATTCTTCTTTGGTGCTAATACCGCTAGTATAGCATAGGGACTCAGACTCTCTTGAATCAACCCCTTCTACCATAACTCATGTACTTGTCTGTTCAACTCTTCACTTTCTGCTCGTGTCATTCTGTGTGCTACCTTATTTGGCAAACTGGCTCCTAGAATCAAATCCATCTGATGACTGATCTTCCTTACCAATGGTAATCTATTAGGTACATTATCAAATATAATATTCTGAAACTCATTCAACAAATCTGCAACCTCTACAGGTACATCCTCTACTTCCTCTTTACCAACTTTTGGAATTAAAGAAAAACACACATGCTCATGCCTCATACCATCTAAGAATTTTCTTCCATCAACAAAAGTTATTCTTTCATTACCACATACCTTTCTTCGGTCTCCTTCAATGGCTTTAGCTTATGTCACACTCCATCCTTTATTAGGGAATAGGTATTCGCATGACCATCATGTACAACACATCTATCAAACTACCATGTTCTACCCAACAACATATGACATGCATCCATAGATATTATATCACATAGTACCTCATCTTGGTACCCATCGATATTGAACTTTACCAGGCACTATTCACTGACCATGAATTTGTGGTCATCCTGCACCCAGGCAATCCGATATGGATGTAGGTGTTTCTGTCTCTTGAGCTTCAACTTTTTCACCATCTCTTCTGACACCAAATTGTCAATGCTTCCACTATCGATAATCACATCATAAAATTTACCCTCACACTTGCATCTAGTGTGAAATAGGATCCTCCTTTTTTTAGGTTCATTCTCACCACTCAACAAGAATCTTCTGTTAATTAGTGTTTCTCCTCTTTTAGCATCTTCAGAATTTGATGATCTAGCACCTTCATCTACATGTGCAACTCTAGCCTGGCCTTCATTTCTCCTGTCTATTTTGCCTTGGCACTAAGGACATTCAAATGCCCTATGACCTTCTTGTCCATAGTGAAAACACATTCCATGGAAGCTTCCTCTTCCTAAACCTTGTCCTCTTCCTCTTCCTCTCTGATCTCTATTATTCTGATCTTGGAAATAATTGAAATTGTTTCCTCTCTGATTCTGGCTACTACTGGCCTCATCCTTCTTTTTCGGATATTCATTTCAGCCACCAGATGACCATCCACCAGATCTTCCACCATGACCTCTTTCATTTTGTCTGCTCTCAAACTTCTTGTTCAGTTTTTCCTCTACTTTTAGGGCAAACTAGTATGCCTCCTCAATACTATTCATTCAAACCAGATTCAACTCCTCCTGAATACTTGGCCTTAACCCATTAAGGTATCGGGAAAATTTCTCCTAATCAGCTTCCACATGGCCTATTCTAATGAGGAGTTGATATAACTCCTCTGTATACTCCTGAACAGATCTTCCGGCTTGCTTCAAACTTTGCATTTTCTTCAATAGGTCAAGCTCATAATCAACATGAATGAACTGTCGCTTCAATTTATCCACCATCAGATCCCATCTTGTGATTTTATCTTTTGCTCTTCTATTTTGCTCCAATTGAACCTCTTGCCACCAAATCTTTGCATGACCTTTCAGTTTGGCCTTCACAAATTTGACCCTATCAGGATCCTCAACATCTTCATACTCAAAATATTCCTCACATTCATTGATCCAGTCGATCAATTCCTCTTTGTTAAGATTTCTAGAAAATGTAGGAACCTCAATCTTAGGTGTTTTCCCAATTTTGGAAATCACCCAAAAAAGTCTTTCTTCCTCCTGGTTCACAACTTCAGCTTCTCCTTCTTGATATTCTTCTTTGGCTTCATCCTCACTTTCATCTTTGACATTAAGATTCATTCCTCTGTGAATCTCTTCTTGCAATGCTCGAACTTGTCTCTATAGCTCTCTAACCTCAGGTGTCACAACACCAGCTCTTCCACCATGTTCTCTTCATGGAGGAATTTTTGCGATGTGTAATGAAACCCTAACCACGGTCCTGGTGCAAACTACCTCATAGTCGACGATCTGTTTACACAATCAGGAACTCCTGCTCTGATACCACTTGATGAAGGGTGCTCCCCTTAGTACCACAAACACATAACAAAAATAGAGAAACAACAATAATAATATGCAAGAACAGAAAATTGGCTTCTTATTATCTCCATAAATGTGGAATTACAAACTTTCAGAATTACAATATGCAAAGCCACATAGGCATTCCCTTACAATATTCTATAGGACAAAGCCTTGAATCAATACCCAAATCTACTATGCAGAAGTACCCTAGAAAACACTACGGGCCTTCTTTATATAGGCAATTTCCACCACCCGAGAAGGTTCCAAAAATTTATCCCTAAGGGCTGACCAAACTTAGAATTATTTTATTTTTTAATTTATTACATCAAAGTCGGCTCAAAATAACTTTTGAAACCTAAACAAAAATTTTGAAGGAAAACTATTTTCTGCCATTTCAGGTGGCCTGACTTCCAGAGACCATAAGTCATCACTAGTTGACCTGATTGACTATTATAACCCCATTTCAAAAATTCCACAAAGCACTCTACAGGCTTGACCTACACAAAGCACCTGTCACCCAAATTTTTGACCTCATTTGGGGCCCCTAAAGCCTTCAAAACTGAGTTCAAAGTTTTTGTACCCTACTGCCAATACCAAAAATCTTCAATATCTTTAAAACTAGACCTGATCTAGCCATGAAACTTTTCTGGTAGGCCGATATGACTGAGATGAACCTCCACATGTAAAATCATAACATTTTGAGATCGTAAGACCAACTTACTAAAAAAATAGCAAGTTTCCATAAATAGCAGCTTTGCACAAGATAGCCCTTATTGAATACAAAAACATAAATATTTTTGGGTGATGCAAGATTTCTCTTACACCCAAGATGCTCCTACATCAAACTTCTTGAACTTTGATTCCTTTATCCAAGTTGCATCTTCATTATCTTGTCCTTGCCACTTCACCAAGTGTTCATAATAAGTCCTCTATCTAGTCTTTTTGTAGGCTCTAAAATCTAGGATTGCCTCTACTACATTTGGTGGTGTGGATGGAAAATTAAGATCTTCTACCTCTTGAATGACTTCATTTAAACTCTAATTAGGGTCAGTTAATCATCCTTTGTATAATACTAAGTCTACCACATTGAAGATAGGAGATAATCCATTGTCCTCCAGTATATAGTTCCACCTTGTATGCATTGGTTCCATACTTTTCTAAGATGGTACATGAGACTATTCTCCTCATCTGAAGCTTATGAGGCACTCCCTTATATAACCTATCCTTACTAAGATGAACCATTACTAGATCTCCCACCTTAAATTGGACATCTTTCTTTCTTTCATCCATCTTATGTTTGATCTTCCCTGTATTCTCAGTGAGTGTCTTCTTCACTGTATCATGTATTTCTTGCATAAAAATGGAAAAATCTTTTAGAATATGCACTTCCTTTGGTTCCATCTTTAAGATCTTTGAGCTCATATATGCCTCTAGAATGAAGGCCATAAACAATTTCAAAGGGACTCTTGCCAATTTTTTGATTCACTGTGTCATTGTAACCATACTTTGCCTACCCAATGAGTTGGTCCCGAGTCTAACCATACTCCTTAGTTAAACATCTTAGGAGATTACCAAGACTCTTATTTACCACATTAGTTTGACCATCAATCTAAGGGTGGTATGCTGATCCAAAGGACAAGTTGGTACCTAGTTTTTGCCATAGAGTCTTTCAAAAATGACTCATGAACTTTGTGTCTCTATCTGACAATATACTCAATGGTAAAGAATGTATCCTAACTACTTCTTTGAAGAATAATGAAGCTATGTGGTTGGCATCATGTGTTTTATTTCATGGTACAAAGTGTGACATCTTACTAAACTTATCCACTATAACATAGATACTATCCATTCCCTATTTTGTCTTGGGAAAACCTACCACAAAATCCATGCTCAAACACTCCCATGGTCTATTTGGAATGGGAAGTGGTTGATCAAGTCCTGTATTAGTGGATGTTCCCTTGGATTTTTGACACACAACACATCCCTCTACATAATTTTTTATCTCTAAGTTCATTCTAGGCCAAAAATAAAACCTTTGAACTAATTCTTGGGTCTTGCTGACACCAAAATAGCCACTAAGTGCACCATTGTGATTTTATTGGATTAGATTCTCTCTTATATACCCTCTAGGGACACACAACTAACCTCCTTTAGATAAAAGACCACTCTACAAAGAATACTCAGAGAAATTACTATGAGAGTGATTCTTATACTCTTGGCATACCTTATAAATCTCTACAAAATCTTCATCATCTTCATATAAGTCTTTGAAGTTTTCTATGTCAATGCTTTGCAATTGTACCTCTTGGACTATAAGAACTCTTCTACTCAAGGCATCACCCACCTTGTTTTGCAATCCCTTTTTGTTTTTAATGTTGAAGGTGTAGGCCTACAAGTATTCTACCCACTTCTTATGCTTGTGATTGAGTTTGTCTTGTGAATTCAAAAAACTTAGTGCTTGGTTGTCAGAAAAGACCATAAACTCTTTTGGAAGCAAGTAATGTCTCCACTTCCTTAGTTCTTGCACTAGAGAATACATCTCTAAGTCATTAGAAGAGTACTTCTTCTTACCATCACTTAATTTATTAGAATGGAAAGCTACCGGTCTTTCCTCTTGGCTCAAGACAACACCTATGGCCACATTACTAGCATCACACTCAACTATGAACAATTTTTCAAAACTACACAAGTTTAAGATTGGTTGAATAGAAATCTTCTTCTTTAGAAATTCAAAACCATGGTTATCTTTCTCATTCCATATAAACTTAGTCTTCTTGCCACCTTTAATGGTATCTAACATTGGAGCACAAATTGCATTGAATTATTTGATAAACTTTCTATAGTACTGACCCAAACCATGAAAACTTCTTACCTCTATTTTTGTCCTTGTAGTAGACCAATTAAGGATGGCTTCCACTTTTCTAGGGTCCATTTTAAGATTTCCATGAGATAGAACAAACCCAAGGTACACCAGTTCTTGCTTCATGAGCTCACATTTCTCCAAATTTATCATCAATTTCTCCTCATGTAGCTTCTTGATAACAAACTATAAATGCTGAATATTTTCATCCTTGGTCTTGCTATAAATTAGTATATCATCTAGATATACTACCACAAATTTTCCAATGTTGTCTTTGAGGACTTCATTCATGAGCCTCGTGAATGTGGATGGGGCATTAGAAAGCCCAAAGGGAATGGAGAGCCACTCATACAAACCCTTAGTGGTTTTGAAGGCTATCTTCCACTCATCTCCCTCATGAATCCTAATTTGGTGGTAACCACTCTTTAGGTCAATTTTTGTAAAGTACTTAGCTTCTCCTAGGCAATCTATTAGGTCATCTATCCTTTGGATAGGGAACCTATACCTAATGGTTATCCTATTTATGGATCTTGAATAAGTACATAGCCTCCAAGTTCCTCCCTTTTTAGGTGCTAAGATAGTGGGTACAACATAAGGACTAATGCTCTTCCTGATAAGACCTTGGCTTAAGAGCTCTTGGATTTGTCTGGCTATTTCCTCATTTTTTTGAGGGGTCACCTTATAAGATTCCTTATTGGGAAGGGTACCTCCTGGTATGAAGTCTACCCTATGACTTACAACTCTCTTAGGGGGTAGTGTTGATGGTTTCCCATCATTGAAAATACCTTCATATGTCTACAACATATCTTGTATCTCCATTGGTAGCTCTAGTCTCTTAATTGCCTTGTCATCATGACTTACCTCCTTAGGATTTAACACAAGTACAAATCCAACTCCATCTCCTTCTTGTCAGACTTCTAAGAACTCTTTTTAACTCACCACAAGGACATTGTGACCACTTGACTTCACCTCTGCATCTTCTAAAAGTGACCAAATCTTAAATGTAACACTGTCTTTCTTAAAAGGGTATGAGTTTTTCACTCCATCATGCATGGCATTCTGATCAAATTTCCATGGTCTACCTAGGATCAAGTGACAAGCATCCATAGGTAAGACATCACATAAAACTTTATCCTTATATCTCCCAATTGAAAACTCCACCCAAGCTTGTTCATTAACAATAACATGTTGGCCTTTATTCAACCAACTTTATAGGGGCTTGTGTGGGGTATTCTCTTCATCTTCAACTTGTTGACTACTTCCTCTGACACTATGTTCTTAGTAGACCCTAAGTCTATGATGACTCTACACACCTTACCCATCATTTTATATTTCACTCTCAATAGTGACCTCTTATGGCTGGGTTCTTCTTTGACTGGCTCCTTAATTAGGGTTCTTCTCATCATAAGATTTTATCCTCCCTCTAATTCCAAAGGTACTTCAGGGGGTTTCACTCCACTTTTTTCTTCATGAATAGAGTTAACTCTTTTATCATTTCCTTGAGAAGTACTACCTTTCTTTGGACACCTATAGGAAGGTTGTCCCATGTGATTATAGTGGTAGCAATTCATGTTGGCAAAGTAATTGCCTCTACCCTGATCACCACTTCTTCCTCTATTGTTAGAGTTCCTTCATCTACTACTTCTATTTGATCCTCCTTTTTTCTCAGTATAATTGACCTCTCCTTGAGTCGTTGGTTTAGAACTCCTTCCACCATATCCACCTCTCTATCCTTTATTATCTCTTCCTCTACCTCTACCTCTAGAAGTGCTAGAGTCTTGTTTCTTTCTTATTTTTTCTTCCACTTTGATAGAAAGTTGGTGACATTTCTGAATGGTGTCTAGAGTCAAGAGACTCATCTCATCTTGTATATAACACTTGATTCCATTAAGGTATCTTTCTACCTTTACTTTCTCATCCTCTACAACTCGAGACCTCATGCAAAGCCTTTGGAACTCTTCAGTATAGGAGTTCACATCTAAGTCTTTTTGCCTAAGACTTTGTCTTTTCTTGTGCAATTGGAGTTCACAATCCTCTAGCACACAAGCATCTCTAATTTTAGCCACCATTTCCTTCCATGTGGAAATTGGCTTCTTGCCTTCTTTATCTCTCTCATCTTGGAGAAATTTATACCAAGTGAGTCTAGGGCCTCTCAATCTTCCTTTAGCCACTTTTACCTTTTGAGCCTTTGATGAAGGGTGCTCCCCTTAATACCACAAACACATAACAGAAATAAAGAAACAACAACAATATGCAAGAACAAAAAATTGGCTTCTTATTATCTCCACAAATGTGGAATTACAAACTTTCAGAATTACAATATGCAAAGCCACATGGGCATTCCCTTACAATATTCTATAGGACAAAGCCTCGAACTATTACCCAGATCTACTACCCCAGAACTATTCTGAACTGCCTAAGATCATACTACAGCCTTCCTTATATAGGCAATTTTCCACCGCCTGGGAAGGTTCCAGAATTTTAGCCAATAAGGCCGACCAAACTTAGAATTATTTTCTTTTACATTTTATTACATCATAGTCAGCTCAAGATAACCTTTGAAACCCGAACAAAAATTTTGAAGAAAATTATTTTCCGCCATTTCAGGTGACCCAACTTTTGAAGACCATAAGTCACTACCAGTTGACCCGATCGGCTATTATAACCCCATTTCAGAAATGCCACGAAGCGCTCTACAGGCTTGACCCACGCAAGCACCCGTCACCCAATTTTTTGACCTTATCCAGGGCCTCTAAAGCCTTCAAAACTAAGTTCAAAATTTTTGTACCCTGCTGCCAATACCAAAAATCTTCAATATCTTCCAATATACACTTGATCTGGCAATGAAACTTTACTGGCAGACTTATATGACCAAAATGAACCTCCAAGAAAGAAATCAGATCATTCTAAGCACATAAAAAAATTACCAAAAATAGTAACTTTCCATAAATAGCAGCTCTGCACAAAATAGCCCTTATTGAATATGAAAAAAGAAATACTTTTTTGGGTGATGCAAGATTGCTCTTACACCCAGGATGCTCCTGCATCAGACACCCAGGGTAAGTTGAGAAGTGACCCTATCATGACTTAGGTGTGCAGAGGAAAACCAAGATGGTTAACCTCCTCCTTTGTTAGCCATGAGGAATCTTCAATAGGTCATCCTTTCCATTTGACCAAATACTCTTCATATGTCCTGTTCCTTGTGCTTCTGCCAACATGACTGTCCAGTATGTCTTCAATCTCCTTGATATCTGAACTGGTTACTGGAATACTCCACTGTGCTGCTGCAACCTCATCCTCAACACCTCCTTCATGATACTCTGTCAAATCTGAAATGTTAAACAATGGTGAAATATTCAGCTCACTAGGCAATTCTACCTCATATGCATTTCCTGAATCATGCTTCTTCAGTATCTTACATGGCCCAAACTTCTTCATTTTCAACTTGTTATATGTACCAACCGAAAATCGCTCCTTCTGCAAATGAACCATGACTTCATCGCCAACCTGAAATTCCTTATGCCTCCTTTTCTCATCTGCCTTAGCCTTATACTGCGCATTCATCTTGTTAATATATTTCCTCACCTCCTCATGGATGTTCTTCAAGTGTTCTGCAAAATCTTCAGCTTCAGCACTACTTATTTCTCCTTTATCTATCTTTCTCAATTCAGATGCATTTCTCGGACTACTTCCATATACAATCTGGAATGGTGATTTACCAGTCCTCCTGTTGACAGAATTATTGTATGCAAATTCTGCATGTGGTAAAATCAAATCCCATCCTGTTGGCTTATCTGCAACCAAACATCTCAGCAAATTTCTCAAACTCCTATTCATCACCTCTGTCTGTCCATCAGTCCATGGATGATGTGATGAAATGAATTTTAAATCTGTCTTCAACTTCTTCCACAATGTGCGCCAGAAATATCCAACAAACTTAGTGTCCCGATCTGAAACTATGGTCTTTGGCAAACCATGAAGTCTCACTACTTCTCTGAAAAATAATTTGGCTACATGAACAGCATCATTATTCTTCTTGCAGGGAATGAAATGTGCCATCTTTGAAAATTGATCAACTACTACAAAAATTGAATCATGTCCCCGCTGAGTCCTCGGTAAACCTAGAACAAAGTCCATGCTGATATCCTCCCAAGGCTTCTCTAGTATAGGTAATGGCTGATACAACCCTGTATTCTGCTTCACTCCTTTCGCCATCTGACATACTCTGCAACTCTGTACAAACTTCTTCACATCTTGCTACAACTATGGCCAATAGTAATTCTCACTAACCAAAGCAAGGGTTTTATCACGACCAAAATGTCCGGCCAATCCTCCACTATGCTTCTCCTTGATGAGATTATCCCTCATAGAACTTCATGGAATGCACAACTGACTCCCTCTGAATAGCATATCATCTTGGATGATAAAATCCAACCATTTTGTCCTGTCTAGAGTAACAGGTTCTGCACAAGCTTTCCAAGCTTCACCAAAATCAGGATCCTCTGGATACAAATTCTTGAGTTCCTTGAACCCAACCACTTCAATCTGCATTTATGTCAGCAATAGTTGCCTTCTGCTAAGAGCATTTGCAACCCTATTAGACTTTCCACTCCTGTGTTTCAAAACAAATGTATAACTCTGCAAAAACTCAACCCATTTCAAATGCCTTTGATTCAATTTTCCTTGACTTTTCAAATATTGCAAAGCTTGATGATCAGTATACAAAAAAAACTCGTTAGGAAGTAGATAATGTCTCCACTTCTTTAATGCCTGAACTATACCGTAAAATTCCTGATCATAAACAGAATATTTCCTCTTGGCATCATTTAACTTCTCACTGAAATAAGCAATAGGTTTACCTTCTTGGCTCATAATAGCTCCTATTGCAGTACCACTAGCATCACAATCTACTTGAAACACCTTATTAAAATCTAGAAGTGCTAAAATGGGTTGTTCTATAACTTTTTGTTTCAACAACTGAAAACTATTTTTTGCCCCATTAGTCCACTTAAACTCTTTTGCATCCCCTCTCATTATTTCAGTCAAGGGTCCACAAATACTGCTAAAATTTCTTATAAACTTTCTATAAAAGCTAGCTAGACCATGAAAAGATCTTACCTCAGTAGCACTCATTGGCGTAGGCCATTCAAGGATAACCTATACCTTCTCTGGGTCTATTTTTAGACCTTCTCCTGAAACTACAAACCCCAAATACACCAACTCTTTCTTCACAAAACTACACTTCTTCAAATTAATCAGCAATTTTTCTTCTCTCAACTTCTCAAATACCATACGAATATGCATCATATGCTCATCCAATGTCTTACTAAAGATCAAAATATCATCTAGGTAAACAATGACAAACTTACCCAGAAATTTTTTCAGAACCTCGTTCATGAGCCGCATGAAAGTGCTCAGTGCATTGGTGAGCCCAAAAGGTATGGCTAACCACTCATATAGTCCTTCCTTTATCTTGAAGGCAGTCTTCCATTCATCTCCTTCTCTAATCTGAATCTGGTGATATCCACTCTTCAGATCTATCTTTGAGAAATACACAGCTCCACTAAAACAATCCATAATATCATCCATTCGTGGCAATGGAAACCTGTACTTGATTGTGATCTTGTTTATTGCCCTAGAATCCGTACACATCCTCCATTCTCCATTCTTCTTTGGTGCTAATACCGCTGGTACACCACAGGGACTCAGAGTCTCACGGATCAATCCTTTCTGTAACAGTTCATGTACTTGTTTGTTCAACTCCTCACTTTCTGCAGGTGTCATTCTGTGTGCTACCTTATTCGGCAAACTTGCTCCTAGAATCAAGTCCATCTGATTACTGATCTTCCTGACTGGTGGTAATCCATCAGGCATGTTATCGGATACAATATCCTGAAACTCATTCAACAAATCTGCAACTTCTACAGGAACATCTTCTACTTCCTCTTTACTAGCTTTTGGAATTAAAGCAAAACATACATGCTCATGCCTCATACCATCTAGGAAATTTCTTCCATCAACAAAAGTTATCCTTGCATTACCACATACCTTTTCTTCGGTCTCCTTCAATGGCTTTAGCTTATGCCGCACTCCATCCTCTGTCAGGGAATAGGTATTCACATGGCCATCGTGTACAGCATATCTGTCAAACTGTCATGGTCTACCCAACAACATATGACATGCATCCATAGATATGATATCACACAATACCTCATCTTGGTATCCGCCAATCTTGAACTTCACCAGGCATTGTTCATTGACCATGACCTTGTGGTCATCCTGTACCCAGGCAATCCGATATGGATGTGGGTGTTTTTGTCTCTTGAGCTTCAACTTTTTCACCATCTCTTCTGACACCAAATTGTCGGTGCTTCCACTATCAATAATCACATCACAATATTTACCTTCACACTTGCACCTGGTGCGAAACAGGCTCCTCCTTTGCTCAGGTTCATTCTCACCACTCAACAGGAGTCTTCTGTTAATCAACATTTCTCCTCTTTCAGCATCTTCAAAATTTGATGATCTGGCATCTTCATCTACATGTGTAACTCTGGCCTGGCCTTCATTTATCCTGTCGGTTCTGCCTTGGCGCTGAGGACATTCAAATGCGCTATGACCTTCTTCTCCACAGTGAAAACATGTTCCGCGGAAGCCTCCTCTTCCAGATCCTTATCCTCTTCCTCTTCCTCTCTGATCTCTATTATTCTGATCCTGAAAGTGATTGGAATTATTTCCTCACTGATTCTGACTACTACTGGCCTCATCCTTCTTTTTCCGATCTTCATTTCAGCCACCATACGACCGTCCACCAGATCGTCCACCGCGACCTCTTCTATTTTATCTGCTCTTGAACTTCTTGTTCAGCTTTTCCTCTACTTTTAGGGCAAATTGGTATGCCTCCTCAATACTGTTCATTCAAACCAGATTCAACTCCTCCTGAATGCTTGGCCTTAACCCATTAAGGTATTGGGCAACTTTCTCCTTATTAGCTTCTGGATGGCCTGTTCTGGTGAGAAGTCGATAGAACTCCTCTGTATACTCCTGAACAGATCTTCCTGCTTGCTTCAAACTCTGCATTTTCTTTAGTAGGTCAAGCTCATAATCAACAGGAATGACCTGTCGCTTCAATTTATCCACCATCCGATCCCATCTTGTGATTTTATCTTTTCCTTTTCTATTTCGCTCCAATTGAATTTCTTACCACCAGATTTTTGCATGACCTTTCAGTCTGGCCTTCGCAAATTTGACCCTATCAAGATCTTCAACATCTTCATACTCAAAATATTCCTCACATTCATTGATCCAGTCGATCAATTCCTCTCTGTTAAGATTTTCACAAAATGTAAGAACCTCAATCTTAGGTCTTTTTCCAATCTTGGAAATCGCCCGAAAAAGTCTTTCTTCCTCTTGGTTCACAATTTCAACTTCTCCTTCTTGATATTCTTCTTCGGCTTCATCCTCACTTTCATCTCTAACATTAAGATTCATTCCTCTACGAATCTCTTCTTGCAATGCTCGCACTTGTCTCTGCAGCTCTCTAACCTCAGGTGTCACAACACCAGCTCTTCCGCTGCATTCTCTTCGTGGAGGTATTTTCGCGATGCGCGCTGAAACCCTAGCCGCGGTCCTAGTACAAACTGCCTCACAGTTGGCGATCTATTTACACACTCAAGAACTCCTGCTCTGATACCACTTGATGAAGGGTGCTCCCCTTAATACCACAAAAATATAACAGAAATAGAGAAACAACAACAATATGCAAGAACAGAAAATTGGCTTCTTGTTATCTCCACAAATGTGGAATTACAAATTTTCAGAATTACAATATGCAAAGCCACATGGGCATTCCCTTACAATATTCTGTAGGACAAAGCCTCGAACTGTTACCCAGATCTACTGCCCCAGAACTATTCTGAACTGCCTAAGACAATAATACAGCCTTCATTATATAGGCAATTTTCCACCGCCTAGGAAGGTTCCAGAATTTTAGCCAATAAGGCCGACCAAACTTAGAATTATTTTATTTTACATTTTATTACATCATAGTCGGCTCAAGATAACCTCTGAAACCCGAACAAAAATTTTGAAGAAAATTATTTTCGGCCATTTCAGGTGACCCAACTTCCGAAGACCATAAGTCATCACCAGTTGACCCGATCGGCTATTATAACCCCATTTCAGAAATGCCACGAAGTGCTCTACAGGCTTGATCGGCGCAAGTGCCCGTAACCCAAATTTTTGACCTCATCCGGGGCCTCTAAAGCCTTCAAAATTGAGTTTAAAATTTCTGTACCCTGCTACCAATACCAAAAATTTTTAATATCTTCCAATATACACTTGATCTGGCAATGAAACTTTACTGGCAGACTTATATGACCAAAATGAACCTCCAAGAAAGAAATCAGATCATTCTGAGTACATACAAAAATTACCAAAAATAGTAACTTTCCATAAATAGTAGCTCTGCACAAAATAACCCTTATTGAATATGAAAATAGAAATATTTTTTTGGGTGATGCAAGATTGCTCTTACACCCAGGATGCTCCTGCATCAGACACCCAGGGTAAGTTGAGAAGTGACCCTGTCACGACTTAGGTGTGAAGAGGAAAATCAAGACGGTTAACCTCCTCCTTTGTTAGCCATGAGGAATCTTCAATAGGTCATCCTTTCCATTTGACCAAATACTCTTCATATGTCTTATTCATTGTGCTTCTGCCAACATGACTATCCAGTATGTCTTCAATCTCCTTGATATCTGAACTGGTTACTGGAATACTGCACTGTGCTGCTGCAACCTCATCCTCAACACCTCCTTCGTGATACTCTGTCAAATCTGAAATGTTAAACACTGGTGAAATATTCAGCTCACTAGGCAATTCTACCTCATATGCATTTCCTGAATCATGCTTCTTCAGTATCTTACATGGCCCAAACTTTTTCATTTTCAACTTGTTATATGTACTAACCGGAAACCGCTCCTTCCGCAAATGAACAATGACTTCATCGCCAACCTAAAATTCCTTATGCCTCATTTTCTCATCTGCCTTAAACTTATACTGTGCATTCATCTTGTTAATATGTTTCCTCACCTCCTCATGGATGTTCTTCAAGTGTTCTACAAAATCTTCAGCTTCAGCACTACTTATTTCTCCTTTATCTATCTTTCTCAATTCAGATAGATTTCTCGGACTACTTCCATATACAATCTGGAATGGTGATTTACCAGTGCTCCTGTTGACAGAATTATTGTATGCAAATTCTGCCTCTGGTAAAATTAAATCCCATCCTATTGGCTTATCTCCAACCAAACATCTCAGCAAATTTCCCAAACTCCTATTCACCACCTCTGTCTGTCCATCAGTCTGTGGATGATGTGATGAACTGAATTTTAAATCTGTCTTCAACTTCTTCCACAATGTGTGCCAGAAATATCTAACAAACTTAGTGTCCCGATCTGAAACTATGGTCTTTGGCAAACCATGAAGTCTCACTACTTCTCTGAAAAACAATTTGGCTACATGAACAGCATCATTATTCTTCTTGCAGGGAATGAAATGTGCCATCTTTGAAAATCGATCAACTACTACAAAAATTGAATCATGTCCCCGCTGAGTCCTCGGTAAACCCAGAACAAAGTCCATGCTGATATCCTCCCAAGGCTTCTCTGCTATAGGTAATGGCTGATACAACCCTGTACTCTGCTTCACTCCTTTCGCCATCTGACATACTCTGCAACTCTGTACAAACTTATTCACATCTTGCTGCAACTATGGCCAATAGTAATTCTCACTAACCAAAGCAAGGGTTTTATCATGACCAAAATGTCCAGCCAATCCTCCACTATGCTTCTCCTTGATGAGATTCTCCCTCATAGAACTTCATGGAATGCACAACTGACTCCCTCTGAATAGCATATCATCTTGGATGATAAAATCCAACCATTTTGTCCTGTCTAGAGTAACAGGTTCTGCACAAGCTTTCCAAGCTTCACCAAAATCAGGATCCTCTGGATACAAATTCTTGAGATCCTTGAACCCAACCACTTTAATCTGCATTTTTGTCAACAATAGTTGCCTTTTTCTAAGAGCATCTGCAACCCTATTAGACTTTCCACTCCTGTGTTTCAAAACAAATGTATAACTCTGCAAAAACTCAACCCATTTCAAATGCCTTTGATTCAATTTTTCTTGACTTTTCAAATATTGCAAAGCTTCATGATCAGTATACAAAACAAACTCATTAGGAAGTAGATAATGTCTCCACTTCTTTAATGCCTGAACTATAGCATAAAATTCTTGATCATAAACAGAATATTTCCTCTTGGCATCATTTAACTTCTCACTGAAATAAGCAATAGGTTTACCTTCTTGGCTCATAACAGCTCCTATTGCAGTACCACTAGCATCATAATCTACTTGAAACACCTTATTAAAATCTAGAAGTGCTAAAATGGGTTGTTCTGTAACTTTTTATTTCAACAACTGAAAACTATTTTCTGCCCCATTAGTCCACTTAAACTCTTTTCTATCCCCTCTCATTGTTTCAGTCAAGGGTCCACAAATACTGCTAAATTTTTTGATAAACTTTCTATAAAAGCTAGCTAGACCATGAAAAGATCTTACCTCAGTAGCACTCCTTGGCGTAGGCCATTCAAAGATAACCTGTACCTTCTCTGGGTCTATTTTTAGACCTTCTCCTGAAACTACAAAACCCAAATACAC
This sequence comes from Chamaecyparis obtusa, assembly GCA_027943335.1. Lineage (NCBI taxonomy): Eukaryota > Viridiplantae > Streptophyta > Pinopsida > Cupressales > Cupressaceae > Chamaecyparis > Chamaecyparis obtusa. Next base: position 13,154 of record BSBK01001046.1, on the reverse strand, counting down.
CAACTCTTCACAAAACTGCACTTCTTCAAATTAATCAGCAATTTTTCTTCTCTCAACTTCTCAAATACCATACGAATATGCATCATATGCTCATCCAATGTCTTACTAAAGATCAAAATATCATATAGGTAAACAATGACAAACTTACCCAGAAATTTTTTCAGAACCTCGTTCATAAGCCGCATGAAAGTGCTCGGTGCATTGGTTAGCCCAAAAGGCATGACTAACCACTCATATAGTCCTTCCTTTGTCTTGAAGGTAGTCTTCCATTCATCTCCTTCTCTGATTCGAATCTGGTGATATCCACTCTTCAGATCTATCTTAGAGAAATACACAGCTCCACTCAAACAGTCCATAATATCATCCATTCGTGGCAATGGAAACCTGTACTTGATTGTGATCTTGTTTATTGCCCTAGAATCTGTACACATCCTCCATTCTCCATTCTTCTTTGGTGCTAATACTGCTGGTACAGCACAAGGACTCAGACTCTCATGGATCAATCCTTTCTGTAACAGTTCATGTACTTGTCTGTTCAACTCCTCACTTTCTACAAGTGTCATTCTGTGTGCTACCTTATTCGGAAAACTTACTCCTGGAATCAAGTCCATTTGATGAAATATTCAGCTCACTAAGCAATTCTACCTCATATGCATTTCCTGAATCATGCTTCTTCAGTATCTTACATGGCCCAAACTTCTTCATTTTTAACTTGTTATATGTACCAACCGGAAACTGCTCCTTCCACAAATAAGCCATGACTTTATCGCCAACCTGAAATTCTTTATGCCTCCTTTTCTCATCTGCCTTAGCCTTATACTGCGCATTCATCTTGTTAATATGTTTCTTCACCTCCTCATGGATGTTCTTCAAGTATTCTGCAAAATCTTCAGCTTCAGCACTACTTATTTCTCCTTTATCTATCTTTCTCAATTCAGATGTATTTCTCGGACTACTTCCATATACAATCTAGAATGCTGATTTACCAGTGCTCTTGTTGACAGAATTATTGTATGCAAATTCTGTCTGTGGTAAAATCAAATCCCATCTTGTTGGCTTATCTCCAACCAAACATCTCAGCAAATTTCTCAAACTCTTATTCACCACCTCTGTCTGTCCATCAGTCTGTGGATGATGTGATGAACTGAATTTCAAATCTGTCTTCAACTTCTTCCACAATGTGCACTAGAAATATCTAACAAACTTAGTGTCCCGATCTGAAACTATGGTCTTTGGCAAACCATGAAGTCTCACTAGTTATCTGAAAAACAATTTGGCTACATGAACAGCATCATTATTCTTTTTGCAGGGAATGAAATGTGCCATCTTTGAAAATTGATCAACTACTGCAAAAATTGAATCATGTCCCCGCTGAGTCCTCGGTAAACCTAGAACAAAGTCCATGCTGATATCCTCCCAAGGCTTCTATGGTATAGGTAATGGCTGATATAATCCTGTATTCTGCTTCACTCCTTTCGCCATCTGACATACTCTGCAACTCTGTACAAACTTCTTCACATCTTGCTACAACTGTGGCCAATAGTAATTCTCACTAACCAAAGCAAGGGTTTTATCACGACCAAAATGTCCAGCCAATCCTCCACTATGCTTCTCCTTGATGAGAGTCTCCCTCATAGAACTTCGTGGAATGCACAACTGACTCCCTCTGAATAGCATATCATCTTGGATGATAAAATCCAACCATTTTGTCCTGTCTAGAGTAACAGGTTCTGAACAAGCTTTCCAAGCTTCACCAAAATCTGGATCATCTGGATACAAATTCTTGATTTCCTTGAACCCAACCACTTCAATCTGTATTTCTGTCAGCAATAGTTGCCTTCTGCTAAGAGCATCTGCAACCCTATTAGACTTTCCACTCCTGTGTTTCAAAATAAATGTATAACTCTGCAAAAACTCAACCCATTTCAAATGCCTTTGATTCAATTTTCCTTGACTTTTCAAATATTGCAAAGCTTGATCATCAGTATACAAAACAAACTCCTTAGGAAGTAGATAATGTCTCCACTTCTTTAATGCCTGAACTATAGCATAAAATTCTTGATCATAAACAGAATATTTCCTCTTGGCATCATTTAACTTCTCACTGAAATAAGCAATAGGTTTACCTTCTTAGCTCATAACAGCTCCTATTGTAGTACCACTAGCATCAAAATCTACTTAAAACACCTTATTAAAATCTGAAAGTGCTAAAACAGGTTGTTCTGTAACTTTTTGTTTCAACAACTGAAAACTATTTTCTGCCGCATTAGTCCACTTAAACTCTTTTCTATCCCCTCTCATTATTTCAGTCAAGGGTCCACAAATACTGCTAAAATTTCTGATAAACTTTCTATAAAAGCTAGCTAGACCATGAAAAGATCTTACCTCAGTAGCACTCCTTAGCGTAGGCCATTCAAGGATAATTTGTACCTTCTTAGGGTCCATTTTTAGACCTTCTCCTGAAACTACAAACCCCAAATACACCAACTCTTTCTTCACAAAACTGCACTTCTTCAAATTAATCAGCAATTTTTCTTCTCTCAACTTCTCAAATACCATACGAATATGCATCATATGCTCATCCAATGTCTTACTAAAGATCAAAATATCATCTAGGTAAACAATGACAAACTTATCTAGAAATTCTTTCAGAACCTCGTTCATGAGCCGCATGAAAGTGCTCGGTGCATTGGTTAGCCCAAAAGGCATGACTAACCACTCATATAGTCCTTCCTTTGTCTTGAAGGCAGTCTTCCATTCATCTCCTTCTCTGATCTGAATCTGGTGATATCCACTCTTCAGATCTATCTTTGAAAAATACACAGCTCCACTCAAACAGTCCATAATATCATCCATTCGTGGCAATGGAAACCTGTACTTGATTGTGATCTTGTTTATTGCCCTAGAATCCATACACATCCTCCATTCTCCATTCTTCTTTGGTGCTAATACCGCTTGTACAGCATAGGAACTCAGACTCTCATGGATCAATCCTTTCTGTAACAGTTCATGTACTTGTCTGTTCAACTCCTCACTTTCTGCAGGTGTTATTCTGTGTGCTACCTTATTCGGCAAACTTGCTCGTGGAATCAAGTCCATCTGATGACTGATCTTCTTGACTGGTGGTAAACTATCAGAGATGTTATCAGATACAATATCCTGAAACTCATTTAACAAATCTGCAACTTCTACAGGAACATCTTCTACTTCCTCTTTACCAGCTTTTGGAATTAAAGAAAAACATACATGCTCATGCCTCATACCATCTAGGAAATTTCTTCCATCAAAAAAAGTTATCCTTTCATTACCACATACCTTTTCTTCGGTCTACTTCAATGGCTTTAGCTTATGCCACACTCCATCCTCTGTCAGGGAATAGGTATTCGCATGGCCATCGTGTATAGCACATCTGTCAAACTATCATGGTCTACCCAACAACATATGACATGCATCCATAGATATGATATCATACAATACCTTATTTTGGTATCCGCCAATCTTGAACTTCACCAGGCATTGTTCATTGACCATGACCTTGTGGTCATCCTGTACCTAGGCAATCTGATATGGATGTGGTTGTTTCTGTCTCTTGAGCTTCAACTTTGTCACCATCTCTTCTGACACCAAATTGTCGGTGCTTCCACTATCAATAATCACATCACAACATTTACCTTCACACTTGCACCTGGTGCGAAACAAGCTCCTCCTTTGCTCAGGTTCATTCTCACCACTCAACAGGACTCTTCTGTTAATCAATGTTTCTCCTCTTTCAGCATCTTCAGAATTTGATGATCTGGCATCTTCATCTACATGTGCAACTCTGGCCTGGCCTTCATTTCTCCTGTCTATTCTGCCTTGGCGCTGAGGACATTCAAATGTGCTATGACCTTCTTCTCCACAGTGAAAACATGTTCCATGGAAGCCTCCTCTTCCAGATCCTTGTCCTCTTCCTCTTCCTCTCTGATCTCTATTATTCTGATCCTGAAAGCGATTGGAATTATTTCCTCACTGATTCTGACTACTACTGGCCTCATCCTTCTTTTTGGGATCTTCATTTCGGCCACCATACGACCGTCCACCAAATTGTCCACCGTGACCTCTTCCATTTTGTCTGCTCTCGAACTTCTTGTTTAGCTTTTCCTCTACTTTTAGGGCAAATTGGTATGCCTCCTCAATACTGTTCATTCGAAATAGATTCAACTCCTCCTGAATGCTTGGCCTTAACCCATTAAGGTATCGGGTAACTTTCTCCTTATTAGCTTCTGCATGGCCTGTTCTGATGAGAAGTCGATAGAACTCCTCTGTACACTCCTGAACAGATCTTCCTGCTTCCTTCAAACTCTGCATTTTCTTTAGTAGGTCAAGCTCATAATCAATAGGAATGAACTGTCACTTCAATTTATCCACCATCCGATCCCATCTTGTGATTTTATCTTTCCCTCTTCTATTTCGCTCCAATTGAATTTCTTGCCACCAGATCTTCGCATGACCTTTCAGTCTTGCCTTCACAAATTTGACCCTATCAGAATCTTCAACATCTTCATACTCAAAATATTCCTCACATTCATTGATCCAGTCGATCAATTCCTCTGGGTTAAGATTTTCACAAAATGTAAGAACCTCAATCTTAGGTCTTTTCCCAATCTTGGAAATCGCCCGAAAAAGTCTTTCTTCCTCCTGGTTCACAATTTCAACTTTTCCTTCTTGATATTCTTCTTCGGCTTCATCCTCACTTTCATCTCTGACATTAAGATTCATTCCTCTGTGAATCTCTTCTTGTAATGCTCACACTTGTCTCTGCAGCTCTCTAACCTCAGGTGTCACAACACCAGCTCTTCTGTCGTGTTCTCTTTGTGGAGGCATTTTCGCGATGCGCGCTGAAACCCTAGCCACGGTCCTGGTGCAAACTGCCTCACAGTCGGTGATCTATTTATACACTCAACAACTCCTGCTTTGATACCACTTGATGAAGGGTCCTCCCCTTAATACCACAAACACATAACAGAAATAGAGAAACAACAACAATATGCAAGAACAAAAAATTGGCTTCTTATTATCTCCACAAATGTGAAATTACAAACTTTCAGAATTACAATATGCAAAGCCACATGGGCATTCCCTTACAATATTCTCTAGGATAAAGCCTCGAACTATTACCCAGATCTACTACCCCAGAACTATTCTGAACTGCCTAAGACAATAATACAGCCTTCCTTATATAGGCAATTTTCCACCGCCTGGGAAGGTTCCAAAATTTTAGCCAATAAGGCCGACCAAACTTAGAATTATTTTATTTTACATTTTATTACATCATAGTCGGCTCAAGATAACCTCGGAAACCCGAACAAAAATTTTGAAGAAAATTATTTTCTGCCATTTTAGGTGACCCAACTTTCAAAGACCATAAGTCATCACCAGTTGACCCGATCGGCTATTATAACCCCATTTCGGAAACGCCACGAAGTGCTCTACAAGGTTGACCGGCGCAAGCTCTCGTCACCCAAATTTTTGACCTCATTCGGGGCCTCTAAAGCCTTCAAAACTGAGTTCAAAGTTTCTGTACCCTGCTACCAATACTAAAAATCTTCAATATCTTCCAATATACACTTGATCTGGCAATGAAACTTTACTGGCAGACTTATATGACCAAAATGAACCTCCAAGAAAGAAATCAAATCATTCTGAGCACATACAAAAATTACCAAAAATAGTAACTTTCCATAAATAGCAGCTCTGCACAAAATAGCCCTTATTGAATATGAAAACAGAAATATTTTTTTGGGTGATGCAAGATTGCTCTTACACCCAGGATGCTCCTGCATCAGACACCCAGGGTAAGTTGAGAAGTGACCCTGTTACGACTTAGGTGTGCAGAAGAAAACCAAGACGGTTAACCTCCTCCTTTGTTAGCCATGAGGAATCTTCAATAGGTCATCCTTTCCATTTGACCAAATACTCTTCATATGTCCTGTCCCTTGTGCTTCTACCAACACGACTATCCAGTATGTCTTCAATCTCCTTGATATCTGAACTGGTTACTGGAATACTCCACTGTGCTACTGCAAGCTCATCCTCAACACCTCCTTCGTGATACTCTGTCAAATCTAAAATGTTAAACACTGGTGAAATATTCAGCTCACTAGGCAATTTTACCTCATATGCATTTCCTGAATCATGCTTCTTCAGTATCTTACATGGCCCAAACTTCTTCATTTTCAACTTGTTATATGTACCAACCAGAAACCGCTCCTTCCGCAAATGAACCATGACTTCATCGCCAACCTGAAATTCCTTATGCCTCCTTTTCTCATCTGCCTTAGCCTTATACTGCGCATTCATCTTGTTAATATGTTTTCTCACCTCCTCATGGATGTTCTTCAAGTGTTCTGCAAAATCTTCAGCTTCAGCACTACTTATTTCTCCTTTATCTATCTTTCTCAATTCAGATGCATTTCTTGGACTACTTCCATATACAATCTGGAATGGTGATTTACTAGTGCTCCTGTTGATAGAATTATTGTATGCAAATTCTACCTCTGGTAAAATCAAATCTCATCCTGTTGGCTTATCTCCAACCAAACATCTCAGCAAATTTCCCAAACTCCAATTCACCACCTCTGTCTGTCCATCAGTCTGTGGATGATGTTATGAACTGAATTTCAAATCTGTCTTCAACTTCTTCCACAATGTGCGCTAGAAATATCCAACAAACTTAGTGTCCCGATCTGAAACTATGGTCTTTGGCAAACCATGAAGTCTCACTACTTCTCTAAAAAATAATTTGGCTACATGAACAGCATCATTATTCTTCTTGCAGGGAATGAAATGTGTCATCTTTGAAAATCGATCAACTACTACAAAAATTGAATCATGTCCCCGCTGAGTCCTCGGTAAACCTAGAACAAAGTCCATGCTGATATCCTCCCAAGGCTTCTCTGGTATAGGTAATGGCTGATACAACCCTATATTCTGCTTCACTCCTTTCCCCATCTGACATACTCTGCAACTCTATACAAACTTCTTCACATCTTGCTGCAACTGTGGCCAATAGTAATTCTCAATAACCAAAGCAAGGGCTTTATCATGACCAAAATGTTCAGCCAATCTTCCACTATGCTTCTCCTTGATGAGATTCTCCCTCATAGAACTTCGTGGAATGCACAACTGACTCCCTCTGAATAGCATATCATCTTGGATGATAAAATCCAACCATTTTGTCCTGTCTAGAGTAACAGGTTCTGCACAAGCTTTCCAAGCTTCAGCAAAATCAGGATCCTCTGGATACAAATTCTTGAGTTCCTTGAACCCAACCACTTCGATCTGCATTTCTGTCAGCAATAGTTGCCCTCTGCTAAGAGCATCTACAACCCTATTAGACTTTCCACTCCTGTGTTTCAAAACAAATGTATAACTCTGCAAAAACTCAACCTATTTCAAATGCCTTTGATTCAATTTTCCTTGACTTTTCAAATATTGCAAAGCTTGATGATCAGTATACAAAACAAACTCTTTAGGAAGCAGATAATGTCTCCACTTCTTTAATGCCTGAACTATAGCATAAAATTCATGATTATAAATAGAATATTTCCTCTTGGCATCATTTAACTTCTCATTGAAATAAGCAATAGGTTTACCTTCTTAGCTCATAACAGCTCCTATTGCAGTACCACTAGCATCACAATCTACTTGAAACACCTTATTAAAATCTGGAAGTGCTAAAACGGGTTGTTCTGTAACTTTTTGTTTCAACAACTGAAAACTATTTTCTGCCCCATTAGTCCACTTAAACTCTTTTCTATCCCCTCTCATTGTTTCAGTCAAGGGTCCACAAATACTGCTAAAATTTTTGATAAACTTTCTATAAAAGCTAGCTAGACCATGAAAAGATCTTACCTCAGTAGCACTCCTTGGCGTAGGCCATTCAAGGATAACCTGTACCTTCTCTGGGTCCATTTTTAGACCTTCTCCTGAAACTACAAACCCCAAATACACCAACTCTTTCCTCACAAAACTGCACTTTTTCAAATTAATCAGCAATTTTTCTTCTCTCAACTTCTCAAATACCATACGAATATGCATCATATGCTCATCCAATGTCTTACTAAAGATCAAAATATCATCTAGGTAAACAATGACAAACTTACCCAGAAATTCTTTCAGAACCTCGTTCATGAGCCGCATGAAAGTGCTCGGTGCATTGGTTAGCCCAAAAGGCATGACTAACCACTCATATAGTCCTTTTGTTGTGAAGGTAGTCTTCCATTCATCTCCTTCTCTGATCCGAATCTGGTGATATCCACTCTTTAGATCTATCTTTGAGAAATACACTGCTCCACTCAAACAGTCCATAATATCATCCATTCGTGGCAATGGAAACCTGTACTTGATTGTGATCTTGTTTATTGCCCTATAATCCGTACACATCCTCCATTCTCCATTCTTCTTTGGTGCTAATACCGCTGGTACAGCACAGGGACTCAGACTCTCACGGATCAATCTTTTCTGTAACAGTTCATGTACTTGTCTGTTCAACTTCTCACTTTCTGTAGGTGTCATTCTGTGTGCTACCTTATTCGGAAAACTTACTCCTAGAATCAAGTCCATCTGATGACTGATATTATTGACTGGTGGTAATCCATCAGGCACGTTATCGGATACAATATCCTGAAACTCATTCAACAAATCTGCAACTTCTACAGGAACATCTTCTACTTCCTCTTTACCAGCTTTTGGAATTAAAGCAAAACATACATGCTCATGCCTCATACCATCTAGGAAATTTCTTCCATCAACAAAAGTTATCCTTGCATTACCACATACCTTTTCTTCGGTCTCCTTCAATGGCTTTATCTTATGCCGCACTCCATCCTCTGTCAGGGAATAGGTATTCGCATGGCCATCGTGTACAGCACATCTGTCAAACTGCCATGGTCTACCCAACAACATATGACATGCATCCATAGATATGATATCACACAATACCTCATCTTGGTATCCGCCAATCTTGAACTTTACCAAGTATTGTTCATTGACCATGACCTTGTGGTCATCCTGTACCCAGGCAATCCGATATGGATGTGGGTGTTTCTGTCTCTTGAGCTTCAACTTTGTCACCATCTCTTCTGACACCAAATTGTCGGTGCTTCCACTATCAATAATCACATCACAACATTTACCTTCACACTTGCACCTGGTGCAAAACAGGCTCCTCCTTTGCTCAGGTTCATTCTCACCACTCAACAGGACTCTTCTGTTAATCAACATTTCTCCTCTTTCAGCATCTTCAGAATTTGATGATCTGGCATCTTCATCTACATGTGCAACTCTGGCCTGGCCTTCATTTCTCCTATCTGTTCTGCCTTGGCGCTGAGGACATTCAAATGCCCTATGACCTTCTTCTCCAGAGTGAAAACATATTCCACAGAAGCCTCCTCTTCCAAATCCTTGTCCTCTTCCTCTTCCTCTCTGATCTCTATTATTCTGCTCCTGAAAGCGATTGGAATTATTTCCTCGCTGATTCTGACTACTACTGGCCTCATCCTTCTTTTTCGGATCTTCATTTCGGCCACCATACGACCGTCCTCCAGATCGTCCACCGTGACCTCTTCCATTTTGTCTGCTCTCGAACTTCTTATTCAGCTTTTCCTCTACTTTTAAGGAAAATTGGTATGCCTCCTCAATACTATTCATTCGAACCAGATTCAACTCCTCCTGAATGCTTGGCCTTAACCCATTAAGGTATCAGGCAACTTTCTCCTTATTAGCTTCTGCATGGCCTGTTCTGATGAGAAGTCGATAGAACTCCTCTGTATACTCCTAAACAGATCTTCCTGCTTGCTTCAAACTCTGCATTTTCCTTAGTAGGTCAAGCTCATAATCAACAGGAATGAACTGTCACTTCAATTTATCCACCATCTGATCCCATCTTGTGATTTTATCTTTCCCTCTTCTATTTCGCTCCAATTGAATTTCTTGCCACCAGATCTTCGCATGACCTTTCAGTCTGGCCTTCACAAATTTGACCCTATCAGGATCTTCAACATCTTCATACTCAAAATATTCCTCACATTCATTGATCCAGTCGATCAATTCCTCTGGGTTAAGATTTCCACAAAATGTAAGAACCTCAATCTTAGGTCTTTTCCCAATCTTGGAAATCGCCCGAAAAAGTCTTTCTTCCTCCTGGTTCACAATTTCAACTTCTCCTTCTTGATATTCTTCTTCGGCTTCATCCTCACTTTTGTCTCTGACATTAAGATTCATTCCTCTGCAAATCTCTTCTTGCAATGCTCGCACTTGTCTCTGTAGCTCTCTAACCTTAGGTGTCACAACTTCAGCTCTTCCGCCGCGTTCTCTTCATGGAGGCATTTTCGCGATGCGCACTGAAACCCTAGCCATGGTCTTGGTGCAAACTGTCTCATAGTCGGTGATCTGTTTACACACTCAAGAACTCCTGCTCTGATACCACTTGATGACCCAACTTCAGGTGGCCCAACTTTCGAAGACCATAAGTCATCACCAGTTGACCTGATCGGCTATTATAACCCCATTTCAGAAACGCCACGAAGCACTCTACAGGCCTGATTGGCGCAAGCACCCGTCACCCAAATTTTTGACCTCATTCGGGGCCTCTAAAGCCTTCAAAATTGAGTTCAAAGTTTCTATACCCTGCTACCAATACTAAAAATCTTCAATATTTTCCAATATACACTTGATCTGGCAATGAAACTTTATTAGCAGACTTATATGACCAAAATGAACCTCCAAGAAAGAAATCAGATCATTCTGAGCACATACAAAAATTACCAAAAATAGTAACTTTCCATAAATAGCAGCTCTGCACAAAATAGCCCTTATTGAATATAAAAATAGAAATATTTTTTTGGGTGATGCAAGATTGCTCTTACACCCAGGATGCTCCTGCATCAGCCTTTGTGATACCATCACACTCAAAATGGTTATCTAGTCCTTCAATCCAACCTAGGACTACCTCTTCATCTTCCCATTGAAGATTGGAATACCTTCTAGTGCTTTCCCACTCAAGGAATTTAATGCCTTCAAGAATAGTTATTAAGCTAATATTGGGTCTAGTTAAGGGACCTCATCCTCTAAAAGGATCTCCTTTTGTTTCCCATAAATTTTGTATTTGGTTTCTTCAACATTCTCATCAACTCCATCTACCCTTACTTCCAATTGATCCAATCTTTCCTTAAGAAACCTATTTTCCTCTTCCTGCTCTTCCACTTTCTTGGCCAATTCAACATTGGTCACCATTTTGGAATCTCCTACTGACTCAACTGGTTGAAACATTCACCATAAGCCTAATCAACTTGGCTCTGATACCAATTTGATAGATGTGCTCCAAGGTGTGCTCATACAAGCTTTTCAGGACCTCACTTTTCCTATCTTCTTTGGATCCTATTCTCTCTACTAGGATATTTTTAGCCTCAATTTTTCAATCCTAAGACTACTCTAACTCTACTCCAAGATTTACCCTCCTTCTATTTAACCTCGAAGGACAATAATTAATAGTTTTGTCTCAATGCTTCTCAATCACTTAGAAGACTCTAAGTGCTTCTTTCACTAAAACTTGGCATTAGGGTTGTAGGGGGTCCATTCATCTTGAAAAAATCCATTTTTAATCCTTTTGACCTCATTTTGATAGGTCTCAAAGGTCTTCTCAATCAGGTCCACAAACTAGCTTGTTTGAGACCTATTACGTGTAATGGTTTCTTGTAGCCCTTGGCAGGGTCCTTTTCCTATTTCTTGTCAAAAACTCCCAAATGACCTAAAAAACCAATTTGATATTCGAATACCCTTTTGCAAGACACTAGAGATTCAGGAGGTTTTAGGGTTCTAGGGCCTTCATACATTGGCTTTTTATAATGTAGGGCCAATAGGGCTAATAGGCCTATTTTTAAGGTCTTTACTGATTTCTTGCTCAAATTCTAAGAAAATAGATTGGCCAGTGCCCAATCTCTTTAACATATGCCAAAATTTTCATAAGCTATTTGTAACCATGCTTTTTCTATACTCATCTTCTTTCCCCTACATGTATACACCCATTTCTTCTCTATCACACTCCTAGCTAGGTACATCAGTCTTGCCTAGGGAATGACTTTAAAAATAGCATCCTAACTCTTCAAAATCCCAAACTCCATATTTACACTTTATAATGACTCCCTAGCCATTTCCATTCAAACCCTTAGGTTCCCTCTATTAAAATTAATGGGGGAGTCATGAAACTAAAACCTTCCTAGATTAAACCAGTAAACTACCTACTTGATGAAAGATTTTCTAATGGCTAATAGAACTAATAAAAAACTATATAATGACTGAAAATAAAAGTCTTAAAACTACCTCTATATCATGAATCCAACATTAAATTTCACATTCTAACTCATTAGTATACTATAACCATTGAATAAATACAACTATACTCAAAAAAACCAGAGATCTTCTCTATTCACAAACTAAGATCTTACACACACTAACTTCTACCTCGGGAAATGATCCACAAGGTATCATAAGATGCCCATCCAACAATTTTAGGCCTTTACATTGATTTCCCACTCCTAGGATGAGGGGAATCCAAAATTTTTGAGTTGCATGCAACATTTGCAAAAATTGCTCATGTTGCCATGACAACTTTTTAGCATCTTTTTCATTTATGTTACCAACTGATTTTTAGGACCTCTATCCCACTTAGCTTGATGAACTAACTTCTTTAAGGCCTTTTTAGGCATCTCCCACACTTTTTTTCAAGATTAAGACACATTTAGATTTCATTTCCCAACTTTTAGGACTACCCCTAAGGACTAACTTTGAAAACAAACTAAGCTAGACTAGATTAGATAGTACTAACTACTAATCCATCTAGGCACACATAAACCAAGACTTTCTAAGGTCCAAACCAAAAGTTTGCGAACTTGACTAGAGTCAATTAAAAGCCAAAATAAAGTAAGGCTTTTAGCGATAGCCTAGGTGCTCCTACACCACATACCTATATATATAAAACAAGAATTTCTAAGGTCCAAACCAAAAGTTTACTAACTTGACTAGAGTCAGTGAAAAGCCAAACTAAAATAAGACTTTTAGTGATAGCCTAGGTGGTATATATATATATATATATATATATACATATATATATATAT
>BSBK01001045.1:855000-1054549 GCA_027943335.1 Chamaecyparis obtusa | reverse complement strand
TATTATATTAAAAATATGATATTATTAAAAAAAATGATTAACTTTTACTGGTTGAAAATGATTAGTTTAATCACTAGTTCTATAGCCTATGACAAGAATTAACAAGTACCACTAGTAGCTAGTACTTGCAGAAATTAATTATAATTTTAGCTATAAATAAATTTAAATATAATTTTATTATATTTATTATAAATACTAAATTGTTTTAATTAATAGATATTTAATAAAAATAAAATCAAAAAAATTAATTAAATTCAAGATTATAATGTAATTGATAAGAATCTTTATATGAATGATAATAATTAAAATCTTTAAAATAATATCCTAGTAGCCTTTAGTTTTATAATTAATTTTAATTTATATCTAAATGTAATTCTAATATTCATTATAATTATTAAATGTATTTTAATTAATTATAAAACTATATGATAATAATTATATTAGTTTATACAATTATAGATGTAGCAATAGGTAATTTTATTTTTAATTATAATTATTTTAATAATATAAATTATAATTTGTAATTAATTTTATTTAATTTTTATGTTAATTTAAATTATTTTGCAAAGTATAAAATAAGCTTAATTTTATTTGTAATACAATTTTACAAGCTAACAAATACGTGTGTGTTATTTACATTATTAATATATTTAATATATATATTATATAAAAATAAAATATAATTTAATTTATGATAATAAACATAATAAATATATCAATAAATAATATTATTAGATTTTTCACATTCCTCAATTCAAATGATACAATAGTACTTAGCGTAACTACAAGTACTAATAATGTGGTAAATGGACTACTCATTTTGATTAAAAACATAACTTAAATAGTTATTTGAGAAAAACACAAGAAATATACTTTCCCACTTTTATACCATTTTGTATAGATATCTTAATATATTGATTTAGTACAATTCTAATTGAATTAAAATTCTCACTAACCATAGAATATCCATTAAAATAAAAGGTGACCTTCAATCAATTAGTTTATTGATATCACAACACATTCCACTTGGGATTTCATATATACCATTTAAAAATAATGTTTTAAATTTTTTATATATTATTTTAGACTACAATAAAAATAAGGACGCATAGCGTCTAGTTCCTGTCATTGCAAAAGTTAAGTAGTAGCTTTGATTTTTGTGAGAATTGATACTTTAAATAAGGAATGTCAAAAACATTATGACAATGGCAAAGATTTTTATAGGAACAACAAATTAATTTTATATGTGATCATTTATATTATAAATAAGTAATGTCAAAAACATTGTGAATATGGAAAAGATTAATTTGTATTAGCAGGAAAGTAATTTTATTAGTTTGAGTGAGAATTCTGGTAAGAAATCTATGAAGTTAGCAACCAGCAATAAATTGCAATTACATGAACAATTTGAACAGAGAGACATGCCCTCCATTTGTTTCCACCTGTCTGTACATCATGAGGATTGTTTAAAAAAAAAGTAGTAGTCAATATTAAAATCTCAGATTAACAAAATAACAACTCTAAGGCATTGACCCATGGAGGCTTGCAAATAGAAAATTAGAAGAATGGCAGTTAGTAATGTTGAACAAAGTTTATTAGGAAAGTGTAATCCAATGGTTTTTGACAGACATCAATAAAGTCAAAGTAAGCACAACCTTTTGCTTGAAACAAAATCTGATAAATGGGTGAATGAAATTGCATTAATGTTTAAGCTTCAAACAAAAATTGTAATCAATCAACTCGATAATAACAATGAGATATTGCATAGAATGCCATGGAAGCTACAATGTGATCCAAACAGAAGCCAAATCATGCAAATTTCTAACATTGCATCACGGAAGAGTACTAATGTACATAAGTAGGGAAATAAAATTATAGTAACAAAAGGTTTATAATTATATTTTAAATAACACATATAGTCAATGCATTTGTGTCAAAATGCAAGACTGACAAATACCATCACATAGTACTCTAGTTAAGTTCAACATATTAATATCTTGGTTTCTATATGGACATGATTACTGCAAAATACATATGACATAGTTTGTAATATATTTTGGGAGCTTATTTTGTACTTAAAGCTGAAATCTCCTTGCAATTTGATCAGATTAATTTTTTGGTGCAGATATTCCAGTCTTTCAGTGTTGCACAGGTTCTTGCATGTTCATGGAGAAGTTGGTGTTAGTGATTATTTATTGAAATATATAGTACTATTTGAACAAAAATTATTTTTCTTTATCATTGTAGGAGTTGTTTTGTTTACCTTCTATCTTGTTCCTCCACTTTGTAGCAGTGGCATGTGTAATTGCATTACTCCGAGTCATTGTGAAGCGTCCTTCAATGGAAATTTCTCGTAGGGTGAAGACAACTCCATATTTTTTTTTGTATGTATTCTTCATAATTGATGTTTGTAAGAGCTGACATCAATTGTTCAATTACTGAGTGGTCAATAGAGCATTGAATTGTTTGTTTATTCTCAGTGATGAGTATTGTTTTGAGTTGGAGTCTGTGCACATAGTTGACATCTTGGTCACACTTGATGCAATGTGCAAATTCCTCTTCCAAAATTCCAAAGCCATCAAATTTGTAATTACACTGTGAGTAGAATGCATTGAATGGACAGGAAAATGGATTTGCCACCTTCAAAATCCCCTGAACCTGTTGCAAGTGTTTACCTGTTAATGCATGTTATGATTCATAATTTAAAATATAAAGAGTTTTGCAATGTGTCTTGCTTACCTCATATGTTTTTTGCATCAATTCATTAAAAATGTCCAAGGTCCTCTTGTCATTTAACTTGCAGATGTATGTGGACAAAACTGTACGAAATGTGTTCTTTTTGTCAAGCCTCTTTACAATGTTTCTAAAAAGCAATGCGGGGGTCTCATTCCGATGGAGTTGTTCTTCTGCTGCTATATAGTGGTGAGCTAGATTTTGATGAATTTCAAGCTGTAAAGAAGAAAGACAGTCAGAGTTATTCCTCTTGTTAGAAATGTGCATGTGGGAGTGTTAAGGATCATGATAAGTGTATGAGTAGTCAATAGTTAGAAAACATTTTACCTGTACTCTATCTTCTTCATTGTGGCCATCCTTTATTTCTAGTGTACTTTGAGAACCCATTTTTTTCACTGCAACCACCAGTGCTCCCAATGTTTCGATTGGGTAGTCACTTGTGTTGTTGAGGAGTTGCTTGATTGTTGAATTGGGAATGAAATTGTATTCAATGCACATGCAGTTGATAGTTTGAACTGTGCTTGTATCTTTGAGAATGAGAATATAGTCACAGTCACCACGATCATAGTTAGTTCGTGGTGCAATGTCAAAACCTATAATGGAAATACCCATTCCTGGGATTATATTGTCTTCATGTTGCTGCACTAGGCTGCCACTAATATTTAGTGTGATTGTCATCTCTGCTTTGATGTCTGCCAAGTCGGCACGTAAAACTTCATGTGTCTTGTTCACTTTGTCAAGATTGACTTTGTAGACTACCAACACATCTCCTTCAAATGTGTGTTCGATCTTTCTTGCATTGAGATCTTCAATTGAAATAGAATTTGTGCTTTTCACTTTCGACCTGCAAGGAGCTTATCATTATTTTTATTGTTCGTTGGCAATGTGAATAAGTTAAGGATACATGACAATAGAAAGAGAATACCTTTTGGTTGTTTGATCTTGTTTCGTTTGTGCAACCTTCCCTTGTCTTTTGCTTGCCTCCATTTTCCCCTACAAAGTAATATTGTGGATGGAAAATTGTCTTAGGAGTTTGTAATGAATGTTTGCATGGAGATATTTATATGATATTTCATCATTGCCATTGTCAATATGATTGTTTTGCCAATTTGATTGCCAAAGTATTGATGTTGTTTAAATAGTCAAATTGATGTATTCTATTTTGTTATTCTTACTTATGTTATGTAGATTGTAGTTCAATTTTTTTCCTCTGTAAGATGTATTTGCAAGAAAGTAGAAAAGTGTTATGTCCAGTATGCTTCAGATCTATAAATGCAACATTTGTTTGTAGTAATGTTAGACCAAATGTGATCAATAAGTGGCCTATTTAAATGGTGTGTATGGTTGAGTAGGAAATAAAGTTTGTGGGATTGCATATGAGTTGTAAAGGTTGTTTTGTATTTGCTTGTCATTGCCATATCAATGTTTAAATCTCCAAGAATATACAAGATATTGTTGGGTTCTGTATTACTAATCAGTTTGTCTATAGCTGTTGTTATTTCTGGTAAGGGAGCATTTGGCCTTGCGTAAATATTGCAAATATTAATTACATTGTTGGATAGTATTATTGTTGACATCATTGACTCTACATTTTTTGAAATGTGGTGCTCTATTTTGCTAACTATTATGTTCTTTCTTGTTAAAGTCATAATGCCATGTATTCCATGTATTGAGGATGCAGTAAATTGTTCATAAAGAACATTTGTTTGTGCAGTATTTGTATGAACTTCTTGCAAGCATAAAATGTCAGAGGACATGATTTCATTATCATTGACTAGGTTGCTTGTGTGTGCATGCAAACTTTGAGTATTTAATGTGCATAGGATGAAGTGTAATGTTGCATATGGACATGTATTCTGATTGTCAATTTTCCAACATGCATCTAACTCTAAACGTTCCATTTCTAGATTTATTTTTGGCTTCACTCTAAAATTCTTTGGAGTAAGAGGTTTGATCAAATATAGCATTTCCATTGTTTTCATACGCGAGAGTGTTGTGTATGTTATACCGTGTTGTTTTATGCCAGTGGGATCAAAAGCAAGGGCTTCCATTGTGAGTCCTTGTGATCAATGGATTGTTCGTGCACATGCTAGCTATATAGGGAATTATTTCCTTATAGTGATTTTTTTGGTCACTGAAATTTTTTGAATTGGCCTTGTGATGCAGAGAATGGGTACCCAATCTTTTTCAATACACTCCTTGTAGAGTATCCTATATTTTGTTTTTTGTTGTTGACCAATATTTTTATCATTAAATTTGATCCCCACAATGTCAAAATCGTCATGTATTGTATATGCTTTGAAGATTCCGTCTGAGCCATTCACTATTTCATCTTGTGTATTGTAGTTACCTAAATAGATTTCTACAAGTACATTTGGTTTCATGTGTATTTAAGGAGGAAGTGTTGCTGTGTGGGTATAAAGTCGTATGGCATTGTAGTTTTCCTCACTTTCATCTATTACTTTCAATACAATAATGTCACCAGGCATGATCGTTAGCATTTTATTGTTGTGTGCATCTACATCACACCTCCTATAGTAAAGGAATGGGAGGGCTAGGTCAAGTGGTATTGGCCGTATGCATTATTGATTGAGGTATTCTATATCATCTATTATTTGCAGACCTTTACAAACTCTATTTAGAATTTGAATAAAGTATTCATCTTTCTATCGCATAGTGACTTTTAATGAATAGCATCTGACATTGTCTTTCCAAAAATTATACGGCATTAATTATTTTCCTATTGGTCTATTATAAAAAACAATCGAGTCAAGTACAACTTGAGCTTGATAAAGATCACCAAAGAAAATTGTGTCTAAGCCTCCAAAGTAGGCAGTAGGTCTATTCATAATATCACATAAACACTTGTCTATATACTGCAAAAATGTCGATCCTACCAAGGAGATCTCATCAATCAGGAGCACTCGTAGTTGGTTGTAATGCTTTGACATCTTGTCTAATGTATCATTGTTTAGTGGAAGAAATTCTGATTTGTTGAAATATATATGGAATGCTGAATGTAGTGTAACCCCACCAATATTATATGTTGCTTTACCCATATATGCTGTGATTAATCCCTTTGGTTTATCAGGATCATTGTCTACAACTTTATTGTATACACGTAGAAGTGCTTGGTAAATTGCTTTTGTTGTAAATGTCTTCCCAGTGCTAGCACCACCTGTCAAAAATAGATTGATTGGAGTTGTCATATTTTTGTTCTTTTTCATCACGATGTCTTTTACAATTGTTTGTTGCTCTTCGTTCAACATTTTTCTAAGTTTGTAGTACTTGGTGTTTTTAATTATTTGTGGATGCTTCCCTATTTCAAATATGTTGTAGGGTGAGTTTCCTAGTCTATTACATGCATTTGTCTCTAGATCTTTTTGTATGTCATAGAGTTCGTCCATCCTACATGTTGCGGTTGTAACATTTTCTATATTGTTGTCACATTCTTTCAAATTGATTTTATTTGCTTCTTTTTCAATATCGCCCCATGTACTATTGGCACAATAAAATTTTTTTGCATGTTTCTTTGTGATCATTTCTTCGTGGTGGATATATGCAGATTCCCAAGAGTTGAAATTGTGTTTTAGTGTACTTTCATGTATTGTGAATGAAATAAAAAGTAATAGTTGTTCTCTAAAATGGTTTTCCAAATCAATGTGCTTGTTATAGTTGATGAAACATATTATGTTTGCTTTTGGTCTTGGCTTAATTTGATATCCTCTTTTGCTATATTCAGAAACAAATTCTGCCAAACATATGTGGGAGATATTTTGTGGATGAGCCAAATAATAATCTATTAAAGATTTTTCTATCACATTTTCTGACTCGTCTGGCTCATTATTTAATGCTCTAACGGATTTGAGTACAAATATGCGATCATTGTCCACTCTTGTATCAATGAATATACATTTATGAGAACTTTGATTAAGTGGAAGAGACAAAACTAAATGAGCGGCTTGTTGTGCTGACATTTGTTTTAAGTGCAATAAAGCATTTCCTAGTTTGCTTATCATTCAAATTGCATCAATATTATCTTTTTGATGGTCATCATATATATTTTTAAATGCACGTATCATTGATTTGTCAACCTTTGCCATGTATGAACTACAATACATGGCTGCGGCATATGCGTTGAGCACAAATTGTGTATCTGTGTTCGCTTTCCATAAACTAGGAATTTGTTTTGCAAAGCTATTGTTCCATATTTGAGATGGTTTCCTTTTAAGGAATAGGGTAGGTTTCTCTATGGTTGACCTTAGTGAGGTAATGTAATCATTCTCAGATAATTTCAATTCATTGATAAATATGTCAAATGTGAAAGAAGCATCATAGGTTCCCTTTTGCAAAGCTGAGGAAATTTGTGAGGTTTTTTCAATAATCATTTTGGTTTTTTCAACTAATGGTTCAAGTATCATTGTCTTATGCAATGGAGGGATTGGAAAATTGTAACGACATGTCTTTTTCAAAGATCTTTTACATTGTCTTGTATGGTGACGTCTATGAAGAATAGCCAAACTAGGTTGTAAGTGCTCAGTACTACATGTAATGTATTTGTCGACAAATGTTGTGATATCACTATTGCTTTCTCTACCATAAATCGGTGCATTTTCTATCTAGATTAGGAGATGATCATGTTCATTTCCCCTATTCTAAAATTCTGTTACAGAAAAATAATCAACAACTTTTCCAAATATTGAATTATCTTGAAATATTAATTTTCTCATAGCATTTATCCTATGTCAATAGTATCGTGCACATGTAACATGATCTTTTTTGACTAGATGTAATTTGTCATTGTCATTGTGAGTAGTTGTTTCATTTTTTGTAATCGTGTTTGCCGTAAATTGTTTAGTTTTTGAAGTGTGTTTGTTAGAGGTTCCCAATTTTGTTTTGCACTTGTGAAAGTGATAAAATATGTAGGTGGTCCAAGTTGTTGTATCATTGCAAAAACATTTTTCTTTAATTGTTGAATATAATCAGGAGAGATTCTGATTCTTTTGAAATCAACATATTTGATGTCTGATTTTAGAATCTTCTCTAAGTTTGGTTTATGTTTCACGTCCCTTGCGAAAAGCTTTCTTCCTTTCAATTGACCTTTCCTTATTCTTACCCACATGGTAGACGTAACTTGGTGTATTAGTATCCTTATGGTTTTGAAAAAAAGATTTGTCGTGTGAAGAGAAAAATATTGTTGTGAATGAAGTAGTTCCCATTGTGCTATTTTTTGGTAGTTGAAGTTTTTAACAATATCAGCATCACGTGGCTCTCCGAAGAAGAGTGTTGGAAAATTAATCTCTTCTACATACTTGTCTTTGAATAGACCAATTGGGTAACAATCTTGGGTAGGTGCAATTTTAATTATTTTGTCTTCCATGTTGCGTATACATCCAGAATCTGTATATCCATGTATCAATGTTTCAGTTAGGTTGTCATTCTCTATATCACTATTAGAGTCAAGATCACTTGAGATGCTTTCACTATTGCTTCCATTTTCTTTGTTTTAATTGTAATGTATGTATCCATTCATCATTTATTTGAACTTTTTCTATCTTGTAGAGTGTTGCCTTACTCAATTCATAGAGTTCCTACATTATAATATTTGGCCTCACCATTCCTTTTTGAAATGCATTTTTATAATCCAAATGCCTTTTCAAAGATACAAAAATCATTGAAGTGTTTGATATTGATTGTGGCAAGGCATCTTGTACAATGTTCATGTTTACAGGAATATTTATTATGGATCCTGTGAGGCCTATCTGAGATCTTCTATAACCTATATGGTGAAAATGTGACCACACTTCTATGAATCCTTACATGCAAGAAAACTCAACAATGAGCCCTCACAAATTGATCCATAGCTCTCTATGCATGGAGTTGCAAGATTTGTAAAATTGCTCTCAGCTAGAGCTATAAACTCATGACCTTGCTAGTCAACCACACAATGAGAGATTTCAAATCAAAGACAAGGGCAACAATGCCAATATCTCCAATGAAATCAATATGGATGCAATGCAATGCAAACTAATCTATGAGAATGAAAGATGCAAGCTATGCTATGAAAGGAAAATACAAGTGTTACAAATCCTCCTATTAAGCTATGTGAGATTAATCTATTGCATAAAGGAAATCTATACTAAAAATGTCATGATTATGCAACTATGATGTAATAAAATAAGCTAAATGAAATGCAACAACAATGTCTTCAAAGCTTGAATGCAAGAATGTCTTCAAAGAGCTCCGAATGACCTAGGAAACCTGCATCATAACATTAGCATAAAAACCTAAGATATGAAAATGAAGGAGAGAGCTCTCCTTTTATAAGAAATGAGATGAAAATGGACCATTGAGATTAAGAGGCAAAAGACTTAATCAACGGTGGAGAAAAATAGAAGCTTGATCCTTGTGCACAAATATCCTCCAATAGGAAAATAGGAGTTGACTTTTGTGTCCCACATAAGACAAAAAGTGTTTTTTCCCTTTTTATAAAATAAGAATAATGCTTTATTTGTGCAACATAGGATAAGAAGAAAAGTGGGGATTTCTTATTTAAATAAAAGGGGAGGAAATTCCTTTTAATTAAATAAAGGCTTAGGATAAAGTGATTTTATTATTTAATTAAAAGAGATTTTTAATTAATTAAAAGGGAGCATGTTCTCTTAATTAAATAAGATTTTTATTTTTTTCTCTTTTAAATTAAATAAGACTCAAACCTTAGGAAATATTGAATTAATTATGATTTGATCAAGGAAATTGATATAATTGATATTGTTGATATTTAAAAATATTGATTCAGGGATCTGATAAATTGTTGAATGGGGGCCCAAAGTCTAGGTGACCATTTTAGGGTGTATACATTTGCCCCTCTTTGACTAATGTGTGATCAATCTAGGAACACATGTAGTCAAAGAATGAAGTTGAAATGTGAGATCGATCTGGGATCACAAAACAACTCAGATATGAGGTCGATTTGGGATCACATCCGGACAAACATAAACAAAAGATTCTGGACATGAGGTCGATTTGGGATCATATCCAAAATAAGAGATAAGAATCTCAACCTTGAGCGAAAGCTCACAGAAAAATAGCTAAATCAAGAAAATAAGGAATCAAGGATTAAAATCCAATAAGTACTGCCCCCTCAGAATCAAAAGTGAAATCAGATAAAGAGGAACAACAAACTGATAAAGATTTGATCAAATCATAATGAATCACAATCAAGAATAAAGGTCAATAGATTAACCATTAGGTAGTGAAAACATGCCCCAGGTTGACGAGGTTTGACTGAAAAAGATATAGGATAAAAATTAAGTCAAACCTCAGAGAGAGGAAGCGAAAGGGGTGAATGAAAGACTAGAAGTTTAGAAGACATGGAAAGGAAGAAATTCTATCAAAGATCGAAGAATTATGCCTCAAAAGGTCAGTCAACTATGTAGAAGAATGAGAAAACTTGGAAACGTGACTCGGATTTCAATTTTGAGTCCGAAAATGGATAAAAAATGATGTGATATGAAAGACTAGAAATGAAAGATATGATCAAGAAGAATCAGAAAATGAGCACAGTTGACCAACTAGTTCGTAGATGATAAAAAGGAGAGCTCTCTCTCCATATGCAAGATGCAAAAACTAAACTATGATGAACCTAAGAATGCAAGCTACTATGAAAGTGGTTGACTTGCAAGGTCACAATGCCTATAGACATCTAATTATCATCATTGAGTGTTATTGGTAGCGTCATAAGATCATACAATGCACACTAGCATAACTATGTGGATATGACTATGATCTTTATCAGATAGAAATGTGGAAATCCCACCTAGGCATCAAAGACATGGAGGTCAAGATGACTAATGCAGTGAGATTACCTAAGTTTGATATGGTGAGATTATGCTTGTATCAAGACACATGAAAGTCAGGATAACTAGAAGCATGCACTCGCAAAATAGTCAAGGCTAATACCTTGTCAATCCATAGTGTCAAGTAAGACCAACATAAATGCTCATGACAGTTAGGATCAACAAAATATACCCATAAGTAGATAAAGAAAGAAAACATGTTCTCGTACCCTTAGTCTTCTAGCTATGCATCATCGAAAACTTCTCAAGGAGAGACCACTCATCAAAAAAATTCTCATAGATAGCACACAAAGAAAAATAAAGTCAACATATCTCAAACAAATTGATTATGTAAGTGCGTGTGTGTTGGTCATTAAGTCAGACTCTGGTTATCACATCTGCCAATGAGAAATATCGCATCATACTAGACTATTGGGTAAGACATCTGATAAGTGTTAAGAAACACTCGACGCAAGGGTAGTGTTGAAAAACACTATTGGGGTGGTGTTGAAAAACACCTGTTATGGAATGCCCCAAGAGACAAATGCACCCAAAAAACCTATGCTAACAGTTATGCCCCCTAGACAAAGATAAAGACCAATTCCAGACTACGCCAAATAAGGTCAAGACATGATGGAGAAAGGCTCAGTGTCAAGGACGCATGCTAACAAATAGGAGTGCAAAGGCCTCAAGTAGCGCCTGTTTCCAAGTTTTCACCACTTGGAGATTTTTTTAATTTTTTAATTTCTTTGTATTTTTGCTACCAAGGCGCCTGTTTCTAGGTTTTCACCAAGGCACTTTTTTTTTTTTGAATTTTTAATTTTTTCTGATTTTTTTGTATTTTTTTAAGGACTTTTTATGCTTTTTGGGATTTTTTCAGCATCATATATCAATTTTTTTGGTATTTTTTCAGAATCATAAAATATGTACAAAGGATGCCCCCAGACAGAATGGGCATCAAACTCCCAAGCAACATCACATCATGTAGTCTCAGTGTCTAGCAAGGTGGGGAACAAGAGGGATTAGCAAGTTGGTGACTGAGATGGAGGAAAGGAGAATGAAGGCAAATGGAGGGAAGAAATCCTCAAGGTCAAGCTCCTCAAGAGTACCCAAGCTAGGGAAAAATTATCATGCAAAGCACATTTGGATAAGTAATGAAAGGCTAGCATAGGATAAGTCACAAAAGCATAATGCAAAAGAAGGAAAGGATGTAGTCCAAAGAGGGTAGACATGTCAAGAGACTTCATAGCATCATATTTTACTCTTTTTATTAGATCAAGACCAAGGGGGAAAAGGATAGCAAAAGACTAGAATGAATGGAGGAAAATAAATATGAAGGCTAAACATGAATGGAATGAAAGCAGGATCATTGTAAGATAGCTCACAAAATAGCCAAATGTTCGTGTATAGTTCAACATTGTCAAGATCAACATTGTCAAGATCAAAGATGGAAGACAGAATGGATGAAATATGTTGAAGAACTACACATGATGCTTGATTACCAGGTTTTCATCACGGTACTTATCCAAGGCACCACAAGGGAGTGGTTTTCACCATAGGACAAATTTATTTCTCTTTACTTTTGCTACCAAGGCGCCTGTTTCCAGGTTTTCACCAAGGCACATTTTCAATTTTTTCATCATTTTTTTGTTTTCTTTTTAAATTTTTCTATTTTTTGAATTTTTTTTCTTTTTTTTGGAAGAAGACAAGCTTTTTAGATAATGCTCCTTGAAAGGATAAACTAGGATATGCCAAGGATTCAAAATGATATTCTCAAAGATGCTGATAGGGAAAGGAAAATGGAAGAGAAAAATGGAGGATAAGGCTTTATGTAAAGCGAGTGAGGTTGGAAGATAGGAGGAATAGGCAAATGAGGAAAAATGATAGAAGGTAGAAGGATAATGAATGGAAGGATTGTGAAAGGGTAGATGAAAAGGAAGGCAAGATCAACATCAACACACACTTTGAAGGATTGCGAGAGGGTGGAGGAAACTTGAATGAAAGAATTCGTGAAGGAATATGGTGAATGGATAGCAGAGGTTGCGGTTTAGGCACATGGAATGGAAGAATATTTTTGGAAGAAAATGAAGTGGAAGCCTTTGGAAGCTTGAATGTCAATTTCACTTTTTTCTCAATATTAGACTTTTTCAAGAGAGACTTTGGAATCCATATAGCCTTAGGCTTTTCATTTCTTGTTGATGATTTAGAGAGAATATCTTCAATGATGGATTTTGGAACTCATACTTGTCTTGTAGTTTTCTTCTTAGATATCTCTTTTGACTTTATGCCTCCATGTCGATTAGAGTAGACATGGTGATCTTATTTTTTTGATGGATTCTTGTATTGCTTCTTTTTCTTGTATTGAACATTCAAGTTACTTCCAAAAGACTTGGGACTTGTGGAAGA
This sequence comes from Chamaecyparis obtusa, assembly GCA_027943335.1. NCBI lineage: Eukaryota > Viridiplantae > Streptophyta > Pinopsida > Cupressales > Cupressaceae > Chamaecyparis > Chamaecyparis obtusa. Next base: position 1,041,572 of record BSBK01001045.1, on the reverse strand, counting down.
AGAAGGAGGATAAGACTGGTTTAGATGGGTGGGTGGATGAAAAGGATTCAAGGGTATGCATCTATGTTGATCTTGAGGAAAGATAGGAGATGAAGGGACATAAGGACGCAAGATGGATGATGAATTAGGAGAGTTAGGAGGGGAAAGTGAAGGGACATAAGAGCCCAATATGGAAGGTAGACGTGAAGCTCTTGGTAGTGGTGGAGGAGGTCCAAGGATGGAAGTGGAAGATAAAAAAGGATAATCAATAAGTTCATCAGCATCTATATGACAACCAAGGATATTAGCATCTTCAGAGTGAGCATTAGGATTTTCAATAGGATCATGAACATCTTGAATAGGAAAAACTTCTTCGATAGGATTGTTCAAAGCTTGCAAAGACTTAGGAAGAGTAGAAAGTGGAAGTGAACATGGAGTGGTAGAACAAGAAGATGGAAGACTTTGATCTTGACAAGTAGCTTTGGATAGCATAAGCACATCATTTTTTTCTAGATCTTCAATAGGCTCAACATTGGAAGTAACAACACTATTTTCAATAACCTTAATGGAAGTATCATCTTCAGAAGGCGTAAGTGTAGTAAGGTTATTTTTATTTTCGATAAGCTCAGTGATGTAATTAGTAGCTTGATCTTGCTTAAGAGAAGATTTAAGACATGGTGGAATAGATGAGGAAGGGCATAAAGGATCAAAAGAACCATGAAACGAATGAGAGATATTATGAACAGGATTAGATGACATGGAGAGTTCTTGATCTTGATTTTTCTTTATGTTCTTTTATTTATCATTTTTAGAGTCCTCTTGACATGGAGCCACTTCTAAGGACACAAAAGCATGTTGGAATTGCATGGAAGATTTTGGAATAGATGGTGAAGGACTAGCTGAAGTAGGCATTATAGCGCATAAAGGCTTAGGCTCGCTAGGTGTAGCATTATTGAAAGTATTCGCAGCCAAGTGAAGGTTAGCTTGAGTTTTTTTAAGAGGTAGCCCTTGAGGATAACTATAGCGAACCGCATGAAAAGCCTTAGGATCTTTGTTGGATGAAGGATTTGTGAAAGATTCAGAAGCTTTAGTAGATGTATTAGTATTGGATGAAGTAGGGGATGGAAGGGAACCATCACAAGACAAAAGTTTAGCATTAACATGATCTTGCTTGAGAGTGCAATTTTTATTTTCAGCATGAGAGTTCCTAGAGGAAGGATTCTTATAATATTTACATTTCAAATCAGCACGGTGCATTTTATATTCCTCAACAGTAGTAGCTGGATTATAGTCAAGGTATTGTTCACAAAACTCATCAAAGTTTCTTTCAAAATCTGAATCATATAGATCACCATCACGATCTTTCCAATATGAGGACCCATTTCCAATAAGCACAAGGACACGACCAGGAGGAATTTTAGGAATAGAGGTGTCATAGGTATCACTACATTGTCCATCATCATAGTCATCATAGTCATCATAGGTGGGTGCATCACTCTTCATGGAAGAGGTATCATAAGGACTATCACGTTGCTCATTATGGTATGTCTTGTGAAGAGAAGTAAGACTCTTTGAAGAAGTAGAAGAAGAATGAGATCATGAAGAAGAGGAAATTGAAGACTTAGTGTAGGAAGAGGACTTGGATAATGAGGAATTCGAATAATGTTTAGAAAAGTTATGATAAGATTTGGAAGATGAAGAATTTATATAATGTTTAGAAGAATCGTGATAAGATTTAGAAGATGAAGAATATTTGGATGAGATCATGAGTATGATTCTAGCAAAGACATTTGATTTAATTGATTTTTCTTTTATTTGTGTCATAAATTTGTCACTCATGAGAATTTTGGAGGAACAACACTTTTTAAATATGTCAATGAGCTCAAGATCATCTATTCTTAATAAAGGTTCCAAAACTAGATATTTGAGATTCATGGTTCTAGAAGAAGACGAATCAAGCATAGGAGCAACAGAAGAGATAAAATAGAAGAAAATAGACTAGATAATAAGAGGAAAAGAATCAAGAAGAAGAAGAAGAATTTCCCATGGGAATAGAAGACTTCAGAAGAAAATGGGAAATGGAGAAGAAAGAAGAAGACTAAGATTAATCTTATGCAATTGATACCATAATGTTCATTGAGATGTTGAGCAACATGACAACACCTAAGATCTTACTTGGACTGACCAAGGAAGACCAAGCTTCTAAAGAGAACTCACTACAGCAGGACGAAACTTAGTTTCAATATTCCAATTAGATCTTTCAAAAGATTTCACAATGATGATCAAGCACATAGAACAACAACCAGAGAATTCAAACAAACAGTCTTCAAGCAATGGGCAAGGGACAAAGCAACCTTGCACATGAACAAAGATAGTGACTTAGTATTCTACTCCTTAAGAACTACTTGTGTATGTTCTTGAAAATGTTTTAGTAGGCACATAGAACACAACAACACCTTAACAAGCTGTCTACAAGGATATACATGGCTTTTTAAGAGGAGTCCTCGATATACACAAGGTACGTGAGGCCTAAATCTATAGATGAGAAGAATTCAAAATCACACAGCTGGGGGGAGATGGTAACCCAAATCTCCTCCTTCACTTCTCAAAGGTATAAAGTTCTTTGAGGCTTAGCCAAGAGTGATATCAAACTCAATTATCAAGAGAGGTGTCTTTCGATTCACCACCCGCTATTTATACTCCACCAAAACATGGGAGTTAAGGTCATCCCTTGAGGTGGTGTGTCCCCAAGCAGGCCTTCTAGAAATAAAATTAAGTAATTCACTATCAAAAGTATTTAAAGCACTAAAGGTGGAACACTTAACTCTTCAAGTAAATGTGAAGTGAGTCCAAAAGTGGAACATTTAACTCTTCAAGTGAACGTGAAGCGAGTCCAAAAGTGGAACATTTAACTCCTCACACAAACTCAAAGTGAGTCCACACCTTAAAAAGCTAATGAGATCAAGAAAGCATAAAAAGGGGGAAACTTTGTGGAACACTTAACACTCTTTTCAAGTAGACCCCTCCCCTATGTATGAATGTTGACCTTGCATCTAAAGGGTGGTAATGAGGGGCGATTAGAAATAAGCAAGTCCAACACTCAATTTAGCTAACAAGATCAATGAAAAGTAATCTAAAGTTGCTTATCAATACTACTCACAACTGACAAAGGGTTGAATCAATGAAATATTTAACTTTCAAAGCAAACATAGAGTGAGTCCACAAAGTGGTGCATTTAACTCCCTATGTAAACAAGGAATGAATCCATGCCCTCAATCACTCAATGAGATATTTGATATTAGAACCAAGAATTACTTAAGGTTTAAATAGAAGCATTCACTTACACAAACTTGTATGAAAGCAAATCTATGTTCATTCATTTCCCATAAGAGCATCAATTGAAATGTGTTCTATGAAAGCATGTAAACACTCAAGCCAAACACATGAGAGATTCATTTTTAATCCCAAAATCTAAATGTTGTAGAGATGTAACAAAATAACTCAAGTCCAACGCAACGCGCTTAGTAAATTTTACCTTTTTTTAATTTGTTTTAAGCATTTTCCATGAAAGCTATGAACCTTCAAATGAACAAGACAAGAAAACAAGCAAACAAGATATGCAATGTATATCCAACTTATGCAAACCCTAGGGTTAGATCTGAAAATCAATTGTTAGGAGCAATGATAACCAGCAAATAATCCAAATGATAACTCATATCATGCATTGGACAATGAAAAATAAGTGCATACCCATCACAAAAATTTTTTTTTTTTGCATTTGACCTAGTCAACAAGATCTGATTTTTTTGATATGATTTCAACCAAAAATATGGAAATGTAAAATAGAGACCCCTACTAAAAAATAGAGAGCTTCCAAAAATGTAAAAATTTTAGAAAAATCTCTTCATTTGTGCCCTAGAGACCCATTTTACCAAAACAAACTAATTTTTGTAAATCAATTATTTGAGCTATGATATTGCATCCAAATTCAAATCACAAAGAATGGACCCCCTGTGAAATTAGAAGAGCTTTCCAAAATTGTAAATTTTTTTGAAAAATATGCTAATTTGCGTTGAAAATTAATTTTTTATGAAAAATCAAGAAAAATTTATAAAAAATAAAAAATACCTTGGAAAATTATGTATTTTTTACCTTGGAAAATTAAATATTGAATTGATTATGATTTGATCAAGGAAATTGATATAATTGATATTGTTGATATTTGAAAATATTGATTCAGGGATTTGATAAATTGTTGAATGGGGGCCCAAAGTCTAGGCGACCATTTTAGGGTGTATACATAACCTAGTTCCCAAATTTGTGCAAATGCAATTCTAAGAGACACAAGTCTTTCTTCTAAATGTGTCAACATTTGCACATGTTTGAATGGTTTATTATTTCAGATGTTTTGTTGTGATGCAAACTTTGGGAGAGATCCCTGTTTCAAGGATATCTCACATATTTTGCAAATGTTGTCATTGCAACTTGGATAATTATAATGTATTAAGTTGCGGTACGTAGTTTTGTCCTTTTCTCTAAAATGTTTTATATCTTTTTTGAAGTGCAAAATTTGACAAACTGTGCAAGGATATCGGGGCGTGTCATTTATTGTCATTTCATATCTTTCTATTGGTGTTAGGTTTTTCTTGTTTTGCATTCTTTTACAACCTGATCTTTGTCTGTGGCATGGATGTGCACCATTTTCGCATTGGTTAAAGTTATTAGTGACTAATATGCTTGCATTTTGTTCAACATTTTCATTCGTATTTTACAATTTTTGTCACATTAGTTTTTTTGTTTCTCGCAAACTAGATAGTACTCATCTTTTTTCACTTCCCAATCGAGCTTCTTGTTTGCAATATTTGGTCTTAGTTTCTAATTCTTGCTTTCTTTTGTTTCCAATTGTGTAGAATTATCTATTATTCCTTATCATTTGTTTAAGATTATGCAATTTAAGTATTGGTTGATTGAGTTGGTCCTCGACAACCTTAAACAAAGGTTCGAAATGTCCATTAAGTGGATTTGCATCATGGAAAAGGATACAATATGGTTGTCCATGTAATGTTTGGTTGAAGTCTAAATATTTTTTTCCAAATGTGAATGAGAATATGCAGATTCTAATGTTTAACCACTTGGAAAGCTAGTGAATGCAGAAAATATCTCCCCATAGACCTTGTTCGACATTAGCATTTGTTGGTTTCATAGATACTCGCATTCATCGTAGATAAGTGCTGGGATCTTTTACATTGTGGAGTTCTTGTAAGCTTTTAGAATGCAATTCATGCTTGTATGAGTTTATTGCTTCTGGGTCACCATTTTGGAAACATCTCATAAAGTAGTCAATTGTTCCATTTCGTAGTTGAATGGATGTGAACTTAAAATTGAGCAACATTTCAAGAGAATCAAATAAGCAGTCACCGACATTGTATTTAAATGTGGCCAGTCTATATAGTCCTTGTTTATCTAATATTTTGTCAATGTCACATGTTTGCAAATTATTTTCATATATACATTTGTCCACATGCATTCTTTTCAAATTTGAAGTTTACAAACTTCTTTATATTTGTTCTCTTAGAGTAATGAGTTTGGTTTTTTGTATTTTATGTCTTCAAAATGAAAATTTTAATATATATTTGTATATAAATTTGCCAAAAATTTGTTTTGCCTGTGATGGGTTCTTCTGCTGCCTTGGTGGATTTCAACCCAATATCACCCTTGTTTGCGTTTCACAAGTGTATGTAGTTGTTAGCCATCAATTTTTGACATCGAGTTTTGTTTTCAAACTAAAGCCATCTATGTATCCTCACAAGAAGACATATATGTTTAATTTTTCATATCATAAACAACATAAACTTTAATACCTAGATTGGTAGATCAATTGTACTAAGTTGCATGTGTTGTGCCAAGTTTTAAAGCCATCTTTTTTTATTTTGATATGTTTAAACACTATTTACTTTTTGGACTCTATAGATAATGCATATATATTTCTCATTTGGATGACAGGTATTAATAATCTTTACTAGTTTACCAGACGAGTTAGTGTATGTTTTATTGAAAAATCCATTCAAGCAGTCAAAGAATATAGTTATTCGTTAATTAGCTATAACACATATAAAATTTACTTTTGTACAAATAAAGGGAAATAGCAATTATTGTATTGAAAAATAGATCGTTCTTTTCTTCCAAATTTTTTTATTAAGAAAAAAAAGAAAAATTTCTAATCCCACAAAATTGTTGGCTTTGAAAAAACCAATTCTTGGCCTACACATTTAAAATTAAAAGTATATGATTTTAGGCTTCAATTAAAATCCACTCAGTAGAAGGGAAAAATATGGAATGCAATTTACCCTCCCCCCTGCTTCTCATTATAACTGCAAAACCTCAACATGTTTAATTGTACATCAAAGTGGTTGCTCACTAGCAGTCAAAAATTTGAAGCTGGGGTCTATGATAGCATTGAATCTTTCCTCCAATTCAAGTAAGTTGATCTTTAATTTTCTAAGTTCTAGTAAAAGTTCTATACATATTTCATAATGGTCTTGTCCTTTGATGCCTCCACTTTCACCTTCACTAGCTGAAGAGACGTTGTCATTGCATATGTTCCCAAATAGAACATTACTATTGCAATGTGTGAGATGAATCACGCCGTGCATGCCTACAGTGGGATCCATTGAAGCACTATCTATGGTTGGAATCTCTGACCTGAAAGGTGGCAAAGAATGATTTGTAGAAGAAACAACAATGTCTGCATTGTCTATAGTTTTATTATGAAGAGATGAAATTAGTACTTAGCTTAAAAAACATGATCCTTTCTAGAAGGTAAGTATATAGAGTCATCTATTCATGTTTTCTAACTTTTGACAAAGTTATCTTCTATAAAATACAAACATTAAGTAATAAATTTGGTTACAAGGAATACCAGTGTGTTGGTGCAACTGTAAATACTTGGAGGGTACATTTTTTAAAGTTTCCATAGTTGACTCCATCGAATTTGAACCACCAATGTTGCAATTGTATGAAGTAGACAAAACACTTTGAAATATTGGATAAGCAGTACCATAATTGGGGTTGTTAGAACCATTTTTCTTGTAGTTTGTATTTTGCACTGCTAAGTACCTATGAACTATGTTGTCTAATAAACCTGGGTCTAGAGAAGTATATGATGAGTCATAATTATTTTGAAAGTGATTAGAAAAATTTCCTATTACTTTATCATTGTCAAACAATAATGGACTTGTGTCATGAGTGATATTTTGGCCTACATATTCAGCTTGACACGTATGTGACAGAATTGAATCACTTTGCATCCCAGGATTTATATCACAAGTAACACTGTCGACCAATGAAGATTGATATTTGAAAGTAGTAGGAAGGTCAAAGCATGAAACATAACTTGCACTGCTTCTATTTCTTTCATCTGGCTGTACTTTGGAAGTGGATACCAATGGTAGAGATGACATTACATTTTCTTCCATAATATTGTATGTTTCCAAAGTATGAGAAGAAAAAGATGGTTTTTCTCTAATTCCTTTCATGCATAATGCAGCCTTCCCATATGCAATAGCCGCCTCCTCGGTAGTTTGAAATGTGCCAAGCCAATGGTGGCGTTTAGTTTTTGTATCCCTTATCTCTATAGCATATCAACCCCATGGACGTTGCCTAACACCTTTATATTGGTTATGCTTCGATCGTTTCCTTGTTTTATTTGTAACCATCAATATATTTTGACAATTGCAGTTGTCCTCATTTAGATATTTAAAATTTGATGTCTCTGGCAATGTACTCATTATGTGTCCAATTCTGTAGGCCAATTCAAAAATACAAATAAATAATTTAAAATATACAATGGTAATATACATTAAATATATTTCCCTTTTGAAATATGATAAGCATACTTATTGAGTCGTGAAATATGCTCCCATAGGAGGATTGTAGAATACTATAAAACAAATAGTTCTTATGGGCATTGCTCACATTACAACAAATAAAAAAGAACTTGTTTTATTGCATTATGAGTAAAAATACAAAAAAAAGTACTATGTTGCATGTCAACAACATGATGAAACGGGGTGTGTCTTTCACCATGTAAAGAAGTAGCAAGATGATACACATTTCTAGTATTAGGACTACTGCACCAAACACCATATTGTCATCATAGAAAGACATATCCATTTCCAAGATGCACAACTATTTTTCTTGACCAACTTTGAAATGTGATAGTAATTTGGTGTCTGGTGCTTTGCCAACCTGCATCAGTTGTATTCAAAATGCCTATTATTCATAATAAATGGGATGATAGTTATATTTGTATACAGGTTGAGGAATTGGAAAATGGTAAGAAAGATTAATATTCACATCTATCCCATTAATTTCACAGTCAAAGAAGTTATATGAATCTTCCAACTCTTATACATAAACCATCTTCATCTAGTACTAGTATTCAACAAATATATTCTGGTACTTTGTATAATGGTCTATATAATTAAGTGTTGAATATAGTCCACATGTTCCAATGTTGTAGTCTTCATTAAAGTAAAGTTTTTGTGTACAAGGAAATGTACCTTCATAGGATTAGTATTGACAATAAATAAAATAGTAACTAAATAAACCACAATGAAGCAATCTATTTAAGCTAGAATTTGACAATTAAGCATCCTATGGTTCTCTGACTAAGAATGTTAATGCAAAACTCTCAGCAAGCTTCCATTAATGAAAGTCCTAGAATGAGAAAGATAAATGATTAAAGCTAAAGCTAATTGCTCAATTCCAATTTGAAAGCAAATTAGATCTAAATTGCCTTTCTAAGCTCAAATTGCAAGAGGTTCAATGCAATTCTCAGATGTGTGGTTATTGAATTATGAGGATTTTGGTCTTCCTTTTATAGATTTTCCCAATGGTAGGGGGTGTAGTGTAGTTGATCATGATTAAGCCTTGGTTGAGTCTTTGGTTCCACCCTTTGAAGACAATGCAAAGTTTGTGTCCTCAAAGCTTGGGACAAGTAGACAAGATGAATGGACAAGATGCTCTTTCACTTTGAGTGATTGAGATTGAATTTGGCTTGATCCATGTGAATGCCTTTCCTCAAATCCTATTGGTTGATTAAATTTCCTCCCTTTGTGGTTGTTGAGAGAAATTAGGATTTATTAATTGATTTAAATTGATTTATTTAGCCATGTACCCCTTGAATAGGTTGAGTTTGATTTAGTCCAAGACTATACAACTAATTGATTTAATTGCACTTTGATTTGATTGCATTTGATTAAAACACTCTCAATTTTGATTCATCTTGAATTAGGACTTGATTTTAATTTTGATTGGCCAATTATGCATTGTGATTTGATTACTTCAATTTTGTCCATGGTTTGCTTTGATTTGACTTGATTTATCATTTAATTGTATTTGTCCATTTTTAGGTGATTACAAATGCCCCTCTTTGAGTTGACGTGCGAAGCATGTCAATTCAAAGAATACTCTGATCTTGTTGATGATAGGTCATGATTCATTGATGCTCGATCTTTGATGTCTGTTTGATGTCTTTCGATGGTCAATTCTAATATCTGATATGAGATTGATGCAGATTTTGATGATTTAATACCCTTGATGCAATTCTGATGATCGTTCTGATATGATGTTTGATTCTGATGGTCATTCTGATGATCGTTCTGATGATGAATCCTTGATACAATGATTGATCTCAATGTGATGCCCCATTCGATTGATTACAAAAAATTTCCTGATAAAAGCTTTCACTTTGATTTGATGATCGATCTCTTGATTCGATGATGATGCTGGTGATGTTTGATATTTCCAATGGTATGCCCCCTCAGAAATGAAATAAAATTTGATCGTTATTTGATAATCTCGATGATTTTGGTCAATTTGATGTTGATGTAATTAAATTTCTAATGAGTTTTAATTTCATTTTCGATATCGATGTTTGGTCCATTTTTTTAATTTCAAATGCCCCTGTTTTGGCTAATTTGATGATAAATTTGAGTTTTTAGGTCAATTGTGATGAAAAGGTCCTCTCTTAGGTCAAAGTTACCTCTTTTTAGGTCAAAAAGCTATATAAAGGGGTCAAAATCCCTTTTCCACTATTCATTTTTACTTCCATTTTTTACTTTTGCCCTCTCTGAGCTTATTGACTTTCCACGATGTCTGTTCCCCTTCGTGAGCGTCGGTTCAAGAAATGCTGCCACTATCAGCATCTGCCTAGCTCAGGACCTTCGATGAGTACTTAAACCTCTTTGTTTTTTCCATTTATGCTTTTCAGTTCAATTTTTCCAATTTTTTCCTGATAAGCAGCCCTTTTTTTTTTAATTTTTTTTTCAAATGAGCACTTTTGCATAATTAAACAATGCTTTTAACCTTGAAGTTGAGCTTCCGCATCATTAATGAGCACTTTCGCGAAGTGGTTGTGCGCTTTTGCTCACCACCTTTGTGCCCTTTTCCACTTTTACAATGTTTATGTGCGCTTTTAAGCATTTTTGCAACTTTAAATAACGCTTCCGCTATTTTAAAGAGTGCTTTTACCTTTTTCACCGCTTTTAATCAATTAATAGGCACTTTTACAAATTTAACCAACGCTTCTACATTTTTACACTTTTACACCATGAAACAACACTTTTGCTTTGCAATTTTTTTAAAATTTTGATTAAGTCCAAATTGCAAAAAAAAATTCGACATCGTTGATCAATTGATAGGTTAAGTTCCCAATTTTGATATTTTATAACAAGTTGTGATATGTCAGTTAGGAATTAGTTATAGTTGGAATTTTGTCTATCAATCTAGATTTAGATGATGGGTGAGGATAAAATTTCCATTCTATCTGAGTAGAAACACGAAATTTGATTGTGGTTTGATAGGTTTATAAATTTTTGATTGACTTAGGATAGTCCCATAATTTCTGATTTCAATTTTGATGTGTTTGAACTTGCTTTTTGTAGGGGGATCTTGGGTCTTTATGTATCTATGGTTCATATCCTTTGTCGTGGGATATGATACTTGATTTGAGTGCTACTGATCGTCATCATATTGCTTGGTGTGGCTTGTCCTTTCTTCTTTATCTTCCTCAATTTCAAGTGAATCAAGGTCTTATTAATGCTATGGTTGAGCACTGGCACTCAAACCATAACACCTTTCATCTTCCCATGGGGGAAATGATGATTACACCCGAGGATGTCTATTGCATTCTGCGGTTACCTACCCGAGGAGAGCTTGTCTACTATGATACTGTTTATGATGGCTCAGCTTGTTGACGAGTCTTTGGTGATCCTTCTATTGGTGATCATCATATCCAGTGGGCTCAGTTCATTTCATTCCCTATTTTACCAGCTATTCTAGGTACTTTGATTGGTGGTTTCCTACTTCCTGATAGGTGTGGACATGGGTTTGCTATTGGGCGGGGTCCCATTCTAGAGGATTTGATGGCAGAGCCTCATTAGTTCGACTGGGGTTCTTGTGTGTTGGCACAGTTATATCATGAGTTACACACTATTGTATACAGACATTCTACCACTTTGACTGCTGGAGCTATTTTGTTACAACTTTGGACTTGGGAGCATATCCCAATAACACCTCTTGTGACAACACGAGATCGTCAGCTAGGTTGGCCTTTTGCATGGATGTATAGTGGTATCATTATCCAAACCCACATGGGTAAGCTGGATTACTGATGATGTCAGATTGATGGCATGGATAATGTCATTTGGAGGCCTTATCTTGGATGTGAGGCTTGGCCAGAGGATGATGGTGAGATTCCTTACATGTTCTACCCTCGCTGGATGATCAGTCGCTCTACATTTGTTATAGAGAGATTCTGCTTTCACCACATTTTTTGACAATATGGGCATGTTCAAGATATGCCACAGGGCATAGCTATGTATGCTCGTGTACATGCCGAGAGGTTATTATGGGGCCCATGTGTAGAATTTGGTACAACTATATGAGAGATACAAGAGATTGGGTATCGTCCTTGGTCTCCTAGGTCACAAATCATGGATGCGAGTATCACTGATGAGTATGGTGCCTGGTTACATCGATATCCTTTTCCCAGGTTCATAGATCCTGTCGAGAGGATTCCCACCATTGAGGAGTTATCAGATGGGGATGACGATGGTGGTGGTGATGGTGGTGGTGGAAATGGTGGTGACGATGATGATGGAGATGATGATGGAGGTGGTGGTTGTAGGATCAGGGGTCGGCGTGGACAACGAGGTCATTGCAAAGCTAGAGCAGGTAGAGTACAGATGCCAGTGATAGCTACTGCTCTGATTCCTCCTATAGGTGGTGATCAGGTGAGAGGTCGACGGGTTGATAGGATTTTACATCAGGTGGCCAGAGATCCAGTAGATAGGCCTAGGGCTAGGTGCTAGAGGGAGATGGATGCAGATATTGCATAGGTACTACTTGATCAGGCACAGGGTCCTCTTGCTCAGCAGGTTGTTCCTCTGATTGTTCCTCTAGTTCAGGCAGCTTCTTATGCTTATGCTTCTATTTCAGCTTCTATGCCTTCATCGTCTTCACGTCCATCATCTTCTTAGTTTATTCAATCTTTGGGTGATCCATCTTCTTCTATGCCATCTACTTCTATTCCTCCTCAGTCTTCTGTGGTACAGACTCCTACCCCAGCCTCAGCATCAGATGTTGCATCTTTGCAGACTCAGATTTCGACAGTATAATAGCAGGTTTCATAGTTGAGCTCGATGATGCAGAGTTTCATGACTGCTATGAGTCAGCATGGTTTACAGGCCAGTTCTAGTTAGCCTCCAGATAACGCTCCTGGTCCTGATGGTCTTGATGGTCCTGATGGTACCGATGGTACTGGTGACTACATCAGTTGATCTATTCTCTGAGATTTTTCTGTTGTTTTATTTATACTTTGATGATATATGATCTCTTTTCTGTTATTATGATTGAGACATTGACCTCTTGTTGTATCATTTTTTATCGATTGATGTTGCTTGTGTTGATACTTTGATAGCTGATGGACATTGATCTTTGGATATTGCTTTGATGATCATTCATTTGGACTTTGATATCTTGTTGATTTTATGATGATGTTACCATGGAATCTGATACTCTCTTTGATAGATTTGACTATATATGATGTCTTTATGTGTTGGATCTCTTTTTTAGGTGTTTTACGTAATATGTAGCTCTATATGATCCTATATTCTATATGCTTTGTTTTATACTTTTCAAAATGCAATTTTCAATGTATGCATATGTCCTAATGATGGTTAAATGTTTTGTCTTATGTATGACATAGAATAGATGAATGCAATGTGTAATGATATTACTTAAGGATGTTGATGTATATAATGGATAATAGATGGATGATGAATCTAATGAATGCATTTCTTTTGATATGTAAATGTGATGTATCTATGGATGTTATTCACTTGATATGCAACTGTGATGTAATGATGCAATGGTCATGAGCTTTCAATGATATATGTAATATGCATGGATGGTACTATCATGTATGATGTGCATTTAATGTTGAATGATCTTAATGGATGATTTCTAATTAATGCAATGCACTTAATGTATGCACCTTAAATGAAATGAATGCAATCTAATGATAATGCATTTTATGCAATGCACCTAATAATTCAAATGTTAGACACATCTAAATATATGTAAATTTTAATGAGGATGACTTAACGCAACTTAAAAATGACCTTAATGCAATGCAAGTGAACTAATGAAATGCATCTTTTTTTTTATATTTGTTTTTTATTTCCAACACACTCAATCCTATATAGTTATTTTTTGATGATCTTTTGATTTTTGATTTGAGTACACCCCCTTTTTATTTTCGTCTTGTAAATTAAGCTAATAAAGGAAAAATAATATATACAATGCACTTAATCTAACATGTATGCAGCTAACTGTCATTATTTAGAATTTGGAGCTTATAATCATCATTGAGCATTTTTTTTTTGGATCCTATTTTAGTACAATCATCACTAGTTCAACTATGATGATATGAATACTTTTTGCACCTCTTTATTTGCTTTCCCTTCTCTCTTTGGTATGACTATCACTGATTGAAGCCAATCATGAGAGTATGAATACCGATTTTGTCAAATTCTATGTTGCAAGTGGATTTTGGTATTATGATATTGAAGATCAAAATAACCAAGGTATCCTTTTGCGTAAACAAGCAGAAATCTCAGTTTTATCCTATGTACAAGTCCTCGATGATTCTTTGATGATCATGTCCTTAGACAAATAATACATGATTTAAAACTTTGGTTTTAAGATAGTCATTCAGAAAACAAAAAATATCATCCTTTCATCATAGCTTGTCTAGTCTAAAACTTTCATCGATTCGCTAGAAAGACATGATTTCATCAATTCAGTCAACACTTTAGAAAAATTTCTTGCAATGTTTTTCAAATCCATATTTCAAGTGTAGTTCCATCCATTTCATACTTTTAATCCCAATAAAGATAAGGTCATGTAAGCTCTTGGATCAAATTTTGCTTTTTGGTTCAAATTGGATTAGAATGTGGATTTGATTAAGTGTTCCTCTTTCAAATTTTGATGAATTGATTCCATGATTGAATAAAGCTTGCTTTGATGAATCCTTTCTCCTTTTGAGTAGATTGCCCCCAGTTCCAGATAATTTCATTTGTGGGACTTAGGACAATTTTCAGATCAGGTGACCAAAATCTTGAGGTACTCGCAAATGCAACTGTGGGGTTTTATTATGCAATATATACAAATGCTATTGAATGCAATATTTACAAGGTGACCTTCTAGGTATGCGACTGACTTGGAATTTCAATGGCACCTATTTACCAGGTTTTCATCGATTGAATAGATCTTTCTCTTTTTTATGTTTTTAAAGCTTTTCTCTTTTTTTGCTACCAAGGCACCTATTTGCTAGGTTTTCACCAAGGCACTTTTTTTCTTTTTCTAATTTTTTTAATTTTTTTTCCATATCATCGAGGTGCCTATTTGCTAGGTTTTCACCAAGACAACATCTTTTTGAAGATCATATATGAATGTTTTTTCTTTTTTCATGCTCAATTTTCCACTGTTTTTTATCTTTTCTGCTTTTCAATTTTTTTGTTCTTTTCTTCTTTTCAAATGTTTTTGGTATTTTCAAGATCTCTTTTGACTATATACAATAAATATGATGCTCTTCATTTGATACTCTTTATACTCTTTCATCTGTCTCATGTACAGAACCTCTTTAGATGTATGCTATTAATAGGTTCTTGTAGCTCTTCTCCATCACAATCTGCTAGTTTGTATGTGTCGGTCCCAAAATTTTCAACAATGATAAATGGTCCTAACCAGTTTGCCTCCCATTTTCCTTTCTTTTCTCTTTCTACTTGATTCTTGGGATTTTCTTGCAAAACTAGGTCACCTATTTGAAATGTTCTTGACTTGATGTGCTTGTTGTAAGTCCTTGACATTCTATTTTGGTATACCTTCAAATGATCAAATGCTTGCTTATATTTCTCATCTAAGAGTTCTAGTTCTTGCAGCCTAGCAACTCTATAGTCTTCCTCATTTATCAAGCCATGAAGAGATACCCTCAAAGATGGGAGTTCTACCTCCAAAGGCAAAACTTCTTCTGCTCCAAAGACTAAGGAAAAAGCTATATCTCCTGTTGGCGTTCTTATGCTTGTTCTATAAGCCCATAAGGTCGGGTTTATTTTGATGTGCCAATCTCTACCTGAATTATCCACCATTCTCTTCAAAAATTTCAAGATGTTTTTATTTGTTGCCTCGGCTTGTCCATTACCTTGGGGGCAATAGATTGAAGAAGAATGATGAATCATGTGAAACTTGGTGCATAATTTTTTTAGGTCTTTGTTTTTTAAAATGCTTTGCATTATCCGTTATGATAGCATGAGGTATGCCATATCTACAAATAATGTGATTGAGGATAAACAAAGATATCTGCTTTCCTGTTGTAGTTGATAAGGGTACAACTTCCACCCACTTATTAAAGTACTTTGTTGCCGTGATGATGAATTTATGACCATTCGAGGATGGTGGATAAATCATGCCTATTAAGTCTAGATCCCATTGATAGAATGGCCAAGGTGTTGTCATCGAATGAAGTTGTTGTGTGGGCCCATGTATCAAGTTTCCATGGAATTGACACTTCCTACAAGTTTTGACAAAGTTACAAGCGTCTTTCTCCATCGTAGGCCAAAAATATCCTATCCTAAGAAGTTTCATAGCTAGGGTTAATCCATTTAAGTGTGATCCATAAATTCCTTCGTGGATTTCTCTCAAGGCTATGTTTGATTCCTCTTCTTCTAAACATCTAAGGAGCATTCCGTCTAAACTTTTGCGATACAATGTTTCAGAAATTATAGTATATCGGGTGGCTTGGCGAATGAAGCTTTTCTTTTGATTCCTGGTCTGGTCTATTGGAAGGATTTGATCTTTTAAGTAAGTATAAATAGGTCCATACCAAGGTGATTCATTTATGGTTAGTAAGCAAATGGTATAAGGATGGGTAGGGTCAAACACGGGTTGATCCACTTCTTCTACCAAGAATTCATAGGAATTCATAGCTGGCACTCTGATCAGGCATTTGTAGAAGTGAAGCTAAAGTTGCCATTGCATCTGCTGCTTTGTTCTTTTCTCTTGGCACTTGCTCAAATATAATAAGTATGAAATACTTCTTAAGACTTTCCACCATGTTTTTTTAGGGTACCAATTTGTCATCTTTTGTTTGATATTCTTCATTAACTTGATTAATGACTAATTGTGAATCTCCATAAACCTTTAGTTTTGTTACTTTCCATTCTAGTGCCAACTTGATTCCAATAACCAAAGCTTCATATTTTGCTATATTATTTGTGCATAGAAATAACAATTTGTAGGACTTAGGGATAGTAGAGCCTTGGGGAGTGATTAGAAGTATGCCTGCTCTTGATCCATGATGAGTGTGTGAACCATCAAAATATAGTTGCCATGTTTTTGCCTCAACATTCACAATCTCTAAATCCAGGAATTTTGCTTGGATGGGATGATCATCTTGAAGTGGTGCTGCTGCTAACTGGTCAGCAATGACTTGCCCTTTGATTAATTTTTTATCAACATATTCTATGTCAAACTCACTTAGCACCATCACCCACTTTGCTAGCCTTCCATTCAATGTTGTTTTACTAAGTAGATACTTCAAAGGGTCAATTTTGGCAATGAGCCTTATCTTGTGGGCTAGCATATAATGGCATAATTTTTGTGAAGCAAAAACCATGGCCAAGCATGCCCTTTCCATGAATGTATAATTCAACTTGTATTTGACCAAGGTTCAACTTATGTAGTAAATTGCCTTTTCTTTTCCTGTTTCATCCTCTTGTGCTAAAAGTGCCCCCAATGAATTCTCTGTTGCTGAAATGTATAGGATCAAGGGCTTGCCTCTGATAGGTGGCATCAAGATTGGTGGGTTCATGAGATATTTCTTCAATAGATTAAAGGCTTCTTCACACTTTTCATCCCATTTGAAAATTTGTATCTTTATGCAAAAGTTGGGTGAAATTATGACATTTTTCAGCTAGTTGGGAGATAAATCTCCTAATGGATTGGATCCTTCCTTGTAAGATCTCATCTGACTAATGTTTTTAGGTTCTTCCATTTCCATTATGGCCTTTACTTTAGTGGGATCCACTTCTATTCCCTTTGCAGATACAATATATCCTAGCAGTTTGTCAGATTGGACTCCAAATGCACATTTCTTTGGATTAAGTCTCACTTTGAATTCTTCTAATCTTTCAAAAAAATTTGCCATAATTGGTAGGTTCTCTTTTCTTGAGTGAGATTTGGTTAATATGTCATCCACATAGTCCTCCATGAACTTATGCATCATATCATGGAATATTGTGGCCATTCCTTGTTGATAGGTCATTCCGGCATTCTTTAACCCAAAAGGCATGACATTCCAGCAAAAAGTACCCCATGCACATGTAAAAGAAGTCTTATCTTGGTCTTCTGGTGCTATCTTTATCTGGTTATATCTGCTAAATCCATCCATGAGTGAAAACATAGAGTGTCCTGCTGTTAAGTCCACGATGGCATCTATACTCGGAAGTGGGAAGTCATCTTTAGGACATGCTAAGTTTAAGTCTCTAAAATCCATGCAGATTCTGATGGATTTGTCTGGTTTTGATATTGGCACTATATTTGAGATCCATTGTGCATAATCAATGGCCCTTATAAATCCCACTTTCAATAATTTTTCTAACTCCACTTTGACAACTAATGCTATATGTGGATGCATCTTCCTTAGCTTTTGCTTAACAAGTTTGGCTCCTTCCTTGATATTTAGATGATGCATTATCAAATTTGGGTCTAATCCTAGTATATCATCATAAGACCATGCAGAGTTGACTTGTTTTTCCTTAAAGAACTTAATGAATTATGTTCTTTCTTCACTAGATAGTGATGCTGCTAGGTGGATGATCTTCGGCTCTATTTATGATCCAATATTTATCTTTTCTGTTGGCTCAATCAAGATTGGAGATCTTTCCTCATAATGTTCTGGTAGAGCATCCAAACTCCCTTCCTTAGGTGCCTCAATTAGCTTTTCACCTTTGGAAACATCCTTTATTTCTTTATTTTTTTCTTCTTGATCTAATGTTGCCACAACGTGGTTTTCAACACTTGATTCTTTTCCTTTTTCTTTTTTTATTTTTTTTTCATTTTTTATAGGATTGAAAGTTTGGATGCTCCCCTTGATCAATTCTTCCTGATATTCTTTGATAGAAGAGGGTTCAACCGCGTTAAGGTATTGGGACACCACATTGTCATTCAAGAAGGTTGGAAGGGTAGTGGGTTCAATGGAATTCCATTCAATTAATTCTAGATGTATGAGGGTTAATGGGTCAATATTTAGGTTTGTTTCAATTGGATTTAAGGTGTATATCTCATTATTGGATGGTTCATACATTATATCTTGAAAGTCTCTGACATGGGCCTCTTATAAATGTTCTAAAGAAGAAGGATCAAAGTCCTCCTCACTAGACTCCTCTAAGGTTTTCATTGGATAAAATTCATGTGGTTTAAACCTAAAATTTGATTCCTCCATAGTAGGTCTCCATGAAGGAATGTATGGTTCACCTACCCATTGATTTATCTCTATTTTTATCCTCGACACATCATTTAGAATCACTTGGTTTGAACTAGATGCTTGATTTGAACTTGATTCTGCTATTGGTCCTTTATCCTTGGTAGAAGCATAGGTAAGAATAAAATCAATACCTTTATCATGGCATGACTCATCAGATAATGTCTCCCATTCCCACTCATTAGAATCTTCATCACTATGAGACTCTAATTGCAATATTTGGCTATGAAGTTTGGGATAATGTTTTTGAGTATATCCTTCTTCAAGATACCCTAATCCTATTTTCTCCTTGGTATCTCTCCATGTTGTTTCTATGGGTTCAATGAGCCCTTCATTCTTTGTGCCTAAAGGTCCTTGACCTTTGTACCCCATCTTTTGCATGATTGAAAACCATTTCCCATATTGATGTGTGGTAATGGTTATATTCTGAATATGTTTAACATGTGCACTTGATTCTTCATCTTTATATAACCAGTTTAGGATCTCATTGTCTTCTTCATTCATGGAGGATGATGTACTTTCCCTCACAAAATTATCATTATATCTATGGGGTAGATTTGGAGGTTTTCCATAGGACTTGGGTGATAAGGGTAAGTCCATCATAGATAAGGAGTATTCACCTACACCTTTTTGCTTGATCTTGCATTGCTTATCAAAATTCTTCATCATTTGGTCCATTTTTTGATAATGGGTTTCTTTGGTGGATACCTAGATAGTTTTGGTATGGTCCTCTTTTGATTCTTTAATAATATTATCCTCACCAACCTTCTCTTTTCCTTTAGTTGATGTAGTTAGGTTAGTGAGTTTTGGTGTGTCTTCCATAACATTTTCCTCTTCCATATTTTCTTTTCCCTTCAATAATGGGATGTCTTTAGAAATTTTCCCTTGCTCCATTTAATTAGGTATAGACCCTTCTGCATTGTGTGGGACTAAAGAGTCATTAATAGGCTTGACGTTGTTACAATATTAGAAGGGGTTTAGGTCTCCACTTACCATTATCTCTTGCCCTAGATAAGGAAACTTTAAGCATTGATGATAAGTAGACGGAATGACTTGTATCTCGTGAATCCATGACCTTCCTAACAAGATATTGTAAGTCAACTTTAGATCCAATACTTGGCATATGGTCTCTTTTTGCATGTGACCAACTCTTATGGGTAATACTATGGCTCCTTTTGAAGCTCTTTCTTTGTCATCGTAGGCTTTTATGGTTATCTTTTTCTTAGGGTCAATAGCCTCCTCGGAAAATCCTAGGGCTTTTACTAGGCTAAGGGTACAAATGTTTAGGCCGGCTTCTCCATCTATAAGGACTCTTTTCACCCTATGCTTGTGAATCAAGACTTTTATGTGCAACGACAGATTTTGAGGATGATTAAGGGACATGTCATCTTGTTTGGAAAATGATAGACAATGGGGTGCAATGAGGTGCCCCACCATATTTTGAAATTTTTCTACCTCCAAGTTTAGAGGCGCATTGGTTTCCAATAAGGCTTTCTCCAAAATGTCTTTATGAATTGGTGACAATTTGAGTAACTCCAAGATAGAGATTTGAGCAAGAGTTCTTTGTAGTTGATCAACCAAGTTGTATTTTTTTGATGATGAAGTTGAAGCTTGATTTGATACCACAACTTTGGGAGCATTGGTAGGTAGAATAATTTTTTATGCTTTCCCCCTAGTGACAACATTTGATGATGCTTCTCTTGAATTATTGTTTACTATAACAACGTTTATGGTATTATCCTCTTCTCTTAAAGTGTTGATCGTGTTATCATAAGTATGAGAAAAGCTCACTTTCTCATTGCCTTTTTTTTAAAATTTTGATTAGCCTTAGATGACTCACCCTTATCATGATTCAAAAAGGGATTCTTGAAAGCCGTGTGGTCCTCATCGTTTTGAGGTCCTTCAATTTTGATGGTTCCATTATCTATTAAGTCTTGCACCAAGTGTTTCAATCTCATGCATTCATTGGTTGGATGACCTTTATTTCGATGATATTCACAATGATGACAGCCATTCCACCAGTAGGGTTTATCTTGAAGTTCATAATCTTTCACATCGGGTAATGTGATGATTTTGTTGGCAACCAAGGTCTTTAATGCGTTCTCCAAAGGTTCACCTAAATAGGTGAATTTTCTTTTGTTATAATTGGAGAAAAAAGATTTCGACTTATTCTCATTGGCATTATTATTGGAATTGTTGGTATTATTGTTGGGATTGTTGGAATTGTTATTGGAATTATTGGAATTAAATGGAGCTTTGTTTGATTGATTGACATTATTTGAAGAATTAGCTCCATATGGTAAGGTAAAAGGGGTTGCCTTCAAGTTGTGGGCCTCCACAACTCCATCATTCAAAAGGTTTTTTTTGTTATTCTTTATCCATGACTTAGATTTATCATTGTAATTATTGGACCCTTGATTATTGACATATTTAGGCACATAATTATTGTTGTTGTTTTTGTTGGTATTGTTGGATTTGTTATCTTTAAATAATTTTACTTCACCTCTCTTGACCAATACATCCTCAATCTTGATCCCATTTTTGATGAGTTTTTCAAATGTTGGGGGACATTGGAGTTGTAATCTATAATTCATTTCCATGGTCAAATTATTTGTGAAGATTTCCATCTTTTCTTTCTCGGGGATACTTCGTGGATACCTTGCGAAAATGGTCCTCCACCTTTGTAGGAATCCTAGGAAGGACTCTCCATCTTTTTGTTTGGTATCACACAACTTGAGAATTGTAATTTCGTGCTCAATGTTATAAGAATAATGGGTTACGAATTTGGAGGCTAACTCCTCAAAGGTCTTTATTCCTTGGGGTAGTTTCGAGAACCACTCCATGGCGGGACCTCCTAAACTCCTAGGAAAGAGTCTCATTAGGTATGTGTCATTGTGCATGAACTCAATGCTTAGGGCACAAAATTCCCTTAAATGATCCAGTGGGTCTGTTTTACCCATATATTTATTGTATTTAGGAAAAATGGTATTAAAAGGAAAAGATACCATAACTAAGCTTTTATCAAATGGAAAAGGACACAAAGCTTCAATAGAAAAGGCCTTAGGTTCAATTGCCTTTTTCATGGTATCTATTTGTTCTTGAAAAGCCTTTATTTTCCTAGTCACAACATTCATGGGATTATCTGGCTCTTGATCTTTCTTAAGTTGTTCTATATTGAAATCATGGGGAAGCTTTACTCTCGCTTGAGCTAGGTTTAGGAAAAACTTCTCCCTATCCTTATCTATTACTTTCTCCATGACCTCTAGGAATTCCTGATCTTGGGCTACTCTATCAACCTTTTCTTCAAGTGTTTCTGTAGAATTATGATTGGCATTGTTGATGTTATGATTATTCCCTCCTGGTTGGTAATTATGATATGTAGAATTTCTCTCCATTTCTCCAAGTCTTTTGTCAAACAAGTTTGGGAAAATTTATTCTTGATTAGGACCTCTAAAAAGACTTTGGTATTATTGTTCTTTGATTGCAACAAGAGTGCTATCTCCTTGTAAAGATACCCTGTATGTGTGGGACCGCGTGGAAACTCACATCCAATAAGGGTTTGATTTGGAATGATCCTTAGTTCGAGAATTGTTGATTTTAAATTGAAGAGATTAAAAATGTAAGATGAATTTTCAATGGATATCTCTCACTTGTTTATGTATTTAAAACACAAAAATCACACATTCACTTGTCTCTTTTTACCCACTTAACACAAAATGTTTGATTTGAAAGAACGTTGTCACGGGTTTTGCACAAAAAGAAACTTCAAGCACCTACCTAGCACAAGATTTGTTTTGTAAACATGGCTCTAAAAGGTGGTCTTTCTATTTTATGAAGGATTTAATATAGATTCCATTCAAAATGGATCTTAAACTTTCATCCCCCAAGTATGTTAAGGGGCTTCCCACCATCGGTATATTAGAGTTTTGCACAATTCGTGAGGACTACTCGAGGAAGTTCAAAAATTTAAAATCCTTTTGTCACACACCCCATTAAGGATGTATGCATTTCATTTTATAGTGGGTTGGATTCTCCTAGAAAAAGCAAGCGTATCCCACTTTGGGCTGTCCCTCTCACCGGCCTCGTTAAGGTAATTTCTCGGGAGGCGAGCCCACTAATGTTCTAGTTCATGTAAAGCAAGGAAATGGAGTTAAGAACAAGTTTTTGGGAATTTGGTTCACCTAAAAGGTGAAGAGCATATCCCTAACTTTTCCTTAATTTCCCAAACACAATAAACAATGTTCAATTATTTCACCCACTAACTATAGAGAATTGAGTATTTCTACTCTCTTCTACAAACAAGGGGCTTTGATCTTATGTGCTTGATTCCTCAACCTTTCTTCTTAATCAAAAAGTTCAACACCTTTGGCATTTTGATTCACTAGAAGAAGTGAAGAGCATAGGCCTAAATGCTAAACTTTCCAAACAAAGATAGGTTGTTTTGTAATTACTAGATTTTTAAATGCACCAATGCCACAATTTAAGGGAAAATATTCATTGGTTTGAGGCTTACCTTTCCTTGTAGCTAGCATAAGCTAGGGGCATTTTTGAGTGATTTTTGTCATTTTTAGCTTACCTTGGCTATAGCTCCTTTCCAATGTGCTTTCCTCCAACAAAGTTAGTCAACACAAACAATAACAATGAGGGGAACCAAAACAAATTTGAAGAAGCAAAGTTATGTATTGAATCTTAAAGCCTTATTTGCAAATTTTGAGAAAAACTTGAACTAAGGAGAAAAAAATCCACTTAAGTGATACAAACTTAGTTTTGTAAGCTTCTACAATTTTGAGATAGTTTTGATATACCTGATTTTCTTCTTCTTGTGACTCCTCAAGAACCGCTTTGATGTGAGCAAAGTTTTCCTTCTTGATTTTCCTAGTCAAAGCCTTCCCTTCTTGGTTAAACTTGCTCTCTGGCTTTCTGGCTTTTCGGTGATCAGACATCCTGCAAGTTTATAGAAATCATTTTGCCACAGTTAGATAACGAAAATAAACAATTTATGCAAAAATGCTCCTGTAATGCTTGAAAGTGCTATTTTACTGCTTAAAAGTGTTGTTAATCAGATTAAAAGCGCTGCTTTAACTCTGTTAGAAAATTTAAAAGCGCAAAAATAACTATCAGAAGCGCTACTGAAATGATTAAAGGCAGTAAAAATATAGTAAAAGCGCTCAGTAAAATATCAAAAGCGCTCGGTAGTCAGGAAAAATGCGTTATCCATCTGTGCAAAAGCGTTGTTATAATGATAGACAGATAATAGAAAGATCAAAAGCATCGTTGATTGATGTAAAGGCACACACATTTATCACAAAAGTGCTGAAATAGTACTTGAAAGCATTGTTTGATCGTGTAAAAGTGTTGTTTAACCTGTCAAAAGTGCTATTTCCTGAAAAAGCTGAGAGTTAAACACATGCAAATTTGACAAAAATGAGATAATTCCGAGCGTTTAGTAAAGTGAGGCATCCTGCCCCATGGTGGGCGCCATTTTGTGTACAAGGAAATGTACCTTCATAGGATTAGTATTGACAATAAATAGAAAAGTAACTAAATAAACCACAATGAAGCAATCTATTTAAGCTAGAAATTGATAATTAAGCATCCTATGGTTCTCTAACTAATAATGTTAATGCAAAGCTCTCAGCAAGCTTCCATTAATGACAGTCCTAGAATGAGAAAGATAAATGATTAAAGCTAAAGCTAATTGCTCAATTCCAATTTGAAAGCTAAATTATATCTAAATTGCCCTTCTAAGCTCAAATTGCAAAAGGTTCAATGCAATTCTCATATGTGTGGTTATTGAATTATGAGGATTTTGGTCTTCCTTTTATAGATTTTCCCAATGGTAGGGGGTGTAGTGTAGTTGATCATGATTAAGCCTTGGTTGAGTATTTGGTTCCACCCTTTGAAGGCAATGCAAAGTTTGTGTTCTCAAAGCTTGGGACAAGTAAACAAGATGAATGGACAAGATGCTCTTTCACTTTGAGTGATTGAGATTGAATTTGGCTTGATCCATGTGAATGCCTTTCCTCAAATTCTATTGGTTGATTGAATTTCCTCCCCTTGTGGTTGTTGAGAGAAATTAGGATTTATTAATTGATTTAAATTGATTTATTTAGCCATGTACCCCTTGAATGGGTTGAGTTTGATTTAGTTCAAGACTGTACAATTAATTGATTTAATTGCACTTTGATTTGATTGCATTTGATTAAAACACTCTCAATTTTGATTCATCTTGAATTAGGACTTGATTTTAATTTTGATTGGCCAATTATGCATTGTGATTCGATTACGTCAATTTTGTCCTTGATTTGCTTTGATTTGACTTGATTTATCATTTAATTATATTTGTCCATTTTTAGGTGATTACAGTTTTTAATATAACAATGGAGCAGTACACAAGGGTATGACAACAATGTTGAATTCAAACCATTAAGATAGATGCATAATGTCTTCAACATTGTGGACAGAACTGATCAGAAGATTCCTTACAATCATCATTTTCTGTAGGGGAAACTAGTGCCAGAGCACAAGGTTACTCTGAAGCAATACTAGGATTAGGAGGCATATATATTTGCAGATACATTAGTGAATTGTACACTTTTTCAACTCTTATTGCGAATTGATCGCCCAAGTGAACACGATGTGAATCTAAGGAATGTGTTAGTACAAGTTCACACCTACTCTATAATTCTATTTTGAGAGCACTATATACACATGACAGTGCTTCACATTCTTTGAGTGATTCATGACAAAATAATCCCCCAACAAAAGTGTTCCCTTTGTCTACAACATATGCATGAATTACTTCCTTGTACCTGCCTGGGGGTTTGAAGTAGTCTTGTACATATGTATTAGCCAAATGCATTACAATCTCACAATTTCCTAACAAGTCCATAGAGTTTGACAAGAATCGAGACACAATGTCTGAGTAAAAAATCATTCCACAATCATTTGCCAAATAATTATCGCCTAGTATGGACTGCAATGATTCTTCAACACATGAACAATGAATGATGAATACATGTCGCAATGTGGTTGAATTGATTGCACCTATGATTGGATAGTCCCATTTAGGCCTTGGAATGTTTATCCTTTCATTCATTTTGACCTTCAAAAATCTGGCGTAGAGTTCACAATGACAATTTCAAGATTTAGATCTTGAGGGTGTGATAAATTTAAATGAATGTATTTGGGGTGAAAAATCATATAAATGTATTCAAATTTTCTCATAATAAAGACTTTAAAATAATTGACGAAATGCAAACAAAGATATCATCTGAGTTTTTTATGGGTCTTCTATGCATCTGTGCATTTTCTACACACTTATGAAATGTAATTTTTTGAAACAATGAGTTCAAAACCAGAAAAACATGTACTTCAAAATTTGATATTATATATGACTTTCACTAATACTAAGTGTAATATCATATTACTATTTAAAGAGCATTTAAAATAGCATTTTACAATAGATATTTTCCCATGGTTATGTAAGATTCACGATAACAAAAAAAGGAAAAGAAAGAAAATACAATTGTAAACTCCTTTGATATATTTAAAATTTAGATTTTCGAAGGTACAACAAATTTAAATGAATGTATTTTGGTTGAAATCTCTAATGAATATATTTAAATGTGCTCCTAATATGCACATTAGAAACCATTTTTGGAAATGCAAACAAACTAACAATATAAAGAAGTTATGACTTTACTACGGATGTGACCATTTTTGTTCATCTTGTTCAAATGTAAATGTTTGCACCTAATAGTTTGGTATAAAACATGTTCTTTTAGTTCAGATTAATTAATGACTATTAGAGAAGAGGCCTTTAACTGGTAAATAGTGTAAACATAGATTTGTTATTCAATCTGTACGTGTACTAGGATTAATGGAAAACTACCTTTTTTTGTTGCTTGTATAGTTTATAGTATAAAATAAATTGACAGATCATGAAAATGCAATTGAAAATTATTTCTAGAAGATGGGTTTGTAAGCGTACCTTGAACTTGATATCAAAATATTTGGTTGCCTTTGTTACTGGTTCAACTCCCAAGCTGTCTTATAGAGCCTGTTTCAAGTACCATTAAATGGGTAATCAATTTTTTTTTCACCACAACTCTTATTTGAAATATAAGGCCTTCAAATTTAGTACATAGAATGACAAATTTTTTTTAAAGCATTATTACCATGTAGTACAATTTGTTTTACTGTAAATTTTAAATGCTTTTTAGTCACATACATGCATAACTCAACAATCGGTTAGAACAATGTTTGTCCGATTATATAGTGAGACACGTGTAGCACAGTGTTGAAAATTTGACTATACAACACAAATTGCATAGGATAAGGAGAAAGACAGTCACAAAAATATATGGTTCAATGCATTAAATTCTTATTATAACTTTAAATTTAAATTTTTTATTATTGATGGGTGTGCAAACTGTTTTTGTTTTTGTACATTCTTTGTAACTTTTGCCTTGTCTTAAGCCTGTCAAAACCCCTGTTTTGCCATTAATTATTAAGGGATATAGTGCATATAATAAAGTCTTAAGGTTTGAAATATTTCTTGAAAGAGTGGATGTTTAAATGCATAAATATTGATATATGTTGGTTCATTTTGCTACAGGAACTAAACATACGAATATATGGAGTTGGCTATTTCGCTGGAAGAACAGTTTTGAAGTTGTCGCCTTGTTACATTAAGTACATAGTTTTGAATGGCTCAGATTTTGGCCATATGATATTTTAGTTAGACTGTTTCGCAATTTGTTATGTATGGCCAGCGGCCAAAACAAACTATTCTCCATGTTTAGGAAACAGGCCAGCGGCCATTCTGGTCAGTTATTAATATGGTTGAACATTTTAGGCTATATAAGTAAATGTGAATCAAAAGACAGAGGACGGATAATATATGATATACTCTATTTTTCTATCATCTTCGAAATCTGTATTGAAAACGTGGAACGCCTGTAGCAGCCAGTTTTAGGATATTTCTCACCCAGTGAACCGGAGGAGGGCCCCCTCTTGGGAAGCTCGGTGAGACTATTATAGTTTGCTTTGTAAGTATTTCAGTGTTGTCAATTTCGTGTGTTCCTTTCAAGCCTTGATTGTGTGCATTTCTCAGAAGTTACTATATATATATGTTAGATTAAATCTATACAGAGCTTGTCGAATGATCATAAATTCAATTGTCTGATGAAATAGTTGGTTGTGACAGTTTATGAAGAAATTGTTTGATATTATTCTGTTATTACATAAATCTATTACTGTTCACCTACCACTTGCATTCAACCTTAGTACTCACAATATCATTTGCTGTATTCCTCTTACCATATCCTTTCAGTCATTAAGATATAATATTCGCAATATTCACAACTTTCTGTCGCCATCTATAATATCCCCTGTCACCACTTATCATACTTCCTGCCGCACCCTGCATTTTGAACCAGTCTATTGAAAACATTTTCCTGCCGCTATAAAACTTCCTGTCGCAATCTAAGCAGATTACAATCTTTAATTAAACCAACTTTTAATCAGACAACAACTTCCGCAATAAGCATTCATTGAGATCAATTATCTAGAAGAGTGTGATTAATTATTTAAAAGTGTGTTAATAGCATTTATAAATATATTGTTCAATTGTTTAAAGATGTGAACTTTAGATGAATTTATTCCATTCATAGAAGTATTGGTTTGTATTTGAAGTTCATTTACAATAGATGGGATTTGATTCTTAATTGCTTTGTGTTTTCATTTGCAATAAATGTGTGGTAGTTTAAAGCAGTAATTTGCATTCATAAAACCCTTGATTTATTACTTTCACCCCTTGAGCAAACAGCCGTTATATCTCTCACGAGTTTACGAATCCCGGATTGACATTTGTAAGGGTAATTTCGATTCTATAAATATCCATAAAAGGCTATCCATTGAACCTCAGTTTTACCCAACATTTTTGGCGCCGCTGCCGGGGAGAGATATTAAAGGTGTGAAACTATAATAGGTCAAGATAGGAACAGTGAGCCCTTGAGAAGTCTTGAGCAATTGTCGACCTTGCTTAAGCTAGTACCTTTTGTTTTCACTGCAGTAAGTCATTTAGGTGCATGAATAGACTTAGAGATAGTCAAGGTAGGTTTGTTAAGAAAGAATTAGCAAGTAGTTCAAAAATTCAAAAACCACAAAAAGAGAAGAGGTCATTGAATAACCAATCTAAACCAAACGAAGAAGCCAATTTACAGCCACCTTCACAGTCTAACTTCCTTACTACATCCTCTGAAATCTTCCAACAATTCAAAGACTCATACAACACTAGGTGTAGTAAACTTCAGGATCTACCGGAGAAACCTTTTACAACACATTACACACCTTGGGCAACACAAGTCTTAGAGGAAGTCATGGGTGATAATATAGGAAATGCGGGGGAAGGAAATAATGTTGGTAATGCCATTGTCCAACACAATACGACCTTTGAATTCCCCATTCAACCTCCAGAGGATAATGCCCCTATGAAGAACATCCCTCACTCAGCGCTTCCTATATTTAGAGGGTCAACCTCTGAGGATCCTGATATGTTCCTGTTTGAATTTAATGTCCTTTGTAATAGCTATGACTACCAAAATGATGCACAAAAATTAAAGCTATTTCCAGCTACATTGAAAGATGCTGCAATACGATGGTTTATGAGTCTTAGGGACATTAGAACATGGGGTCAAATGAAAGATGCTTTTCTGGAAAAATATCAGGAGTATTGTAAAACTAAGGAGGTATGGGATGAAATCTTTCGCATGACTCAACGGGAAGATGAGTCAGTTGAAGATTTTCTAGAGCGTTTTGCCTTTAGCCTACAACGCTCAAGACGCCCTGATTTGACTGCAGACACTATTAAGATGCTCTTCTTAAGAGGGATTCGCGATGAAACCATGGATGCCTTAAATTTGATTGGTAAAGGTGATATTTCTAAAATGCCCTTCGATGATATTTGTGACATATGCAGGAACTATTCACGATCTCATAGATCTGTTCGTGGACCTTCAAGTAAGTTTTCCACCATGGGTAATGCATCAGGTATATCCAAGTGAGAAATTGGTAATTTACTTGAAGACCTTAAAACCGATTTATTAAACCACATGGGCAAGCAAATTGACACTTTGTATACTCGCAGGAAACAAGAAGAAGCTGAAAAGGCCTTGGCAGTATATTGTCCAACGTGTCGTAAGAAGCATGGACCAGAAGACTGCCCTTATAATAGGACTCATATCGCATCCCTTGAGGAAGCTAGTAAGACTTCAACACTACTCCCATTTCCTGAAGGGATTGCTCCTATGGAATACACTGAAGAACCAGTTTATTATATGGCTCCGCGACGCCCGTTTCCACCTAGAGGATTTTCTAATGAACATTTTTCTGGACCATCTCAGCAATTTTCCAACCAAAGTCCATGGTATGGCGGTTGGCAACAACCTCAACCCTATTCTCAATGGCCCTAAACTTTTCAACCTAGTACACAACCGTGGCATCAAGCATGGAGGCCACATGTGCCACAATCCTCGTATCCACCTCCACAACCTTATACACAACCTTATTTTCCACAACAACCCTTTCCACCACCACCAATGATAAGTCCCTACCCACAAACTCAACAATTTCTTCCTCCAATACCTCCATCTTCTTCAAATCCGCCTTTAAATCCACCACAACCACCTAGACCCACATCTATGCCAACTCAACCGAATCCAAATCCCAACAATAAACCTCCTCAACCCATATATAATAATGAGGTGGCAAATTACCCTACTTATCCAATCAATGCAGTCGAACTGGAAGGAGTTCAGTTAAGGTCGGGAAAGGCTCTCCAAGGGCCAACTATTACGGAAATTGAAGAAGAAGATAAGGAGGACATTCCAAAGGAACCTCCCTTTTCTCCACCCTTTCCTGAGCGCTTGCTTTCTAAACCTGTACCAAAGGAACATACACAAACTGAGTTTGATTTTATGAATGAAATCCAGAATGTTAACATTAAAATTCCTCTTTTGCAGGCTCTTAAGGATATTCCAGTATACAATAAAACAGTACGTGAGTTATGCACCCGACGACAGAAAAAGAAGGAGGATCCAAAGACTGTTCAAGTTATTGGACAATTAGCTGAGTTGATGTTGGGGAATATAACCATTCCAAAATATGCAGATCCTGGTAGCCCTGTTATACAAGTAAGTATTGGTACAATTGTTATTCCTAACACACTTGTAGATCTAGGTGCTGCTATAAATGTGATGACCAATGAAACAAAAATCAAATTATCTTTGGATGCACTTAGACCTACTCCTATAGTACTTTAGATGGCTGACCGATCTTTAGTCAGACCAGAGGGGGTTATAGAAGATGTTGTTCTTTCCATTGATAGCTGGGATTATCCAACTGATTTTATGATTTTACAACCAAAAGCTAAGTTGGGAGGGTATCCTTTAATTCTAGGGAGACCTTGGTTAGCAGCTGCCAATGCTCATATCAATTGTCGGTCAGGTAACATGGTTATTTCCAATGGAGAGAAAACAAAACAATTGACCTTATATCCCCCAGCTCACCCCTTGTTGGATACAGAAGATCCTACATGGATCGATAGTGATCTAGAAGATTCAGTACCAATCCTTGTTATCGAGCAAGCCCATCACCTTGAGGAGCCTACTGAGGACACCATTTTAATGAACTTTCTTCAAAATAGGTATGAGTCTAATGATATTTTAGAAACTATGGTTTTTCCTTCTCATACAACTAGTGATTGTCCTTTTGGAAATTATCCTCTAATCAACAATCCTCGATCTATCAAACACTTCTTCATCCTACACCAACTTTTGCCACATCAATGCTTGTATAGTCCATTATTATCTTTAGATAAACCAAGAATGTCAGTAGAACTCATTCTTAATGCTCCTACACCTTCAGAACCCATGGAAATTCTATCAGGACGTACCCTCAATATTAACTCACAATTGACACCAACTCAAGTCAAAGATCTCATCAGTATGCTCAAAGAACATAAAGATGCATTTGCATGGGAGTATCAAGATATGCGAGGTATCCATCCAGACACTTGTATGCACCACATTTACATAGAAGAAGGAAGTCGCCCCGTTCGACAACCACAACGAAGACTTAATCCTGCTTTACGCGACATAGTTAAAGAAGAGCTTCAGAAACTGTTGAATGTTGGTTTTATATATCCTATCTCGGATAGTAGGTGGGTATCTCCTTTGGTTGTTGTTCCAAAGAAAAATGGTAAGTGGCATATTTGTGTTGATTATAGAGCATTAAATAAGGCTACTTAGAAGGATCACTTTCCATTACCCTTTATTGATCAAGTTTTGGATACTCTTGCAGGGAAATGATTCTTCTCTTTCTTGGATGGATTCAGCGGGTACAATCAAATCCGCATTGCCCCAGAGGATCAGGATAAGACCACTTTCACTTGCCCGTGGGGAACTTTTGCATACAATGTTCTTCCTTTTGGATTATGTAATGCCCCTGCTACCTTTCAACGAGCAGTATTAAGCATCTTTGTTGATCTAGTTAACGATTGTGTAGAAGTTTATATGGATGATTTTACTATTCATGGGAATACTTTTGAAGAAGCCAGAGATAATTTGGAGAAAGTACTTAAAAGATGTATTGACACCAACTTATCACTAAGCCATGAGAAGTGTCATATGTTAATGACTGAAGGAATTGTCTTAGGCCACCTTATCTCTTCAAAAGGTATCCAAGTTGACCCCAAAAAGGTCCAAATAATCCAAGACCTCCCTATACCTTCAACTCAGAAAGATGTTAGGAGTTTCCTTGGTCATGCTGGATATTACAGGAGATTTATTGAAAACTTCAGTAAGATTGCTTCTCCTTTATTTGCTCTATTAGCCAAAGATGTTGCCTTCACTTGGACCCCTGAATGTCAAGAATCTTTTGAGACTATTAAGAACAAACTTGTGACTACTCCCATCCTTAGGGGCCCTAATTGGGAACTACCATTCCACATTCATACTGATGCTTCTGATTTTTCAATGGGAGCAGTACTCGGACAAAAAGAAGACAACCTATTCTATTCCATTTACTACGTCAGCAAGAACTTTGTTGGTGCCGAAGTAAACTATACGGTAACTGAAAAAGAATTTTTAGCTGTTGTTTATGCTATTAATAAATTTCGGCATTATATTACTGGTTATAAAGTATTTGTTCATACTGATCATTCAGCAATTCGATTTTTAATGAATAAACCTGTGGTAACTAGTAGAGTTATTAGATGGTTACTTTTATTACAAGAATTTGATGTCACTATACTTGATAAGCCTGGTCAAGAAAATGTGGTTGCAGATTTCTTGTCTCGGTTACAGAAATCAAATGGTGAATCTATTCCTGTTGATGATATGTTTCCTGATGAACACCTCTTTTCCATTTCCACCAAGAGTCCGTGGTATGCAGACATTGCCAACTATTTGGTTACATGCAAGTTTCCAGCACACTTTTCTCCTCGAGAACGTCGGAAGTTGATAAGCCTAAGTGGACAATATACATGGATCAATGGTCTTCTCTTCCGTACCGGCATTGATAACATTATGCGTCGATGTGTCCCTGAAGAGGATGTCTTTGATATTCTACGCGCCTGCCATACTGAACCTTGTGGAGGACACTTTGCTGCTCAACGGACTGCTCAAAAGATTCTTACTGCGGGATATTATTGGCCTACACTCCATAAAGATTGTAGGCGTTATGTTCATCATTGTGATCAATGCCAACGAATGGGTCATCCTACTCGTTCTGATGAAATGCCACTCCATCCTCAGCTTTCTATTGAACCTTTTGAGAAGTGGGGTCTTGACTTTGTGGGCCCTATCAATCCACCTTCTAATGACAAGGAATACATTCTTGTTTGTACGGATTATGTTACTAAGTGGGTTGAAGTGGTTGCTCTCAAGCATGCCTGTGATACTAAAGTTGCTGCCTTCTTGTACTTTGAGATTTTCACCCGCTTTGGTGTTCCACGGGAGATTACTACGGATCAAGGACCCCAGTTCACTTCAGATCTTATTGCTGCATTAGTCAAAGAGTATGAAATTCATCACCGGAAATCATCACCCTATCATCCTCAAGCAAATGGACAGGTAGAGGTCACTAATCGGGAACTGGATAATATTCTTACCAAGACTGTTGCTCTTCATAAGCGTGATTGGGCCACACGGCTTCCTGAAGCTGTGTGGGCCTATCGTACCATGTGGAAGACCACCACTGGTCTGACCCCTTATGAGATGGTCTATGGTAAGCGGGTTGTTCTTCCTATTGAGTTCGAGATTAAAACTCTTCGAACTGCACTTCAACTCGGTTTGAGTATCTCTGATGCTCAGCAAGAACGCCTAACCCAACTCCACTCCTTGGATGAACTCCGTCAGGATGCACTCCTCCATACCGAACTTGTCCAAAATCAGCGAGCACTTTGGCACGACAAACACATTCGTCAACGTTCCTTTCAGCCAGGTGATTGGGCACTTTTGTACGATTCTCGGTTTCAGGATTTCAAAGGCAAGTTTCATACACGATGGCTTGGACCCTACAAAATTGAGCATGTCTATGACAATGGTGCAGTTCAGCTCTGCACAGTAGATTCTGAACGTCGCACGCTCCTTGTTAATGGCCATCGACTAAAGCTGTATAAAAAGCCTCTCTCCAAGGAAGCTTTCTCTCTGGCGCTTGCTAAGGAACTCACCTTGGTTCCTTATGGTATTCCTCAACCTTGCTAGAATATGTATATGCTTATATATATATATATATATATATATATATATATATATATATATATAAAGAAAAAAGAAGAAGAAGAAGAAAGGATCCAACAATGAAAACCAGTCTTTGGCATTGTTGGCCAACTACTTGTTGAAAACTGGGTAATCCAGCGACTTGTAGTTGTCAAAACTCCTTCGTAGTGAAAACTGGTTCGCCAGCGCTGCCGGGCGGCACTTGATTGAAAACCGATTTCTCGGCGGTCTCGTGTCGTAAATAAATTTTTCAAAAAAAATATAAAAAATATAAAAAATAAAAAAATAAAAAATAAAAAAATACAAAATAAAAAAAATAAAAATAAAAAAATAATAAAAACCCAAAAGGGCCGCCAACGGCCCCACTTATCTTTTGGCGCGTGCGACAGGAGCTTTTCAGGTCTCTGTTGCCAATCTCTCGGGGGTGGGTCGTTCATGGTGGCTGCGACAGGAGGTTTTGGCGCTCCTGTCGCCCTTCTTTCGCCCCTCCTCTCGGCGTTCTTTGTTCGTGGTTATCCTGACGGTCCGGTTTTTTCCTGCTGGCTCCACTACTGCGCCTGCCACGTATCTCTGTTCCCTGTCTTTTCATTGGCTGCCTGCCGCCGGTTTCCATTTACTCTTCACGTGCCTGCTATCTTTTTCTCTTACGGCTGCCGGCACTCTTTCCGTGCTCACTGATCTCCTTGGATTTGCTGACGACTTCGCCTCGATCTCCACCATGTCACCACGTCAGGAAGTATTTTCTTACCTTATGCTTTGTTTTATGTACTTTATTTTCTTATTAATTACTTGGCATGACCGGGACGGATCAGCCGCTTAAGCTGGGGGGGGTCATGGGACATGTCATCATTTTCGCATACGCCCTTATGGAGTCATCATTTCCACGACAGTTCTTACACTCTCCTTTTCATTATTACTAATCCCTGCGCCAGGTCACTTCTACATGAGTCTTTTGTCCTTAACAATTAATTACACCGGCTTTGCCATTATTATTACTTTTTATTGGTGTTGTCCTCATCTCCCTGTTGCTAAATCCGCTTCATACTTCCTGTCACTTTCATTTTTGCTGTTGCTTTTTGTTTTCCACTGTGATAAACTTTTAAAATTTTGTTGCCTGTTAAAACATGGGGGGTAAACACCTTCGCTATGAACCTGATTCAATGGACAAATTGCATGCTGTTGAAGAGGCAATGAAAATTTTTGCTCATGCTGGCTGGACGAAGTTCTTTAAACAATTGAGTGGGTTTGATGCTACTGTCGCTGCGGAATTTGCGACGGGCTTCCAGGGGGACAGTGCTACAGTTCGTGGACTCCAATTCCCAGTGAATTTGCAGGTTATTGCACAGGTCACTTGCTTGCCTCAAGTTGGTGATCATTTCTTTCCTACCGCGTCATCCAGAGTTACCGATTTGAAACCCCACAAAAAGCAGTTTCTACAACGCGGCGAATCGATTGAGAACATCCAGGGGCAAGGGATAGCAAGGAAATCACTTCCGGAGCCATGGGATGATGTTGCCAAGTTTTTAATTCACTATATCACCTACGAAGGTCACTTCAAGTATGTATTTGCCCACCATTTCCGCTTAATGTTACATTTGCGATATGGTGTTCTTGTTAATTTGCCCTATTACCTATTTTGTTCCCTGAAACGGTCTTGTGACCAATACAACCGGGGACATGCTGATTCTTTGGCCCACCATGGATTAATCAAGCTCATTATTAACCATAACCTTCGCCTGGCTCAGCCACCTCTCGAATGGGATGCCTTTGTGCATTCAACTCCTATAGAAAGTCCTCAACCTCCTGCCGCTGATGATACCCCTGAAGTCAGTTCTTCCAAAAAGCGGCGCCTGAAACCCTCAAGCCTACCCAAAGTAAAAGCCTCAAAGCCTAAAAGAAAAGCGGAAAGTGAAACCCCAGAATATAGCCCTCATTCCATGATTACGCGACAGAAGCAGCATACCCCTGCTAAATTGCCAGGGTTAGTTGACACAATGGAATCCGCAGGTGATATGGAAATTTTGGGAACAAAAGAACCCCAGACAAAGAGTGCTCAGTTTTTGAGAAGGATGAGGAGCCAGCAGCGTAGAAATAAAAAGTCACAACAGCAAAAAGAAGCCTCTACTCCAGAGAAAACAATTTCTGACGCAGAAGAGCCACTTGAACAACAAAATGCAGGAGAAATTGGACAACATGGCACCGAATTCAGTGAAGCATTTAGTGAAAAAGTTGGGGAGGACACTAATGTTGAGATTAATAAAGAAGAAGGTATTATGGACGAACAGCAAGAGAACCTTGAAACTGCAAAATCACAGGAAGATGTCCATAAAGAACATGCTCAACAAGAGGGAATCATAATGCCAGAACCCTCTAATACCACTACTGATCTGGTCCTTTATCAGGGTATTAACGTTGAGCCTCCCCTTCCTGAAACTACTCTTGCAATGGTTGCTATCAGTAATGTTCAACTCCCTGTCGCGCCTACAGTTCAAAATGCCCCTATTCCAATTGCTACAGGAACAAGTGAAATTCAT
Source organism: Chamaecyparis obtusa (assembly GCA_027943335.1). NCBI lineage: Eukaryota > Viridiplantae > Streptophyta > Pinopsida > Cupressales > Cupressaceae > Chamaecyparis > Chamaecyparis obtusa. The sequence continues at coordinate 1,004,169 of BSBK01001045.1, read as the reverse complement.
GAAATTCCTGACGCTAGACAGAATATGTCCCTCTTTTCTACTACACAATTGTGGCAGATGATCACTCAGCTCCATCAATCAAACCAACAGTTGCAGTTACAGCTACAATCACTCACCTCTCAGGAAAAGGGAACCACCGGTGTAACCACAGCTGAAGCAGATACAGAGATATTAAATGAGAAGCCTATTCAATCCAGCCACACACATAATTTGCATGAGGACATGCAAAACCTTTGAGCTAGGGGGAAAATGATGGGTGTGCAAACTATTTTTGTTTTTGTACATTCTTTGTAACTTTTGCCTTGTCTTAAGCCTGTCAAAACCCCTGTTTTGCCATTAATTATTAAGGGATATAGTGCATATAATAAAGTCTTAAGGTTTGAAATATTTCTTGAAAGAGTGGATGTTTAAATGCATAAATATTGATATATGTTGGTTCATTTTGCTACAGGAACTAAACATACGAATATATGGAGTTGGCTATTTCGCTGGAAGAACAGTTTTGAAGTTGTCGCCTTGTTACATTAAGTACATAGTTTTGAATGGCTCAGATTTTGGCCATATGATATTTTAGTTAGACTGTTTCGTAATTTGTTATGTATGGCCAGTGGCCAAAACAAACTATTCTCCATGTTTAGGAAACAGGCCAGCGGCCATTCTGGTCAGTTATTAATATGGTTGAACATTTTAGGCTATATAAGTAAATGTGAATCAAAAGACAGAGGACGGATAATATATGATATACTCTATTTTTCTATCATCTTCGAAATCTGTATTGAAAACGTGGAACGCCTGTAGCAGCCAGTTTTAGGATATTTCTCACCCAATGAACCGGAGGAGGGCCCCCTCTTGGGAAGCTCGGTGAGACTATTATAGTTTGCTTTGTAAGTATTTCAGTGTTGTCAATTTCGTGTGTTCCTTTCAAGCCTTGATTGTGTGCATTTCTCAGAAGTTACTATATATATATGTTAGATTAAATCTATACAGAGCTTGTCGAATGATCATAAATTCAATTGTCTGATGAAATAGTTGGTTGTGACAGTTTATGAAGAAATTGTTTGATATTATTCTGTTATTACATAAATCTATTACTGTTCGCCTACCACTTGCATTCAACCTTAGTACTCACAATATCATTTGCTGTATTCCTCTTACCATATCCTTTCAGTCATTAAGATATAATATTCGCAATATTCACAACTTTCTGTCGCCATCTATAATATCCCCTGTCACCACTTATCATACTTCCTGCCGCACCCTGCATTTTGAACCAGTCTATTGAAAACATTTTCCTGCCGCTATAAAACTTCCTGTCGCAATCTAAGCAGATTACAATCTTTAATTAAACCAACTTTTAATCAGACAACAACTTCCGCAATAAGCATTCATTGAGATCAATTATCTAGAAGAGTGTGATTAATTATTTAAAAGTGTGTTAATAGCATTTATAAATATATTGTTCAATTGTTTAAAGATGTGAACTTTAGATGAATTTATTCCATTCATAGAAGTATTGGTTTGTATTTGAAGTTCATTTACAATAGATGGGATTTGATTCTTAATTGCTTTGTGTTTTCATTTGCAATAAATGTGTGGTAGTTTAAAGCAGTAATTTGCATTCATAAAACCCTTGATTTATTACTTTCACCCCTTGAGCAAACAGCCGTTATATCTCTCACGAGTTTACGAATCCCGGATTGACATTTGTAAGGGTAATTTCGATTCTATAAATATCCATAAAAGGCTATCCATTGAACCTCAGTTTTACCCAACAATTATATTTGTAAAATGTAAGTATGTTGCTAATAATTTTGAAAGTAGGGTAGCAAACTAAGTGGTCTTAATCTTGGAGGGGACATTATAGTTAGGTGTGTTCTAATAAAATATTACATAATATAACAAGTTGCTGATGAAAATAATTATTTTTAAATTATATATTTAATTAATCCTCTCTTCTAACTAAAGGGTTTTAACATTAGTATTATTTAACTATTACAAACATAGAAATTTTTTTAGTCAATATTATTATTGTAGTTAATATATATTTTATAAACATAAAGTCTGTTATTTTTAAAAATATGAAAATATATAGTTACAATGATAACATTTACTTAGAAAATTATTATATGTTTTTTAAAATTAAATAATAGTAATGTTAATACCTTGGCGAGAGGATCTATTAGTTGTCACCCCAATTTGTGCTTGGATTTCAAATGACTCCTATTTTTTTATCTACATCTCTATTTTTCTTCATCCACGTAAACCTAACTTTATATTCATTATACTATTGGTAGGAACTTTAACGCTTTGTGTCTTTTGTTAATATATATTTCAATATTTAATAATATTATTAATCTTAATATATAATTATATGATCATTATTTACTTAATAGTATTTAATTAACATTTTATTTGAAACGGGAACATGACAAAAACCTTTTTGATGAAATAATTCTTATGTTATAGACAAATATTATCAATAGGAAAATTCATTTTTGATTAAGTAAAATATTAGAATGAATAACTGAAAACGGTTAATCTTATTACTTGCGGTGCTCTGCTTTTTTTCGGTGTTTTTCGCGGTGATTTTCGGTGCTCTTCGGTGAATTGCTTCCGGCGACCTTGGTTTTTGCCAAGGTGGCATCTTCCGTCCGGCCTTGTCCACATGGTGGACACCTAGTTTCTGCCGTGCAGGCCCTCGATTCGGGCAATCTCTCTCCCACACTCGATATTAAAGACTACAGAATGGTCGAGGATGGTCTTAATGGTGAGGCCTCTGAACCTGTACCTGGTAACTCCCCATCGCATGTTGATAAAAATGTCCAAAACGAAGGTAATCCCTCATCCACCCGCAATAGCGATCGGCCTAGGTCCTTCTCTGAAGCCGTGGCTCGATCTCCAGACATCGACACAAGGGTGAGGTTTGAATGTGCTAACCTTCATAATGCTGAAGTGGAAGAAGATGGTAAGAACCCCTTCGCTCCTTTACCTCCTTTCTCTGTCGTTCCTAATCCTGAGATGTTAGGAGAAATAGTTAAAGAAAAAGAAAGGCTTAGAGATACAACTATCTTTTTTTCTGTGGTTGATATAGATAAGTGTCCTCCAAGGAAATTTATGGACGACTGGTTCCACAATTACTGGAATAATAAACTAGGCCTGCACATCTCCTTTTGTAGACAAATACAGAAGGGTCTATATGTCATTTTCTTTGTGAATCATGATGCTCAGAAAGTGGTTATCAAGAAACAATACTGGAATGTTGGGTCGACGTCTTTCGGGGCCATTGCCTGGTCACCAGAGGCCGTCCATGAAGAGGTTCTTGCCCTCTCGGCTCCTAGGTGGGTGTTGGTTAAAAACATTCCCCCTTTTCTGTGGCGTTTCTTGCCACAATTGCTTGAACCAATTGGAAAAATCATCCGCATGGATGAAACTGTGCGGCTTGTCCCGCATATGGATGCGAGAATTCTGATCTCCTTATCTCCTGGTAAAGAATTCCCTAAAGACATTTCGATTAATATACTTAATGAGATTTTTTGTTGCCCTGTAGAGATTTTAGGGGGTTTAAATGCATGTTTCCTATGCCGAAAGGAAGGGCATTTACTCAAAGACTGTCCGATTATTAATAAAAGGTCTAATTATGTTAATACTCTTCCAAGGAGGTGGCTAATCCTCATGTTGCTAATGAGAAGGTTCAGAATAGGGCACCTGAGCTAGTTTCATCTCCTCCTGTCACCTCTAAGTCCCCCCCTAGCCAAAACCCTATTGAAATGAATAGTATGGCGTCTAGCCCTATCTCAGCCAGTGTTGCAAAATCTAATGCCAGTCTTCAGTCCATCCCTAATCAGAATGTTGCGATAGATCTTAATAATAATGATGATGGTTTCACTATTGTTCCCCATAAAAAAGAGAGGAAGAAGGGCAATAGCAATGCTATGCCTAAAGTTTTCCGCCCTAATCAACCTTGCCTGACTTCAGATACGACTCTGACTAATAACATAGCTAAGGAAGACGAGGTCAGGTGTAAAGCATCTCATAATGATCAAGTTCGGAAACTCCCACCCAAGGTGTTTCAGGAAATTGGAGATGAGTATGATCTTGAGATCATACCGGCCACTTCAATCCCTCCGAGTTCTAAAGTTGGGCCTTCCATGGAAATTGACTCTTTTGTGGGGGTGGAGAACGATTTGAATAATGACCCCTCTGCTGCTAGAAGAAGAGGTAGACCACCTAGTTCTAAAAACAAGCCCTCAATCTCTAAATAGGGGGACACTTCTAACAGATTTTTAGCTTTAACTGAGTAGGAATACATTGCGGAATCCTCCCTTAACATTGTGTCTCAATGAATTGTCTTTCATGGAATGTTAGGGGTTTGGAATCCCCTGATAGAAAGTTCATTATTAAATGGTTGTTAAATTCTCTACATTTGATAGATTTCTTTATGATGCAAGAAGTTAAGGCTGTGGGATTCACCTTGGATTCCAATCTCAATTATATATGGAAAGATGCTATTAAATTTTGCACTAATCATGTCAGAGGCAGAGGCGATATTGCCCTGCTTATTGACAGTAAATGGGGAAATTGCATTCTTAACAGTGGTTGCTCTCCCTGTAATAGGGCTGTTTGGGTATCCTTAAAACATGATAACTATACTTTTGGTATCTGTGCTATATATGCTTCTAATGATTCTAGAGAAAGAAGTGATCTCTGGAAATGGCTCTCTGACCTCCCCGATATCCCCTGGCTGTTTGGTGGTGACTTTAATATGATTGAGTCCCATGAGGACAAGCTGGGGGGTACTCCTTTCCATTGGAAGGACAATGAAAGACCTTTCTGGAATAAATTGATTGGTTCTAAGTACCTTTTTGATCCGGTTGCTGGGAGTAAGGATGTTAATCCAGGTTTATGGCACACTTGGTGCAATTTTCAGCAGGGTAATACCAGGATTTACTCTAGGCTTGATCGATTTTATGCCAATAGGCTATTTTTTTCTTTTTCTCCTGATAATGCTGGGAACATTGTTCGCGTTATGGCTACCACTTTATCTGATCACCATCCTATTCTGACTAAAGTCAACCTTATCAGTAGCCCCATTCAGAACAAGCCTAAATGTAATAAATTCATCCTTAATTCTAGCCTCCTCATGGACGAGGATGTTCTTGCTGCTATTCAGATTATTAGAGGCTTAAATAAAAATAATCTTAAACACTTATCTCAGATTGATAAATGGAATATTAACCTTTCATCTTGGAGGATTTTTCTGCAAACTATTGGGCAAAAAAAAGCTAAAGATTATAGGTTTGTCGAGAAGCAACTTTCTTCTGAATTACAGATTGCTGAGGAAAACATCCAGAATGATTCTTCTAATATAATTCTTCTTTCTAGAGTTATGACAGCTAAGGATTCTCTTAGAAAATACCAGCAATTTAGAATATAGGGAGCTAGGATCAGGTCTAGATCCAGATGGCTTCAATGTGGAGATAGAGGTTCAAAATTCTTTTTTAACCTCCTTAAACATAAACATATTAAAGAATCTGTTGATAGAATTTTAATTGACAACCAAGACATTTCTGATCCTGAAGCTATTACTCAGGCTTTTGCTATTTATTATGAGTCTCTTTTTTCCTCTGAAGATTCTCTTGAGGCGGAGTTGCTCAGAGTCAATTGTAAAAATCTTATTCCTAAGAAATTAGAACCAGAGGATATTGATCTTCTTGCTAAAAATATCTCAGTTGAGGAAATTGAAGGAGCTATTAAAGCTCTCAATAATGAGAGAGCCCCGGGTCCGGATGGTTTCCCTGTTGAGTTCTATAAATCCAACATTGGTTGGATTTGCAAGAATCTTCTTGAACTCTATTCTGAGGCCTTGAATAATGGTTCTTTAGGTAAAGAGATTAATAAAGACATTATTAAACTTCTCCCCAAAGATGGGGATAAGACTCTCATTAGAAACTGGAGGCCTATTACCCTTCTGAATGTTTCTGTGATGTCCCCACTTTAGCAGTTGACCAAGCGTGTGTGCGTTAGCCTTGTTCTACATGGTCCCGAGGGCTAACGAAGGGTTTAAGGGGATCCTGGAGTGTTTTGGCCTAGTCATTTCCAGTTTGGGCCAAAATGAAGTTGATTTACTCAGTTTCAGGCATACTTACTATTTTTAGTAAGTCAACAGGACACAGTGGAGGCCAGTTTTGGTGATTGGATTTGATACTCTTCGGTGAGAGCTTTCCGACGAGCTATCACTTGCATTATTCGGAGTCCGATTGCTAATACTTTTTAATGCCTGAAGTTTTATTAAAGTAACATTTAATTTAATTGTAAAGTATTAAAGTGTTACTTTAATATTTATTTTATGGGGATGTGTACCCAAGGGAGACATAAGGGGATATTTTAATATATGTTTTATATTGCTCATCTTTTATCCCACATTGCCCATGAGAGTTGAACCGACCCTTGGAAATAGAATAAAAGGAAGCGTTTGTGGCTTTATTAAGGGGGGGTTGAATATGAGAAGAAATTGGTGTGTGAGTTGTAGATCCGTTCTTGGCATTTGAGGATGTTTATCCTCTCTTGTGACATTCTAGACGTCATTCCCTTGGGGTTTGGCCTTTGGAATCCATTGTTATCAGTTTCATTATCAGGCAGTTTAGTTGCATTTCCAGCTACAGGCAGATTTGGTATTTTACTCATATCTTCTTCACTACTTGTCCAATGCTTATGCCGCTTTAAGGGAATGATTTTATGAAGGTAGTGGAATGATTGAAGGACAAAGTACTGTAGCGGCACTGTTCATGCGGTACTATTCACGTGGCACTATTCACGCAACACTATTCACGTGGTACTATTCATGTCACTGTAGCAGCAAATTCGAAAGCATGGGCTGGAGTATTATTTCATTAATGCTGGAGTAATTAGTGAGTTGATAAATCTGCCATGTATTTGGTTTTATTAATTCTGAAAATAACATTTTATCGGCAGCAGTTCATTGTCCACTTTGCATATTATTGTAGTTTATTTCTTGTTTATGTTGTATGATTCCTATTCCATGCACAAAACAAAACAAACACTTAAATGTTTGATTTCCAGTGTTATAAGGGGTTTAAAACATTAAATGGAGAAATAAGAAGTTGAATGCAAACTGTTTGACATAATTCCTTTCAGCAGTGGGTTTAGTTTTTTGGGGCATTCAGGGGTGTCCATTACAGTTTTGTATAAAATTTTGGCCAAAGTTATGGCTATCAGGTTGGTCAACATTCTTCCTAAATTTGTTAATTCTTCCCAGACTGGTTTCATTAAGGGAAGATATATCCTTGAAAACCTCATAACCAGCTGGGAGGCTATGGATTGGTCTAGACACTCTCATCAAAATTCTGCCATGCTTCTCTTGGATTTTGAAAAGGCCTATGATAGGGTTGAGTAGAATATTATTCTTATGATGTTGGAAGCTTTCAGTTTTCTGCCTTTTTTCTACAATACTGTGGCTATGCTTCTTAGAGATGCCTCTGCTCAGGTTGAGGTGAATGGTATCCTTTCTGCTCCTTTCTCTCTTGGGAGATCCGTCAGGCAAGGATGCCCTTTGGCTCCTGCCCTCTTTGTTATTGCTTCAGAGGCTCTGTTTTATATCCTTCGTGATAACTCCATGTCTCAGGAGGTTAGAGGTATTTATCTGCCTAATAATGAAGAGCTTATCAATTGTCAATTTGCGGATGACACCGCTCTTTTCTTTGAACTTTTAGAAAATAATTTCAATAACATGATAACGAAGCTTAATATGTTCTGTTCCATATCTGGGGCAAAAATTTCCCAAACTAAATCTATCTGTTTAGGATGGGAAGAATGCCCCCCGGAATGGTTCTCTCAATATGATTTTCAATGGGGAGGTCCTAACAAGATTATTAGGTATCTCGGTATACCTTTCTCTGTTAAGCCTGATCTCAAGGACATGTGGTCTTGGGTGAAAGATAAAATTGAAAATAAGCTGAATAAATGGCATAATAGGACTTTGTTTTTGGCTGGCAGAATTCAGGTTTGCCAGAAGATTCTGTTCTCCTACACTATTTATTATTCTTCTGCCTGGTGTTTTAATAATTATCAAATTGCTCAAATTCAGAAGTCTATCAGACAATTCCTATGGTCTGATGGTAAAGGGAACAACAAGATTCATTTCGTCAAATGGGCATGGTGCCACACTGACAAGTCCCTTGGGGGGCTTGGGCTGAAGGATTTGAAAACTCAAGGTATAGCCTTGTCTGCCAAATGGATCTTTCAATCCATGGAGGGTGATGCTCCTTGGAAAGTGCTGATAAGTAATAATATTGAAAGGGGGGTCCCAAAAAAGGCTAAATCTTGGACTAACCTCCCCTTTTGTGATCTCCTTCGTGGTAACTTCACTGTTATGGTTCAAGGCTCTGAGGTTTTTAAGTCTATCTGGAAAGGTTGGGACCACGTTAGAAAATTTATCACTAACAAGGGGTTTCACTCCAACTCTCAACTCCATGGTGAAAGATCCATTTGGTGGAATCTTCACTTAAATGATAAACCTCTAGCCCTCACTCAAGGGTGCTCTGCCAGAATGTGGGCTATGAAAGGCATCAAACAATTTATGGACCTATTTGACGGTGATTGTCTTATGCCATGGGACGAGCTCAAGGTTAAATATGATATCCTTGAATCTCATAAAAGAACTTATAACATGATTGTGCATGCTGCTGTTGATATTCCTGTTACTTGTCATGCTGATTCTCACAGATTCTTAAAATGCAAATGGCCAGGTGGTATCATTACTTCTCTGATTAAGACCAAGAATATTTATAAGATAATTGACTGCAATACTGATATTATTGATCATATTAATGTTGTTTGGTACTCTTCTTATAAAGCTGATGATCTTAAAAAATATTTTGAAATTCTTTGGAAGAATCTGGTGGAACCCAAAATTAGATGCTTTAAATGGTTACTGTTACTTGATAAGCTGCCTGTGAAAAAAGATTTTGCTAACCCTGATATTTGTAATCTCTGTAAAGTTCCTGAAACTTGTAGACATATATTTCTTGATTGTGTTTTTGCCAAAGAAATATGGAACGTTTTTGGCATTGTTTACCCTATCAATGTTAATATTTTCGAGATTATTTCTGGACATATTAATGGTCTTCCTAAAGATACAAATTTTTTCTGGAATATCTTGTCATCTAACATTCTCTCGCAGATCTAGAAGTGCAGGAATGAGGAAAGGTATCAAGGTAAGCGCAGGGATCTTACTGAGTTTTTTCGTAAACTCACATATTTTAAAATTTTCCTGCAGGTGCAGGCTACCATTGTGATTGAGCGGGACAAGATGAGGAGGTTCCTCCGTAATGGGCACGCTACATTTTACTACTATGAGCTCAAGCATGGATATCAGTGGCGAAGAACTTTAGATGATCTTTGCATTTTTGAGCAAGTGTGTGACAGGCTGAACAAAGAAATTAGAGAAAACAGGAATGTCAGAAAATAAGAGTTATATATGTTGATGCAGATCCAAGAGCACAAAAGTACAGTTTGGATGGAAGGTCCATTAGGTTGGACCGCCTGGATAGAAAATCATGATGATGTTCTTAGCTAGCTAGTGGTTCCCTTCTTTTTTTTCTAAGATTGTTGGTTCTACTGATACTGGTTCTTCGGGGTGAGGCTTGGCCTCCTTGTATTCTTCAGTGATGTAACTCTGCTGATCTCTTTTTGATCTATTGACTACCTTATATCTAATAGAAAAAAAATAACTGAAAACCTACATATTTTGTAACAACTATAGCAAATATCAAATAGAGATCTGAATAATCGAAGTACGTAGAATATGCCTAGAGAGGATCCTATAAACAGATACAGAAATATTTGGCAATAACTCCTTCGTTTGTTCTTGTATTTGACTTATGAGGGCACACATATCATAGAGATAATTATAAATTTAAATTACTTACTGGGTGTACCAAGCACAAGCATATTCAAATTATTTGTACGAATATCTTTGAAGTCAGTGACAACCAGGACTAATTTTAATGAGAGTTTGTTATATTTTCATATCAATAACAATAGTTTTTATTTTTACAACCAATTAATAAAATTCCCACAAAAGAAATAACAATAAAAAACATTGTGAAAATAAATACTTCGTGACGTATCTGCAAATTTTGATTAAAATACCTTCAAATTTGAAGTTGTTTTCCAAACACTTTCTCCAGTCTGAGTATTTGTAAAGTTGATGTTATTCGCTTAGCTTAGCTTTTGCGTGAATCAAAAGTATTTGCAAATTTTATTTATGATGAATTTTATCCTTATGCATAATGTTTATTGCTGTAAAGCTTTACCAAAAGGTCACTCTCGCTGCATCTAAATCTCTGGAAAATGCTATCGCAAAATCTATTTTCAAATTTTAGAGTCAGCTGTTTTCTTATGACTACTATGTATTTGTTTAATTTTGGGTGTTGTGGACAGTTCTCTACGAGTTTCACGATTTAATTTCTTCACATTTGAAGTGTGATTTACCCTGGTTTTAGCAATTTTGACAGCATACATAAACTCCTTTTTTTTTTTTGGTGGTTTGGACTAAGAGGAGATAAACGTTGTTTGGATAGCATTATTTCCTGGGAAAGTCGAAATGTTCTTCACAAATTTTGCGCAAATACTTCTTTGCGGACGGAAGACGAAAGGCAAGTTGTGAGGAAAGATAGGGTTTTATGAAAAAAAAATGATTTCGTAAATTCAAATGTTTTATAAAACAGTATTTAGTTTAATATTAAGGGATAACTCTTTTGTCATGTTCACCCAGCAATTGTACTGGGTCACAGCCTGGGACATTGAGGTTTGTCATAGCTAACAAGTTAAATGCAGTAAGGATCTTATTTAATTTCAACACCTTATTATGACTCTGGGGTTTGACTGTGAAAAACTAGTTATGTAGGAAAGGTGGTCTTCTATAATTTGACCTTAGTGTTCTTCTCAATTATCCCTTTGAAATGAGATGATTTATGACATCCTATAGGCTAAAGTTGTTGTGACGGCTATCAAAGGTTTGTATACTTATTTGAAAGATTGCTTCCTTGTCAGTTTGGTTTTAAAATAATCTCGTCAAGCCTTGTTTGATTGTTTTGGTTCAAACTTCATGAACCAGGATACCTGTATATGTGGCTAATACCATCACATACTAGAAATGTTTGAATAAAATGTATTGTCTTCCTTCATTCGAGTTACACTTCGCAAATTCTTTGTTCTCAAGGTGTCTTTGAGATGGTCCATATGCTAGCTTCACTATTAACCACAATAAAGTAAAATACATAAAGAACCGTTAGCAGAATCAGAGGATTTAAGGAATGGCAGTGGAAGCATTAGAGAGTTTTCTATTATAGTACATGTAGCAGAGTCTGTTTAAATAATTACCCTAAAATTCTTTAAAAAAGGCTTTTTCGTGTATCTAATTTAACAGAATGCAGTTCTTTTATTTATTATTTGTTATAGACAGTACTGTTACATTTATTCTAAGAGAAATATGTTAGAATAATTATGAGAAGATCCTGCCAAAGTCCTTTAAGAGCAACTTAATTAAGTCAATTTAATAGGGCCCTCTACAAGTTGTTTTAATTAGATCTTGTTGAATCTATTCCAATAGTATTGTTTTAGTTGGGTCCTGTTAAAATAACTCAGAAAGAATTTGGGTAAAAGAACCTTATGATGAAGGGTGCTCCCCTTAATACCACAAACACATAACAGAAATAGAGAAACAACAACAATATGCAAGAACAGAAAATTGGCTTCTTATTATCTCCACAAATGTGGAATTACAAACTTTCAGAATTACAATATGCAAAGCCACATGGGCATTCCCTTACAATATTCTGTAGGACAAAGCCTCGAACTATTGCCCAGAACTATTCTGAACTGCCTAAGACAATAATACAGCCTTCCTTATATAGGCAATTATCCACCGCCTGGGAAGGTTCCAGAATTTTAGCCAATAAGGCCGACCAAACTTAGAATTATTTTATTTTACATTTTATTACATCATAGTCGGCTCAAGATAACCTTTGAAACCCGAACAGAAATTTTGAAGAAAATTATTTTTCGCCATTTCAGGTGGCCCAACTTCCGAAGACCATAAGTGATCACCAGTTGACCCGCTCGGCTATTATAACCCCATTTCGGAAACGCCACGAAGCGCTCTACAGGCTTGACCCGCGCAAGCGCCCGTCACCCAAATTTTTGACCTCATCCGGGGCCTCTAAAGCCTTCAAAACTGAGTTCAAAGTTTCTGTACCCTGCTGCCAATACCGAAAATCTTCAATATCTTCCAATATACACTTGATCTGGCAATGAAACTTTACTGGCAGACTTATATGACCAAAATGAACCTCTAAGAAAGAAATCAGATCATTCTGAGCACATACGAAAATTACCAAAAAAATAGTAACTTTCCATAAATAGCAGCTCTGCACAAAATAACCCTTATTGAATATAAAAACAGAAATATTTTTGGGTGATGCAAGATTGCTCTTACACCCAGGATGCTCCTGCATCACCTTAACAGACTCAGTTCAAATAAAACTGCTGCACAAATTCTGAATTCTTTTTACAGGATCCTGTGTGAATTCCTTTAAACTGGATCAGTTTCAAATTCTTTTAACTCAATCAGGTTCAAATTCTTTAAACAGGATCCTATTGGAATTATTTTAAGAGATTCCTGTTTTAATTTTTTATTAGGATCCTCCTTGAATCTTCTTTACAACATTCTTATGCGGTTGTCGTTACAGGATCCTCTTCAACTTCTTTATAGACGACCCTGTTTGAGCAAACAACTTGGTTGAGTCCCAACAAAAACTTGCTGAGACTCAACCATTGAACAATTTTCTTCAACAAGGTTTCTATATGAAGCCAGGTATAATACATATCCCCAAAGCCACAGTACAATCCTAGCTTTAATAATATTCTCAATCTGCTCTCATTATCTTTGTTTCATTCTTGGAAGACAGTGTAAAAGATTATATTTTTCCTTTAGCTTATTCAGGCTGTGCTTATAGCGTTGCAGAATACGACTAAGTTTACTGGTAATCGATATCTCAAACCATAGAATTGTGGGTCAGATTAGAGAAGTCGCTGAATTTCTGGGCATGCCCGACCTAGTATATGGTACTAAGAAATGTTTGTATGCCAATGTTTTTAGCCACTAGAGCTCGTCTACACATATTTTTAGGCAATACCAGAGGGTGGGAGATGTGGCAGTTGATGAGTACATTGATATAAGATGTGTGAGGGCTATTGTTAATGGGTGTACAAGGCCTTTGTTCAAACCAAGCAGCTGTGAGCACAAAAGGCCATGTTGTCTGCATTTGACTCCATCTCCATGTCTTTGCACCTAGTATACTTCGGAGGGAGTTAGCACTGGTCCAATTGATGAATGACTATTCAAAGTCCAATGCACACCCCAGAGATCAAATAGGTACAACTTATTAATTTTTCATCCTTTTCTTAAGATTGAATTATAGTTTTTTCTTCTTCATTTTTGCCCAAATTGATGGTTAAAAATCACTGTATATGAGAAATTCTATGAGTACATATTTAAAATATAAAATAATTTACTATACAGACGTCAGTGTATTAATAAAAATAGAAAAAGGTTAGTCTATTATAAAAGATGAAAACGTGTGGACTCCATGAGATACCCTAGACCAAGCCAGAATGAGGACTGTAACATATAGGGTACATCGTGGCACCCTGCATGTCGAATAACATGGAATAAAACTACTTTAGCAAGATTATGATCAGATTATGAACGCCCAAGGTCCAACATTCAAAATAATAGAAAAAGTTTTAGAAAAAGGTGATAAACTGACAAGCACACAACATTCCTTGTTTCAAAACTAAAAAACTCAAAAAATGAGCAATCTCACTCGTTCTTAGGTTTTAACATAAATCTATCTAAAGCATTCAACAAAACTAAACCATATAACAATAATAAATTTTTCGAGGCATGTCTTAAGACTCCTCGTGTACTTGAAGGCTTAGGATTCCTCATGTACTTGAAGGAAACAAACTACTCAGAATCCTTCTCACTGTTTCTTAGGTTTATTTGAGAATAGTTAAAAATGTTAGGAAGATTAATATTGTCTAGAAGAATCTAGAGATTGGACTGTCTAGAGTCTTCAATAAGATCATTCCAGAATTTGGGTAGAACATTCTAAGATGTAGAATATTCTAGAAAAGGAGTTTCCAGATTTTGTATGCCCTCTATAAATATGTACTGTGTAGAAGCATACTGTGTATTGTTAGAAGGCATTTGAGAGCTCAGAAAGTTGTAAGCAAGTTGGATTAATATATTATTGTGTTTTTCGTTTCATATTTCTGTTTTCTGCTCTGTTTCTTTTGCCCTGTCTTAATACAGCTGTTATTACTGGTTATTTTTATTTTGGGCCTGTTTTCACAAAAAAAACCTAGAATAATGGCAACTAAAGCCAGAAAATGTAAGACTCGGATGTAAGAAATTAAGGCTTCTCTTAAGAATATCTCTATTCTTGAAGAATAAACACTTAAAACTGATATCATACTAGCTCCTCAAATTTACTTAAACAAAGTTTGAAGATTTCTTAGGATAGACATTTAAGAAACAAAATCGTAAGTCTCGTATAAAGATTACATGATCAAGGTTCTAAGAATTTCTAGCACAGACATTTCAGAAATGAAATAGAGAGGATTAGAACAATTTAATTCGGAACAATTAAATTCGGGCTTCTTCAAACATTTCCATTTACTTGAATAAAAAATATGAAAATATAGAGAATAAATTATTACTAAACTGGAAAAAGGCTCCTGGTTCGAATGTTGTGAAGTTCGACAGAAAGCAAAAAATCTCTTGCTTAAATCGTGAAGACTACTGACAGAACTGCAAACGATAGATTAAACACTGAAAAAGAAAAATAGGAAGATAAATTATAAGAAGATAGTCCTCAAAGAAGACAAATTATAAGAAGACAGTCCTCAAAAAGAAGATGCGCTTACCTCTCCTCACCACCCCAGATGAAACACACTCCAAAGAACTCACTACCACAGATGAAACACACTGTAAAAAATGAAAACAATCTGCCTCTTCTCTTAATTTCTACTTCCTTTGAGCACCAATATTTAAAGTGATTAGATGGTTCTAGAGAAATGCAGAAGAAGCCCAACAGTCTTCCACGAGATTTATTAAATGCATACTAATTTTGTCACTTGCATACCTAGATCATGATTTCCCAAAACTTTCTCGATTATCAGCATTTGCTAGCTAACTTGAATGCATAATTCATGGTGACAATAGAATGCTTTGTCAGAATGCTGATAATGGACTTCATCCTTTGCAGTGATAAATCTTTTCATGTTGTCAAATCAATTATCTATTGCAAATTTAGGGCCACATAAATTTAGAAGAACTTACACGATATTAAAAATATCTATAAACTTTACTATTTTTTGGTACCTATGAATAATATTAGCTGTCCATATGTGCATGTATCCATTAATTGTTTTAGATTTCCAGATCTACTAATAAAAGCTTCCAACTTTGCACACATTTGGAGATATCAGGATGCAAATGGTATTTCATCCACAGACATACAAAAGTACAATGATAATTATGTGGAAAATAACTTAGGTAATGAAAAGATGGCAGTGGTTAAATAGCTGAAGGTGCCTCTAAGTTTGTGCCTCATGCCATACATAATTCAGTTTTATAATATAATAAATTTTTAAAATAAAATAATAGTTTGAAAATGAATATGAACAATAAATATAAATAATTGATTTTTGAAAACAAAAACATCAAATAATTGAATTTTTGTTAAGTAAAATAAAAAAAAATATTATAAATAATTATATTATATATTATAAAATTAAAATATATAAAATTATTTTAAAATATAAAAAGTAAAACTGTTCTATTAAATATTAAATGACAAACACTGTGCCATATTAATGGCATGTCAGATCTACGACCGTCGTGCCTTATCTATGGCATGAGGCACGAACTTACATATTGAAATAAATATGTAAAGATAGTATTTTAATATCTTCGGCAATTCATCAAGAAGCTCCACTATGACTGTTCACAGTATGAACCAATAGAAAAAAAGAAATAAATATTTTTAAAAATTGAAAATTCTATATTGAAATAAAAAACATTAACATTCTGCAGGTCAATGCAAAAATACTATAATCTGATTGGTGAATTTACAAAAAAATTAGGACATCTAGTGGATGCTATAGTATCCTTCCTGCAGCAGGAACTAATCAATATTTGTATTTTTTACCTTGATTCTTTAAAAAATAGTTATGCTAATTACAGTACATTTTTACATTACAGTGCATTTAGAATGAAGAGCTTGGAATGCATGTAAGACCGTGCCGGACGATCTGACATGAAATTTGGGCGCGTTGTTTTTGTGGAAAAACAACATTGTTGCCGGTTTCTGGATTTCACGCCGGCGTACTCGTGTGTCCTGCGAGGACAAGAATCATTTACTTTTAATAATTCTCTTCCTCATCCATTATTTCAATCGCTCTCTGAAGCTGACTTCCACTGTTTTCGATACACATCGACTCTCACCGAATCTCTGTTGCATTTGTTCTGTGTAATCTATTTCTGTATGCATCCACGTCACTGTCTGTCAAAAAGGGACACACACAAATGACAAACACCTGGCTGGATTTTGCTTTGTTATGATAACTAAGTCTTGATCAAATTAATCCTCGAAAGCAGTTGCTTTACTACCTGTGTGCGGACCTGACCGCCTCAACCAAATAGCCGTAGAGAGGACGATTTATTAATAATTCCCCCACCCTAAAGATTCTATAAATGGGTTCCTATTGTTCATCCATTGCATTTCTTTGTTTCTTCATACTCATATTCAAGCAAGACGAATTTCGTTACAATTCGAAGCATGGGGTGGTGGCTGCGGATCTTTGCGATCAGCATTGCTCTGCTATGGTAAGGTCCGTAAACCTTTTAATTTCGGTTCTGTAAGCTTTTTGTAAAAGGGTGATGACATTGCTGCCTTCAGTGGTGCTAGTTCAGGGGAGCAAAGGGCGAGTGTGCCGCCCAGAGGATGGAATTCCTACGATTCATTTTCGTGGATTATATCGGAGGACGAGTTTCTGGCAAATGCGCAGATTATGGCCGAGAAGCTACTCCCATTCGGCTACGAGGTAAAAACTAGCAAATCGAAATACAAAGCGTAGTCCATTGTTAGGGTTTGGTGGTTAGTAGAGAGCTAACGTGAAAGATATGCAGTATGCGGTGTTGGATTTCTTGTGGTACAGAAAGCTGGAGCCGGGCGCATCGGTGGGGTCGCCCGGGTTCGATGTGATTGACGAATGGGGGCGACCTGTGCCGGATCCGAAGCGGTGGCCATCTTCAGTGCGGGGTGCAGGGCTCAAATTCGTTGCGGAGCGCGTTCATGAGATGGGTCTCCACTTCGGCCTCCATGTTATGCGAGGCATAAGCACGCAGGCCGTCAAGGCCAATACCCCCATTTTGGGACCTCAGGTGCCTCAATAGATTTATCTGTTCTTATTTTTTAGCAGTTGTGTTGTTTTCTTATTTTGTAAATCTGTAGTTTAAAATGTCTGGATGTTTTTAGTGTTTTTGAGTTTTGAGAGTTTGATCTGAAACAATAGTCTTAAACCCTACCCTGAAGAACCACAGCGGTTCGACATTTTTATTTTGATTTGTAAGCAAATTGACAGTGGGCAGTATTATTATGGCAGTCCTTATTGAAAAATATCAGCGACATTTTTAATGTGATTCCAGCGGAAATCAGTTGCGAGCAGTATATACTAGGGAGCTTTTCATTAATGACCTTTGAGGCCTCAATATGACAATCTCTCCTTCCCTCCAAGCAGATTTTGTGTGACGATTATTAATTCAAAGTCGCCCTTCAAGGGCTAGGGCATACTTCTATTTAAAAAGAAAATTAATATATTGATTCGAAGTTCCATTTTCAAATGCTAAGGCATGCCGTATTTCAAAAAGAAAATTTCATTAGACTACATATATATTAGAGATTACAGCTAAATGATTTTTGACGGTTTATTAAAATCTCTGTTTTTCAAGGTTTCAATTTGATGACCATCTGTGCCTGTCAAACAATATTTTTGACAATAATTGTTAAATATTTCTCCAACTCCGCTCTTTGCTACCATTTTCACTCCACTGATGAGAATGAAACATTTGGAATTTACCAAAAAAATAGCTTGACATGGTAGTTTCTGATCTCCTATTTGTAAAGCTTGAAAAATAGAGTTGTAATTGATGCCAAGAATTTGTTTATTTTTGGTTTGTTAGAAAGACCTTTTTAAAACCCATTTGGCTTTGAGATCAATAGGGTAATCCATTTTGTTGAGGTCTCATTAGGATAAGCCATAGCCCCATCTGCACCTAGCAAGGATTAAACAACGCTGAAGCCTTTGTGAGCACGCCTTTCTTATCAATTGGACTCTTGTCACATGGGTGTTGCTACAGATTTGATTATGCTTCATGATAAATGGTTTTGTGTATCTAATTTGATTTCTATGTACCATACATATAAGTACACGTTTAAAACAAGTAAATATCATTAGTTCAAGTTAGCAGGTCCCCACAATTAGCCAGTATTTTACAGTAGAAATTATATAAGCAAATGGGGAATTGTTGTCAATTTTAAATTATTGTTGCCTTCGCCATAAGAACTAGATTTTTCATGTTAATTATTGTTTATAAATTTGGAAAATTTTCTTTAATTTTGTTCTGTTACTTTTGAGTGGAAATATAGAGAAGTTTTAACAAAACAGTACAATGAACAAAATTTCTTAGTAAAAGAACTTTAAGGTATAAAATCCGTTTCTTGGGAAAGAAACATTAAGATTTACCAGTTGCTTTCCAAATTCGTTGAAAGTTGGCCATTTCCTCCTATTTTGTCTAGAATTTATGTTTATAGCTGGTGTTTTATTGATGTAGGTGGATTTGCATGTTCAACTTTTGAACTTAATTATAAGTCAAGCCCCACAGAAGTAAATCTTTTCCCCTTCAAAATTTGATGAGAGCATCTCAAAAATCAAATTGGGTTCTGCCAGTGAGAGTATACTACATTAAATTGATATCCTTTACTGTGACTTTTTTTCACCACTTTAACCTTTTACAGCTTCTACTATATTACTTGCGTAGGAGGGAAGCACCCTGCATATTACCTGGTGGTTGCTTAATTATTATATACTTCGCATTCAAATTTGATTTCAAAGCACTAATAATGATCAGAATTTGATTTTGAATCAATACTGATGATTATTTAATGTATAGGGAGTACCCTATGAAGAGAATGGACGGATATGGAGGGCGAAAGATATTGCATTGGTGCGGCAGACATGTGGGTGGATGCCAAAGTGCTTCATGAGTGTGAATACCAAGGTGGAGGCAGGCAGGGTCTTCCTGCGCTCTCTTTATCAGCAGTATGCTGATTGGGGTGTGGATTTTGGTAAGAGGAAATTTTCTGCACTTCACTAATCCTGTAGAGTTTTTGTATTGGCATGGAATTAACAGATTAAGAGGACAATCCAAGTAAGTAATTGTTGTGGTTGGATTGCAGTCAAGCATGACTGCGTCTTTGGAAATGACCTCAATGTAGATGAGATCTCCACAGTGTCAGAGGTACCTATTTTGCCAGTGCCTTCCTTGGCATTGCATGAATTTACTTTAATTGAAGTTGTTTCCTTGTGCTTTTCTTTTCAATTTTGTTTATCTTTCATTTTCATGGCTGTATCAAATTGTATTGACCCTTGCTTGTATTTTACAAGATGCTCGAAGTCTAGCACTTTGCTTTTTTTGGCTGTGGGTTAAATTTGATGGTTGTATGATTATTACGGTTTTTTGCAGTGAAAGCTTGAACAGTAGCCCCTGGCCCATCAAATTTATATAGAAATAATTTTTCTCATAAATCATTGTCCAAAAGAAGCATAAATTTAAATAATTTATTATTATTCATTGATTTTGCTCACACTGAGTTCAGCGGGAATGTTGAATAGGTATTCCTCATATAACAAATTTCATGAACCATCAAATTAAAGTTAAGCCTTCGTTTTAGGGTTGTTCATTCTTTATCTACACACCATTATTTACTTTTTAATATTATATATTTATTTATTGTTTCCTTCCTCCCCAAGCTCGAGAGAAATGTTGAATAATTAACTCTTACCAAAATTAGTGAACCATGAAACCAATCCTTGCTTTTAAAGTTTTTGGTTCTTAATCAACACATCTTAATTAACTTTTCAACCCTTGCCACTTCATGCAGATAAGTCAAAAAAATGTACAGAAATAAAAAATAATGCCTACATTAAAAGCATGCTAGATAGTTATGAACTAATGATCAAACAAATTCTAAACTCTAATGTCGAAATTTAAAAACTCTTCTTCTTTATACACTGTCACAAAGACATTTTAACCATGATAATGAATGACATCTTGAAAGAGAATTGTACATACAAGGAAGATTTATATGAATACTCAAATAAGCCTTTGAAGAGAACTTTTAAAGTGGGAATGGTTGGTTGCTTATTTAATGTACAAATGTAATCCAATGCTAGGAAATATACACAACAAGACCTTACACTTGTTATTCAAGTCAATAAATTTATCTTTATAGTTAGCATTTGTAGTTATTTGTTTAAATAAATTTTGCAAATATAGGAGAAAAAAGCTATGTTCCACTGAGTTTCAGGGACAGGGACAACGGGGGATGGCGGGACGTGTTTCCACTTCCAGTACAGGGGTAGTTTCGGGCCATTTTTTAGGCGACGGCTGTTAAAAAATAGGAAATTTTTAAAAAATATAGAAATTTTTTAAAAATGCATATCATAGCATTGATAAAGTATTCATCATAAACATTGTAGTAGCTCAATACATAAGCATGAGACTTGCAGTGAGATTTCACATGAGGACCGACAAACAAATTAATGAAATTCAAATGCTTTTATTGTCAATGTGCATACAAATTATATAAGAAATACTATGTTACTGGGTACAGATTCACTTGGGGTACATTTGGGGATACCCAGGTATGTACCAGGGGTTCCCAAGGTGTACCCAAAAAATAACAAAAACAGACAATTTTTGACTTTTTTTCATCGGAAAACCCTAAAAGGTCCCTATAAAAGCATCATTTTGCCCAATGCAAAGATCATTTTGCTCTCTTCACTCTCTTTTCTTCATTTTTCTCTCTTTTCTCCCTTTTCTCATTTTATTGTTGGGTTTTTCTCATATCTAACACCTTGTGCAGCTTATCATTACTGTCCCTCAAACCCATTAGGGTCTCCACTCTCAAACCCTCACTAGATAGTGGGATCTTTGTCACATAAGAAGTTTGATTACAATGAGGGAGTCTAGGAGTGGAGACCAGAATCAAGAACTTAAATATGAAATATTTAACTATCAATTGGCATTTAATATTCATCTTTATCACTACCATTTTGGCATTTGGAATTGACAAATGATGAGGTGTCATAATATCAAATGTATTTACTATTTAGTTTTACAATTCTGTATATTTCTTTAATTTTTTGTATATATAATAATATATAATTATATACACACACACATACTCAAGGACATTTTTTTTTGCCTGTACCTGCATACCCAGTTCTCATACCTTTGCTTGTTCCCAAATCTGCATCGGCAACTTAGAAAAAATATAACAAAAATGCTTAAAGGCTCTAAGTTTCAACTATGAAATGACATAAACTGTAAAGATAAACTCAGAAATAAGAAAATATATGGCTGTCCATAATCAGCGGATGGCAGGTCTAAGAGTCTAAATCAACATAGATGTGACCTTGTAAATTTGTAGATTGAGGTTGGCAACATAACACATAGAGGTTACACACTAACTTCTGAAATGACTCAAATGAATAGTAGACTGAAAATGTATTGCTGTAGTATCAAGAGCAGATATATATCTAACCTTCAGTAGATTTGCAGGGAGAATGAAGACAAATCTGACCTTGTAAATTTGCAGGCTGAGATTGACAACATAGCACAGAGTGTTTAAACAGCAACTTCTGAAATGAAAAGTAGTCTGAAAATGTATTTCTGTAGTATCAAGAGCAGAGGTATATCTAACCTTCAATAGACAAGGCATTCTTCGTTCAGAAATAGATTGTACTTATTAACAGCATTTGTAATGATAGCTGATTCCAAAGACAGTTTATTGACATACTTCAAAGCTGCGCCTGGAATAGAGAAACTTCTGTGCACGCCCTCACTGAAGTAATCCTCCTTAATTGACAACAATGACCTAAGAGTGCTCCAAGTATATTTGATTAACTGAACCTTGTTTTGTAAACTCTATGTGTCATGTTGTCAACCTCAGTTTGCAAATTTACAAGGTCAGATTTATGTTCATTCTCCCTGGAAATCTACTGTTAGACCTTTTTCTATAAAACAATGTCCAAATTGATCCTAGGCCATAGGGGATGGCTAGCCGTCCCTGGTACGGTTGGGGAACATCTAGGTGTCCTCTGGATGGCTAGCCGTCTCCTATGTCACCTGCTTATTTTCCATAAGTACCGGAAACGTTTCGTGTGCTCAGCCAAAAAAGGGCATGGGGGGAGGACATTTCCTGGCTGTCCCCCAGTTCTTGAAGCATTTCGGGTATGGGGACATGAGTACAAGGCCAGGCGGGGGACGCATCCCCGTGGAACATAGGAAACTAGATAATTAAAAAAACCCAATATGGGCATTAATTACTAATCATAGTTAGAGAGCATCCTGAAAACATTTTTCTTAAATTTGGATATTTGTATGGCAAGGAACTCTAAACTGTGAGTTATGACAATTGTTTTCTCCCCTAACCATAATTAAACAAATTGTAGAGTCTGCATTAAATAGAAAACAGTTAAACAGAAGTCTTTATGTTAATAATGTGGCTTTTCATTCCTAAGTTGCACTAATAAACTATTTTGTAAACTTGTTAAATATTGAATATTCAAGAAAATCTTTAGTGGATGTCAGCATTTAGGCCTCCTTTGAATATTACAAATGTAGAATCTTCTTAAGACATATAAGAGGTGGGACATATGATATTTGTTGTCCCATAACCAATGCTTGGAATAGTAAAACACGCTGTCTTACCTTAGTGGGTTCTGCTGTTTTTAAGGTTGTTATCATATTAGATAGGGTGGGTATGATTTTGGGCTCTAGTTCTTGCAAGATATGCCCTAGTTTTGTATTGACAAACTTGTAAAAAAGATAAAAAACTCTATTCTTCGGGGCAATCAAACAGAGGAACGAAGTGGGTTTGAAAGGGAAATGTGTTATATGATGATAATTTGGCTTTGCATGAAGAAAAATTGTATCCCTCATAGATGTGATTGAATATGTAAATTTTGCAATTGTGATCGAGATGGAAATAGACTCAAATTTGCACATGGAAATAGAAAGCAAAGACAAAGCAAGAAGAGGAGCAGTAAGGAGATGACAACGAACTAGAATAGTGAGAGAAAGGAAGGCGAATTGAACGAGTGGCTGCTTGCAGAATCTGTTGAATCAAAAGAGTGGAATAAGACGTTCTCTGACCAAGTTGTTGATGGCTGCAAGACGGGGAGGTGACATGTAGTGAGTTGTAATAATAGGTGGACATTTCTTGCACTCTCCTTTGTTGTGAAATCAATGGATGGAATATGCATATTCCTTTGGTCCTCTTGTTAATCTTCCACATCCTCCATGATTTCCTCCTCAATGGCTAACAATAGCCTTGGGCTGCTTAATATGCTTTGCATGTTGAATTTGTTGTTGCTTCAGACAACCCTAGAAAAGAACTTCATTACATCCAGTAGCTAATGTCATAATGCACATAATATTAAATTGTTTATATTATGATAATATATTCATATATTGATTAATCTATATTCTATATTTATTTATTTTCAATATATTTGTATTGTTATTACACATAGTATACGTCTATACCTAGCTGTACCAAACTCAAGCAATTATTTTATCATCCAGGCAAACCCAAACCCTAAAACTGTGCTTGATGCTGTACCCAAATTAGAACCGAGGGTAATACTAATGGAATAAATTTATGATATCCATCTTATCACACTATAGTTAATTGTGACTTAAAAATATTAGTTCATTGCAATTATTTTAGCTTGGTACATCTTTTCTACATGTGCAAAAATAACATTGGGACTTGGAAGACATCATTTGTAAGAAACAAAAAATTACATCTAAAATATGGGCATGAAGCATTTTAATATCTGAATCATGGGCAAATTGGTAGGAAGCCCTACAATTTGTGAAGAGCACTATGGAGTTCTTGGAAAATTAGTTAGTGCTACAGGTAGTGAACTAATAAGTAATATGTGCTAATGAAACAGTCCTTCGTGTAAAACTCTACAAAAGATTCTAGGTTTATTAAGAAACTGACTAATGATAAAACATAATTTGTGATCAAAGCCAATATAACTTTACCAATTCACTTGCACAGAGCCGTAGAAATTAAGTTTTAACCCATTAGAAGTGCAACCATTACCACTATCCCAATAATTTATATCTTCAATCAATGAAATTCCAAAATCAATTCAGGAACTCTATAGAACACCTTTACACCAAATTACCAATAGTATGTAACAAAGGAAGAAATACAACTATACATTGACTGGTAAAATGTAAAGTAAAAGACAGTCTACAACTTGATCGTGCTGGTCCTTGACACCATGGTACACTATGCGATCTAGCTAGGTACAGGAATCACATTGTAAGAGGAGGATCTCTGATGAAATGAGTTACGATCATCCACTTAGTCAATTAAGCTATGTAGCAGAGACAAAAACCCACATCTTCTTAATGGAATCAACAATATCCTTCATTAATTCTCAGAAACTCATTATATTAAATATCCTGGCTGAATTCCATCAATGCACACCACTCTTCTGCATATATTCAAATTACAAATACATTCTAGCCATTGACTGAAATGAAAGAAAGACAACGAGTTTGCAAGGTAAAGGAATCACATTGTGAGAAGAAGATCTCTGATTGTGTGTTTGAGTGTGAAATGAATAACTGTGAAGTTATGGACCACTCAGTTGATCAGAGTACATAGTGGAAGCAAACACAAATGTTTATGGTGGAATCAATAACATTCATTATGAAGTTTCAGAACACTCATTATACAACAGATACTTTGGCAGAATTAGATCAGTGCACACTACTCTACACTTATTATAATTACAGGCACTTTACTCTTTGATTGAAATGAGAAACTCACACTCTCTAATCATGGCTTTTGGACTCTCTGGAATTTGTACTTATAATCTACATTCATTCTCTTGCAACCTTCCCTTGTTTGCTAGCTTCACTCTGAATCCTTGTAAAGTCTAAAAATGGTTCCAATCATTAGCCCAAGTGGCTCATAGAAGCAGTTCCAAAAGCTCCTATTCTACATATGGACCAAGTATTTATCATTGCTTTTCATCATACATCCTAGAGAAATGTATAACAATGGGAAGATCACATAATATTCTTTCAACTGTTACATGAAGAAAATGGTCCATTCTCTGAATGTTATGAGTTTGCATGCTATATATAGTTCAGAAGTCTTCTTAAGTTGTTGAGAAGCCAGCATAAACATCAAATTTTATTCATTTTCTTTGCATGCATTTCTCTTTTGCCTTGCCTTCATCTCTTGCATTTGCCATTGATTTAAATTCTGAACTGCTATAGAGATGGTTCACAAGGTGCTTTTTAGACCCCAAAGCCATAATTTACTTGAAATCTTTAAAACATGATTCTAGTCATTGATCAAATGGAATACCATGCTTTTACCAATGTTGATGCAAATTGAATTGATAGTTCACAAGACCTTTCAAGACTTAAAAAGCTTGTAAGAAGCTTGCAAACCTCTCACCATCTTACACTTGTTGCAATGTAGATTGTTGACTTGTTTCGACATAGATATTCTTTTGCTGTTGATAACTTGATATTGTTCTATGTTTCTCTGGTCTGTTGAGATGCAATGGATTTGCACATTATTGTCAACATTAAAGCCCTTATATGGAATTACATGCTGCACATTTGGCGCGACATTCTTAGTTAATTTTCGTCCATAGCTTGCTCTTTTTTAATTAAATCAGAGTTTAAAATAGTCTTTAGATTCATGAGTCGTTTTTTTGTTGCTGAATCAGATGTGCATCAATACCAATACCTCTTATGCTCCTTCATGATTAAATGTGACCAAAAACACTATGACATCCTCAAATGCTTGAATCCATTGGTCAAAATTTTATCGAGTGTCTTATGATCCTTCCATATCACAGTGACCCCAACCTTATATCTTATAATGACCCACAAGAGTTTGTCTCGATCACTGATCTAAAACTTATTTCAATGGTTGATATGTAGTTTCTATAGCATATGCGGTTCATGCCATATATTGGTCTAATAAAGCCCAAAATACTTCCTTGTTATTGGGACAATATTTAATCCAGTGATTGATACATCTTTTCTGATAGATAGGATCCCAAAGATCAATCTAATCATTGGAAGTTGTAATGGCTGTTGATTAATATTGATAAAACTGCTCTCAATTAACTTTGTGACAGAACAGAGCCCAAAGTTTTCTATATTCTTATAAAATCTGAAAGGAACCTTCTGCTGTTGATCCATTCTAATAAACAAATTTGCTTGATTTCCACATTTGCTTCCTTCCATAAACATAAAAGTTGCATCCTCCTGTATCTTTTAGGTGGGTCACTTGACCTCAAGGCTCCTAAATGTTTTGATTTTCACTCAAGGAATACTTTGTCTTGCCAGGATTAATCTCATGCATTAAAGTCAAGTAGTTGTGGTGCTTGGTGAACTTGTTTCAACTTTCTATTGGGTTTGCACAGTTATCTATAGGTGCACCTTATTTTGTTTGCTCTACATTTTTACTTAACTCATTGAGTCTATGCCTGGTAATATGGACTCATCTATATGCTATTTTTTAACATTTATAATAATTTCAACTATTCTAATTCTATTCATTTTTAAAAGTCCAAAAGGTACCTTCTGCCGCTGATCCATTATAATTCATTATAATCAAACAACTTCACTTAATTTCTTTATTAGACTGATCCACATTTACTTCTGTAAAATCAAAAGTTGCATCCACCTATATCTCTTAGACAGTTCAATTGATTGCTAGGTACCCAAATGTTTTCACTCAAGGAATAATTTGTCTTGCCAGGGTCAATCTCCCACATTAAAAGTCAAGTAGCTTTGGTGTTTTGTAAATTTGGTTTAGCTTTCTAGTGGGTTTCTGCAGTTATGCATTATTTTTTTTTACTCTACGTTTTCATTTAATTCAACTCATTGAGTCCATGCCTGGTAATTTGAACTCATCTATATGCTAAAGTTTTGACGTTTGTAGTAATTCCCATTCTTCTAAATTCTATTTTCTTTTTAAATTCAAAAGGCACCTTGCCGTTCATCCATTCCATTCCAACAACTTTGCTTGATTTCCTTTATTACGATGAAGCAAAAGTTGCATCCTTCTGTAAAAGCAAAAGTTGCATCCTCCCGTATCTCTTAGATGGGTCTCTTGACCACAAGGCTCCCAAGTTTTTTCACTTAAGGAATAATTTGTCTTGTGAGGCTCAATCAATGTATTAAAATCAAGTAGCTGTGGTATTTGGTAAACTTGGTTTGGCTTTCTTGTGGGTTTGTGCAGTCATGTACAAATGCATCTAATTTTTCACTGTACATTTTCATTTAACTCATTGAGTCCATGCGTGGTAATGTGGACTCATCTTTATGCTCTTTTCACTCTTCTAAATTCTATTTTTTGTCGTCTGTAGGATCTGTTAAATTTACATTTTATCTAAAACATAGTAGCATGAAAAAAATCTATTTGTTCTGACAAACTATGTAAAGCACATGGTGTACAAGGATATATACTAAGTTGGGCCTATAATGTTAAAATTTTCAGTACATGGGATGCAGATTTTGCAGTCTAGGATTTGAAACAAATTGACTTACTTAACCCTCTGTCAAACCTGCTATTCTGAGTACACTAACATGCATCCACAAACTTCTTCTGAAAGTATAAATAATATAATGATTAAACTGAAATAAAAATTCTGCAGTTGCTGGAGATGAAATATAGATATGCCACAATGTCATGAATAACCCTTGAACTTGGTGCTATGAAATAGAACAAAGCAATCCCATGTCTAGATTTTTTTTCATCACAAAAGAGCTAAGTTGCCGAATTGGAAATGGGAATGGGTACGGGTACATGGGTACGAAATGCTGGTACATCAGAAATATTTTTGGGGGGTTGGGTACGTTTTTGGTACGCTCATGAAAATACACACACACACATGTATGTATAGATATGCAGCTAACAATAGCATTAAGTTTAGAATGCCATATACCAATACATATGCTAAACAAAACCATTACAAATTTCAAATTTTGAAACATATCATTGTAAATTAAATTTGGGTTTCAGTATCAAAAAGATCAAGCTAGAATCTCATGATAGATAAGTTCAGAGTTCGCTAATCAGCAGTGTAGGTCTTAAAAATATCTAAAAGATCAAACTAGAATCACTAAACATTTTGGCATTTAAAAACACAAATCTCAGATGTGTACCCACAAGAGATTTGTTTCAGGATCTGATTCCGGTACATTTCATACCTGGAATCGCATACCTGGAATCACCTGGAAAAGTCCCACGATTCAGCAACTTAGCAAAAGAGTCATAAAATAAGCCAGCCACTCAGAATAAAAGTAATAAAAAAAAGCATCTTATTTAAGTCTACAGTCTGCTGCCCACAATATAGCTAACAATAAACTAATGATAGTGCCTAAAATTGGCAGCGTTTGACTTCTAAATATAGTGCCTAACATTAAGACAAAACTTGCTCTGCACATTTGCCTTCTGCTTGCACACTTGCTTTGTGCTGCTGTGGTAGGATTTTTCTACTCTGATACATGCATTCTACTGCTGTGCTCAGCAACACCAAGTGACAAAAAAGTCTAACAATGTAGTAGGTGCCCAGAAAAAAAGCAATGCACAGCAGCACCTAAATAAATTCTACACTCTGGCCACAATATAGCTAATAATAAACTAATGATAGTGCCTAAAGCTGGCAGCTTTTGACTTCTAAAAATTGTGCGTAACATTAAGACAAAAAATTGCTCTGCACATTCTCATTCTGCTTGCACATTTGTATTCTGCTGCTGCGGTATGGTTTTTAATGTTCTGACATACGCATTTTACTACTGCGCGCAGCAACACCAACCGACCAAAAATCTAACAATGTAGTCATAATTATGACTGCTAATAATTCAAAACTTTTAAACTTGACAATAATGTACATTTACAAGACACTGTATAGATTCTATAGGGCTTTTTCTTTTTGGAATCTTGTTGTTATAAGATTAAATGCAAGAATTTACCTGCAAATATTTTTCCTTGATTATATTAGAGCTGGAAATGAATGTTATTCAAAAATAGTTTATATATATGGTTACCCTTATTGTCAAGTGATTTGAAGTATTATAAATAATTCAAGCTGACTGGTAAGATTCTTTTGTTTTTGAGGTTGAAAGAAAAAGAAAATTGATATCCATTTTAAGATAGGAGTTGCCTAACAAAGTAAACCTTTATATTCAGTGGTGGTTGGCATATAATTTATGTAGTTTGAAAATTTTAAATGATCTTACAGTACAATGCAATTACATTCCAGTTTTTTCCATTTTCCTTCTTTTGATTGTTACTATTTACGATGGATGGGACTTAAATATATTAAAACCATTTATGACATTCAAAGTATTCAAGGAATGCTTTTCTTCACTTGATCCCCAGAAAAGAAGTCTTATTCATGCCATTTTTAAGATTTCCTATTATTAATGTTATGTTTTCATCTTCAGAATTTTTTTCAAAACATTTATGATATTCAAAGTAGTTTAGGAATGCTTTTCTTCACTTGATCCTCAGATAAGAAGTATTAATCATGTCCTTTAAAGAGATTGAATAACAAATACTTTTCCTATAATTAATGTTATGTGCTCTGCCTTCAGATATTGAGAGCACTTGACCGGCCAATTTTGTACTCCATTTCACCTGGGACACATGCCACACCAAATATGGCAATGCAAATTAGTAGTTTGGTTAATATGTATCGAGTGACTGGTGATGATTGGGATACATGGAGGGATGTTCAATCACATTTTGATGTGTCAAGGTGGTATTTGAGTTCAGGAATTTTACATTTTTTGTAATTTAACTAGGCTAGAGGAAGCTATTAGACAGCTATTGTTGTTTTTCCGAACGCTTTAGAATTATATTGTAAAATATGATCCAATTCTTAATTTAGTAGCTATTTTTGTTTTGTAGAGGCTTTGCATCAAGTGGTTTGATTGGAGCACAAGGATTGCTTGGACAGTCCTGGCCAGACTTGGACATGCTTCCCTTGGGGTGGCTTACTGATCCAGGTAGTGATTATAATTAAAAAATTGATTTGTTTAGGAGTCTGAAAAGTATGATTGGTAAAATAGATCTAGGTTATGTAGAAGTTGCATGCTACCTTCAAAATCTTTGATTATTTATATTTTGCTCAATTAATTATCAATTTGTCTTCAACAGGGGTAAATCAAGGTCCACATCGTTATTGTAGTCTTACTCATGAAGAGCAAAAGACCCAGGTTAGTTCACAATGTTCTTTCCCTGGATCAGCTTGGACTTAAACCTGGGACCTATGTTCATCCTAGTGTGCTGTACCACCGAGCTTTTGGTCTTCTTTGTGTTTGGGGCTTTTTAGTAGGCTCCATGATATGGCTCAAGTGCAACTTATTTCTTCAACATTCCTGCTTCAGCCACACTTCGGTGCCTAGTCTTGGTTTGATATCATGTTATTTCCACGGACTAGTTAATACTTTAACCTAGGACTTCCCATGTGCATACTGTGGTGCTCTACCATTTGAGTCACTGGTCCTCTTTCTGACAGGCTTTTTTGAAAGCTTCTTATTAGGGTTCAGGGGTCGTTCATTCCACCCCTACATAAAATTTTTGTAAGGTTTGATTAAATGAAGACAAATGAAATAAAAGTAAATAAATTTAAAAATCATCTCCTCTTATCTGCAGATGACTTTGTGGTCCATGGCTAAGTCTCCACTTATGTTTGGAGGTGATTTGCGGCATATTGATGATATAACAATGCACCTTATTGCAAATCCTACCTTGTTAGCTATAAATGCTTACAGTACCAATAATAAAGAGGTAAGTTCTGAATTACTAATGCGATCTTAAATGTTGATCATTATTGTGTGTTATGGTTTAATCGTTTTAATCTAAAATTGTATTGACAATAATTTGTTTCCTTACAGTTTTCTCAAATTAGTTTTGTTCGAAGGAATCATCACCGTGAAATAGAAGCAAGCCCGAATATTGGTTCAAGCACTGAATTCCTGCTAAAGATTTCAAGTTGCAATGTAAAGAATACAAAGAACTGGGGCATTAGAACTACAAATGAACAGATGAATGAAGTTTGTTGGAATGACAGCTTGGCTATGAATAATGCAGAGATATGCCTAGATTATAGAACTAAGACTAATGCATCATTGTAAGTCATGGACACTAGGCATAGTATTATGGCATATTTGATTTGAATTCAAGTTTCTTTCTCTGAAGAATGGTTCTAGATTTTACAATAATATAATTTTTATATATCTATAATTCAAGCAGGCTTACAATATTAATAATACATTGTATGCATTCTTAGATCCATAGACAACAATAGACAATCTCGTCTATTAGAATCTATCATAGGGGAAGTGTGTCTAGACTCTTCTCCGAATGAGGCATTTACATTTGGTCAATTAAAAAGCAATCACTTTGCACCATGTACTAACCATGCAAGTCAGGTAATTTATTAAATTTTATTGGATTTCTTAATTCTACTATGTTTTACCTATTTTATTATCTTATTGTTTGTCATATATTATGGTCATTTTATGATAGGACTGGGAACTAACAAATGATGGAGCATTTAAAAATACATACACCGGCCTTTGTGCAAGCGTTTCTGAAGTTGAAGGTGATTTTTCCAGCCATAAATTAGAGCAAATTCTTTGTTATTATATGGCATTTCCATTAGTAGTTTAGCTAACATGATATTTCTCATTAATAACATTTTTTTTATTGAAGGTCTGAATCAAATTGATAATGCACGTGCTTGGATAGCAAACGGTTTAAAGGGTTTGTAACATTGCCTCCTTATTTACTTTGAAAACTATAATATTTATTTCAGTATCTTTGCTTCTATAAATTTAGGAGAAAGAAGCCTTACAGTGTTTAGATTAATGTATTTTTAAGGTACTCCTTGCAATGTTGGAAGTTTATTATATAGGAAGTCTCCTTTTTAGTAAGAAATGCTTAAATACTTGAAAGAACTGACTTATTAAGAAGCTTTTCCAACGTGTAAATTTTGTAGGGGAAACTTACATTGCATTCTTTAATTTGGGCTCCAATACGCTTACAATATCTGCAAAGACGGAGGACGTTATACACACATTTCATACAGGTTACACAGATAGTGACAATATGAGGACCAAAAATGAATTACATGCAAAAGAATGCTCATGTTTTGAAGTTTGGAGTGGTCGAGATCTTGGAGTTGTAGAAGATAGAATAGTCATAGACGTTTTAAGTCATGGTTGTGCTTTAATTATTTTAACATGTACTTAGTTGTAATATATATAATTTAGATGTCAGTGATAATATTTATTGGATAAAGATTCTAAATCATCTTTCAAGGTTATATGATACAGGCAATAGTTTTCGCCTACAAATGTTACTAAATCAATTGCTATACAATCTACCATTTTTGTCTAAATCAACAAATGATAATCAAATGTAATTATAAATAATGGATGAACATAAAAAGATGAAAACCGTTCTTAGTTAATTAGAATACTTTTCATTGTGCCGCCTCTTCCATATCTGCGAATTCTAAGGGCATGGTTTGACCTTGTCTTTAGCTTGAGCAAAAACCTACGAGGGTACAATTTACTAAGTTTTGCACATGCTACACCTCATAACCCAACTGGAAGACTCGAAGATAAACCAAAAAATTATAGCTCCTGCAAAAACATCAATTGAATATGTTCTGGTGAGGTCAACTTTAATTATGATTTCTTTTTCGCTGTTTTACTGAAGGGCGAACTACAATAATCTCATCTATAATCAGCTTCCTCTAAATAAGTATCAAAAGAAAAAACTTATATCTTTTTTGCCATAGCTTTTCTTATTACATTTTAGAGTATCACAAAGTGCTATAGGACAAATTCAAGATTACTGTGGGAATTAATGCGATTAAGGTGCAGTTTAAATCCATGAGAAGCTTCTGCTTATGTGGGACTCGTTTAATCCTTTATATTGCCATTCCTAAGAATATCATTGGGCCAAAAAAGCCCTATTGGAAAATTGTTAATTTTTGTCTTGTAAACCACTTCTTTAATTTTAATCTGTTAAAGGAATGTATAAGAATATTTTTATGCTCATTGGAATGGGCAATACATTTAGCTCGAGCATCTTTATAGTTTTTACAAATTTAGAGCTAGTAATCAACAATCAAATTAATAATATAATGTAGAATTACAATGTCAATGAAGGTTTTTGGGAATTAAATGGCTAGAAAAATGCAAACTTTCTGCAATGAATTGATTTAGAGTTTAACCCAGTGTAACTGTGAGATGCATCTCCAACCCTCAGAGACGCATCTCGGAGATGGAGATATGTCTCCAAGACTTTATGCATATCCAGAGACCTCGAAAATGGGTGGAGACTTCATCTTGACGTCTCCTGCTGTACTGCAGTCTCCTGTGATGTTTCATGGCATCTCCTGCATGTCCCTAGGTGAAAAGGCATGATAAAAACAAACATATTTTTTAACCATCATTTTTTGCTGCTGGAAGCCCAGACGTTGCCATTTGAAGTCCTAGTTGATTGAATTGCGCACACAGACCAAGGTTGGGGGATGAATTTTATTTTTCTCTGCAATCATTTTCCCCAGCTTTGATTGTTTGGGGTTTTACCGTTTTTGAGGTGCTATATTTTGCAAATTTTTGTTTGCATATCAGCGGGTACAGCATCAAACTTTATATTTTTGAATTTCATTATGTAGTGACTATCTAATATGATAATATAGAATACTTAGAAATCAGATATGCATGGTGAGTTTTGAACTGTTTGATTCTATATGACACAATATTAAATGATATTACTATTAGTATTAGTGATTTGAATTTTAGATTTAATATTTTGATTCAATGGTTTTAAATTTTCAAATGTAAACATTTCCATTGTTCTTGTTTTCGAAGCTCTATGTTATGATATTTTTTTGGAAATTATTAAATTAGCCGTACCTGTATCGGTACCACTTTCCAAAGTCTCCAAGTCTCCAGGTGACCTTGGTTTAAACACGACGACTCTCATTATACACAAAATACGACGACTCTCACAATACACAAAATACCTAAAAGAAATGTGGTCTTATGGAATTGAATGATCTCGGGGCATGTGCACATTAGATTTGTTTATAAGGCATGTTTGGGAGGCAGATCAAATGAAGACTATGATGCAAGTAAGAGAGAGAACTGAAGAAATTTGGGAGGACAAAACTGGGACGTAAGGCAAGATGTGAGATAAAAAACTGTGTGGAAGAGAGATCGAAAGTAGAGATCTTTGGCCTAGACGTGGTGAGCTTCATGGCACCCTGTGTAGGTGGTGTTAAGAGGCAATGTGGGACAAAGCTGACAAGGAAGCATTGGCATACCCAGTGGCAGATTGTTACTCTTCCTTCAAAATGCCTTCCAGATCATCCTTTAAACGAGTACACTTCTTTCCTATTACATCCTTTAAACGACATTTAATTCTGTGGTATTGAGTTCAAAAATTGAAATAAATTTGACATAGTTTCTATGAGATACAAAGTTTACAAGAAAAGCGTATATTTCAACCTACAGACTTAGTCTACAAGCAACTTCAACGCTAGTTACAGACTCTTCTATGAGGAGGTATTGGATTTAAATGTTAATTACAAATGAATGGAAGTTAAATCTTGTTACTAGACGCTCTTAGGAATCCCCTAATGATATCGTTCTTGTTGATAACCAGAATAAAGATTTACCAAGTTTTGGATTTTCTCTCAACGAAGTAGCAGTAAATGTTTTAAGAATGACTAGCTTATATATCTTCGTGATTATCATTATATAAATATAAAGACTTAAGTCATGTCTCTACCTCGGAAGTAATAAGAACGATTATTTTTAACCCTGATGACCTCTTAAATTGAACATTTGTGGCAATATTAATGTGTTTAGAATGATAAACTCCACACATGTATTTAGTATTTTGACTGCAACGAAAAAAACAGAATGACTCTTGTGAGTGGCTACTTAAGTGCAAATCCATATGGTTTAGATCACATTTTTAGACATAACTTAGATTGGAAAACAAAAGAAAAGAAAGAAAAATCTTCATTATGAACATAGATAATGTGTTAGGTGAAGAAGTTGAGATTATAAATGATCTCATAAACTAGTAATTTACTATAATTAAAGTTCTATTAATATAATAAATTTATGTTCGAACATTAACGAAAATAAGATGTATAAGAGTTTTAAGCACAAGTTTTCATATATTTTGTAATTATACCAAAGTACACATTATGACATGGTACGTGCTTGAATTTACAAGAAACATCTAGTCAAGCAAGTGGTGTGTGTAAAATTATCGATTTTAGGACCAAGCTAGTACACGAATTGCTATTGATATTAGGGAGTGTGCATCTCTTTATATGAAGTTACAGTGAGCATATTGTTGTCAATTATCTCAGAGTATAACCTAAATGTTGATCATGGTTCACTCTAGTTTAAGTGTGGACATGTCTTCCAAGGTTCAAAGGATTATGTGGCTTTATTAGGATGAAGTCATTAAGATGCTTGATGTCGTTGAACCTGAAGCAGGACCCATTACGAGGCTTGTTGAGGCTTTTGCATTATTGACACATCTTTTCGATACTATGACTACATGATGCTTACAAACTTTTAAATATGATAATTTTGATAAGAGAACTATCATGGGAACTAAGGAAGGGCACCATGTTTGCATTGGAGGATGGTATTATTGTGTACGAATCATGGCTAAGGCAAGGAATAACCTATGTTGTTAGATCTTAGACATTTGTGATATTGGGAATAGAAGATGTAGTGTTATATATAGAAGACATTAAGATGCCTATATAATTATGGTCCCTTTGGGAAATTCTAAGGAAGCGGTAATAGATGTAAAAAAATCCATTGATGTCGAATTACCCTTCTTGCTTAATGTAATAATAAGGCATGTTATATGATCCTAGAATGGTATTTGGGTAGTGGGAAGACTTTTTGTATGACTACAAGATATCTATCGACTCATTAAGTATAAGAATAGGATCCATATTGAACATATTGTATGAAGTTGATAGAATTACTTTCCTATGGGTTGTGTGAACCAATGTAATTTTGTGGAGTAGTAAGCCCAACTCTAAGTTGGTATCATGAAATCTTGGGAACTTGTGTGTAGGTGTACTTTGAGAAACCTTGTAAAGAGAACTACATGCAAATTTGACTTGTTTGGAGATAGCAACGTAGGTGGTCCTTGGATGAAGGATACCCATGTTACCTCAAGTCCATGGGGGGATAACTCTAGGGATTTGGGGTTGTTCCTGAATTACTTAAACTTTCCTCTTTTTTAGGCTTTAGAGGCTGCCAAAATGTGTAATGGACTATTAGGAAAGAGTTAAGAATAATTGATAACTTCTATATAATGTGTAATGTGCCTTTGAATTGCGAGCTAAAGAAAGTGAACAAGTTGACTATATTATAGTCGATATTTGCTTAAGGGTACATGTTGAGTTGGGGCCATCTTTGTGTTGGTTCTATGTGTTTATTATGTGTTTGTGAAGCTTAACCCCCAACTTATAGGAATTTGTGCACATACTCCTAAATCATTCAATTGTGTTATAGTTATCCATTTGTTTAGCACTATGAATCTTGTTATGTATGACTCTCACAAGTGTGAACTACTAGGATATCTATGCAGTGACAAGAAATTATTGGATTGTGCTAATGATTGATATCTGGGCTAATGCAAGGGATTACTTGGCATTCACTTGGTTCACAATGGTGAAGTTTCCATGGCTACCTTGGAAATGATATGCTAATGGTTATCATATTGTCATTGGACTGTGCCAATGGTAGATGTCTAAGCTATTGTTGCATCTTTTGGATTAGCTAGCATTCACCTAGTTCACATAGGTGAAAGATTGCTAGGGTCTGTTCGAGATTTGATATAGTAATTATTGCACGGGTAGTTGCCTTACCATTTGGGTAGTGGTAACTAAAGCTATTCATTGTATTAGGAGGGTTCATTGGCAATCACCTATAGCATGGGGGTGATCAATGCCAAGTTATTTGAGATTGTGAAGAAGATAGTTGACACTATCACTAAGGTCACCAAGTGGTATATGTTAAAAGCTACTTCAACTTGGTTGGACAAACTTGTTGCTAGTGGCCTATAGGCGATTGAAGTTGGAATCCACTAGGTTAGGTTGGTTCACTACTTGTGTAAATCCTTGGAGGTTGAAGATGGACCTATGGTGTAGTATGGGATGCATTGAATCCTCTTTTCGATTGTTTGATGGTATACTTGACCTTGTTGGGTTGAGAAGGGAGCCCCAATGTAGTATGAGATACATTGAATCCTTTTCCCAATTACTATTGGTGCAAATGACCAAGAAAAGGAACAAGATCCAGGTGTAGTGCGTAATGCATCGACACTTCTTTTTTCTCTAGGATGCACTATGGACTAGAAATGGTTAGCCATTTGAGCCACTCATTATTTTATTTATGATACTTGTATTACCCAATAATTATTGTCTTTGTGATTCATGTATGAATTAGTCACTATTGTCTTTGTGATTCATGTATGGGCTAGTCACTATTGTCTCTGTAATTCATGTATGAGCTAGCCATTGTTGTCTGTGTGGCTCATCTATGAGCCGGTCACTATTTTATTTGTAATGTATGTTGGAGCTACTCATTGTGAACCTATGATGTGTATGAAGTATCCCTTTATGTATATGTGACATATGATTGAGATGATCACTATGGGTATGATTTGTGCTATGCACCCTCTGCGTATGTGCAAGTTAGTACAACTAATGATTTGTAATGACAAGTATAGAACCAACACTTGATGGTAGTGGATATCTTTTATTGTGATGGGATTAACTTTATAGATTCACCTAATTAATAGTTAAGGTTTAAAAAGAGATAAGATCTCATAAAGAGGAGAGAGTAAACTCTCTATGAGTGCAAACTTCAAAGTCTATAATTTCCCATGAGTGGATACATAGGTGGATTCATTTGGAGTGAACCCTCTAGGCTTAGATCTAGGTCTAGGGATGACCCTGATTATGGAAGCTTAACAATATGAAGTGTAAGCATCTGTTGTGATATTGAGTTGTTGCCACCATGGTGAACGAAGAAATCTTAAAATCCCTACTTCTGTATTAAATGGAAGATGCCTGGTTGATTAAGTCAATGATCAAAGTTAAGTGAAAAAAACTAAAGTGGTGAAGCGGTTGATGTTACAACTACATAAGTACACATTTTGTATACATATTGGCCAAAGCATTTCTTGCATCACAACTATAATATTTGACAAAATGCCACTTTCATTATGCTTTGATGAATGTCCATACCTTGTTTCAAACCTCTTATTTTGGCTCAAGTAAGGATGGTGCTAATAAAAGTCATGTAATTTGGATTTAAAATTGTCAATTACATTTGTTTGAGAATTTCTAAAGCCTTCTCAAAAAATCTAATTTGTCTGCACCTTATAATCTTAGAAATCATGTGAGCACATTTCTTTGATAGATTTTGTTAAATAGACCAGTGGCCATCGAAAACTAGTGCCTTATATATTGTTTGCAACATATGTTATGATAAGAATGCTAAATGTATTTAAATATTAGTAGAAGAAGAAACACATTAGGCCATAAGAGAAGTGCCTTACGAGAAAATGGAATTTTTATTTTGTTTTGCAAAGTTTTTTAAATAACTTGATATAAACAAGAATGAGATGTAGCTTACTTTTCTTAATGTGGGATGTTGCAAAATATATCATTACTTCTAGCAAGGGACAACTATGCAAACACTATTGAGCAAATTCAATTCCTTGTCACCAAAGTTTGACATAATTGCCTATAATCTCCTTAGTTTTCATGTTGCACAAATCCTTGTTCCCCATCATGCATAAATGTTGATTCAACTGCAAATAATATATGAAGTAAATACGCTACATGAAACACAAATCCTTGTTTATTGCCATGCATAAATGTTGATTCAATTGCACATAATATATGAAGTAAAGATGCTACATATAAAAACTTATTTATTGTGTATATATATGTATTAATTTGTATGTAATATATAAGATAAAGGTGCCCACAAAGTAAAAAAATCTTGACTTTTGAGACATTATTTATACTTACATTTTTTTTTTTAAAACGGAGGGTTTAAGAACTCGATATGGGCCCACACGTGCAACCTCTTCAGCTTAGAACCAAGGATTGAGGGGCATCTACGCCGCCAAATTCTCCCAGGGCACGATCTTGGCCTCATCCCTTATGATGTCAGAGCCTTGCACTCAACAAGACTTGATCCCTGGTGGGCTTGTTGTGAGCCATTCAACTTTACACTTTTTAAACATGCCTACTAAACTATTTTCTACAATAATATCTGACAAAAATCCCCCTTACAGAAACATCGAAAATAGTCTGTGCTCTGCTAGGGTTTAGTATTGTGTTGCCTCTCTCCATTCTTCTGTCCTTTCACTCCACAGTTATTGCAGGAAATCACTTGGTATTTATGTCTCCGACCACCATTCACCCAACAATTGATGCTAGTGTTGGTGTGGTTATGGATAGCAATGGCACCTCCAAGCAAGCGACCTCACAAGTTTGTTCCCAAAGTGTTTCACGAGATATGTCTCAGCTTGATATTGTTTTTCCCATACATGAGTTTGATGATGCCTGTATTTGGCTTGAAACGCATACCCTTATTGGCTATTTTTTGGGTCGCAACCCTCCTGAAAATGTTATTAAGGACTGGGTTGTGAAAGCTTGGAATCCGCCTGGATGGCATTCAGAGTCTCACCAAGGGCTTTTTGCTGTTTCATTTTTCTAATCCCTCCCATGTGGATGCCATATTTGCCAAAGGACCCTGGAATCTTAGGGATTCCCTTTTAGTTTTTTAGCACTGGTCTCAAGACTTTTCTGTCTCTGATGACAAGAAACTGAAAGTTCCTGTGTGGGTCGAGTTTCTTGGTCTTCCTCTACCCTGTTGGCCTTTCATGCATGCCATTGCACAAACACTAGGTAGGGTTATTTGTAGTGAGCATGACCGTTTTCTCAATCCTTGGCCTCAGAAGAGGCTCTGTGTTGAGGTCGATCTTTCTAGGGACCTTAAAGGTCCGTTGAGATTCAGGTTGGTGAGACCACCTTCTCAGAAGGTGCTTTATCTCAACCTTCCCAACACATGTTGTCGTTGTCAATCTGCAGAGCACAAGATTAAGGACTGCCCTTTGGCAGTGCCTTGTACCAAGTCTCCTCCCAAGGATTCTAGTTCTCGACCAGCCAACACTGGAAAAAAAGAGGAAATCAAGAAAGATGACTGGGTTACAGTTAGTCGCCGGAACAAGAAATCCAAGCCTGCTACTTCGGCTTCCACGTCTCAACCACCACCTCCGGTTGTTGAGGTTCATGCTGAAAAGGTTACTCCGATTTCAAACCCTGCCACGCAGGGGAAGGAAGTTTTTGACTCCAGTATTAACGCTCCTTTAGCCCGCGCGCCTCAGGCGACTGTTGCGATTTCCTCTCTTGCTCCTTTTCGTCATTCTCCCAGCCCTCCTGGGCGTGCTGAGAATGGGTTTGAGGGCAAAAACAGAAGAATATTTCCATGGAGTCTTTTGGGAATGACTTCACTCCAACTTATTGTCAAATAGTTTTGCTTCCCTTGGGGAAGGTGATGGTATGGACGACATTATTTTTCCATAAAATCCATCTCATGGAATGTTCGAGGTCTGACAGACCTGCCCATAAAGTGTTATGTCAGGGATGTGCGTCGTCGTATTAGTCATCTGGATATTTTATGCCTCCAGGAAGTTAAAATTTTTGGTTTTTTGCTTGATGTTGCATGCAAGGTTATCTGGCCTAAGAGCCTTGCTCTCTGTTCTCAGCACGAGGCTGGTCGAGGTGGAGTTGTTACTCTCCTTTCTCCTCGTTGGCATTCTTTTTTGGTTAGTCATGGCTCAGATCCCATGCAAAGAACTGTTTGGTCCACTTTCATTATTGAGAATCATTCTTTTGACATAGTTAATGTTTATGCTCCCAATGATGCTGTTGAGAGATTTCACCTTTGGCGTTGGCTTGTGGATTCTCTGCCACCTGCTACTTGGCTTTTTTGTGGTGATTTTAATATGGTCGAAATGGCTTCTGACAAGGATGGCCTTTTGCCTTTTTGATGGACAACTAGTGAGAGAGAAGCTTGGTACTACATGCCCAATGAATTAGGGATTTTTGATCCCAATGTTGGCCGTCGCTGTCCTGATGGGGTTTGGCACACTTGGTCTAATTTAAGAGCTTCATCTGACAAAATTCATAATAGGCTTGATTTCTCTATGATCTTGACACAATCTTTCTTCTCTTTTTCCAAAAAGCAAGCCTTACCGCTTACTCCTCTTGTTGATGTGACCTTGTCAGATCATTTTCCCATTTAATTTATTATGTCTGGCAGATAGCTAAGGCACGGCCTCCCACCTCGCAATTTTTTTTAATACTTATGTCCTTCACCACCCTTCCATGGTGGCCTACATTCATCGGGTTTGGAACCTCGAGCCTCAGCCGTCACATTCGCCAGGCTGGATTCAATGGTGGAATGATGCCATCCAGTGTACGACATGATTTCTGCGCATTTATGGCAGTCAACTTGCCAAGTATCGTCATAGATCCTATGATGTCAACACCAAAGCTCAACGTGTTTTCCACAGAGGCCTTAGCTCAGGATCCTTTCAATCAGGACCTGCAACTTCACCTTGCCAAGATGCATCATCAGAAGCAAGTTGTAGACAATTATGCTGCCAGAGGTGCCCAGATCAAAGCTTGAATGCACTGGTTAAAAGTCGAAGACCAAGATTCTAAAGAATTTTTTGCTTCTCTCTATGCTCATTATACCAATGTGGGCATAACCAGGATTAAAGAAGGTCAATGTCTCCTCACGAAGCTTCCTGATATTCTGCAAGCCTTTTTTCATCATTATGGACAAGTCTTTGCCACTCAGGGATCTTCTCTGGCTAGCGAGCAAGCTCTTGCTGACTACATTGTTGTTGTTCCTCAATGTGTTTCCTCCTCTCAACGTGTTCTTTGTGATCAACTTCTTACCTTGCAGGATCTTCAAGAAGCTATGTTTTCTATGGCTGATGATAAAGCCCCAGGATGCAATGGCTAGCCTTGTGAGTTTTATAAAGCCCTCTGTGACACCATTGGTCCCGATCTTCACCAGGTCTACCTTGAAGCCTTTCATTCCCAAGCTCTTGGGGAAATCATCAACCAGGGCAATATCAAGTTCATTCCCAAAGTTGGGGACCCACAGGATATCTACAATTGGCAGCCTATTACCTTGCTCAATGTCTCTTACAAGATCATTGCCAAGGCTCTGGCTCTCAAGCTCCATCACATTCTGCCTTAGATTGTTCGGCCAGAGAAAACTGGCTTTATCAAATCAAGATTTATTCTTGACAATATCATTGCGGTTTGGGAAGGTATGGAATGGGCTCGTAAATCTCACCAGAAAGCCCTCTTTCTCAAAATTGATTTTTCTAAAGCTTATGATCGCATTGAATGGCCTTTTATTTTAGCTATGCTTCACACTCTTGGTTTTGGTCCCAGATTTCTTCAATCTACGCAGATGCTTTTTAGTGATGCCTATGCTTGCATCACCATCAATGGCCGACAATCTTCTACTTTTGGACTTTTTTGTTCTATTCGACAGGGCTTCCCTCAGGCTCCTACCTTATATGTTTTGGTGGCCAAAGGATTTGGCTATTTGCTTGCTCATTCCATTTCTATGGGTCGTGTTCAGGGAATTACTTTACAAGACTCTTCTCTTCTCAGCAATCGGCCAATGGCCATTTTGCTGATGATTCCTTTCTCACTCTTGAAGAGGATGAAGATAATATCAAGGCAACCTTGTAGTGTTTAGACACTTTTTTTCTTGCCTCTGGTTTTTCCATTCAATGACATTAAACCTTATGTTCAGGCAGTCTACCCTCCCCGATTCGCCCTGGTTTTCTCACTTTGGATGGTCCAGGATTCAACATGGGGAAATTTTCCGCTTTGTGGGCATCCCCTTTGCTTTTCAAGCTACTCCTATTGAATTATGGAATGCGATTCTAGCCAAAATTGAGAAAAATCTTACCTATTGGATCACCAAGCCGCTCTCTCTTGTTGGGAAGTTTTAGATCTGCTCCAAGGTTTTGGCTGCTACGCATGTGAACTATTCTTCTTG
Organism: Chamaecyparis obtusa; assembly: GCA_027943335.1. Taxonomy (NCBI): domain Eukaryota; kingdom Viridiplantae; phylum Streptophyta; class Pinopsida; order Cupressales; family Cupressaceae; genus Chamaecyparis; species Chamaecyparis obtusa. The sequence continues at coordinate 960,488 of BSBK01001045.1, read as the reverse complement.
TTGGGCTCCCTCCAAAGCTTCTTAGAAGAAGCTTGAGAAATTACTGCGGGATTTCCTTTGGGCTTCTGGAATTGATCATCATGGTTTTCACAGAGTTGCCTGTGATTTATGTTGCCTCCCCAAGGCCTCTGGTGGGCTTGGTTTGCTTGATACTCAAAAACAAGGGCTGACCCTTTGTACGAAATGGATTGTGCGGTGTCTCACAGGCAATGAGGCCTGGAAAATTTTGCTTTGACACTGCATTTCTTCAGGGTATCCATTACACAAGCCTGCCTGGAAGGGGATTGGCTTTTAAACCCTTCTGGTTATGAAGGCCCCTATTCATTTCCATGACACTTTTGTTGCCAAAAGCATCTGGAGAGCCTGGGAAGCTGTCAAACCTTGGCTTCGCTGGGCTGGGAATGGTTTTCGTGATGGTCTTTCTCTTAACCAACAAAATATTTGGTGGTCCCCTTTGTTTGTCCAGCAAGGGCTTCCTCTGGCCAGAATCCAGGGAATGAGTGCTCTTCGTTTTCATAAACACGACATTCAAACTCCCAAAGACCTATTTTATAGAGCCACTATGAGTCTTCGCTCTTGGGATGACCTTCGTGTTTAGTTCCGGCTCATCTGCTTAGATTGTCAGACTTTGACTTGCTTGTTTCGACCATTCCGCTCCATCTCCTGCATAAATTAGGAATTCAGTCAGTTAAACCTTGGTGGAAAGACTGGAAATGGTATCCTGCTACACCATTCACTAGTTACAAGCCCAAGCTTGGATATTCTTGGCTTGTGCGTCATTTTCCCATGATTTATTCTCTCAATCATAGATGGCATCTTTCTTCCTCCCAGAAGACTTGGAGCTAGCATTTTTGTACTATTTGGGATACTATCACTAAGCCTAAGATTGCTCATTTTTCCTGGTGTTTGCTTTACCAGGGTTTACCTCTAGGAGCTCGGCTTCGACATTTGGGTTTGCCTGACCCTAAATGCCCTTTTTGTGGCCATTCTAAAACTATTATGCACATTTTTTGGTTTTGTCGTTGAGCCCAGAATTATTGGACCTGGATACACAACCTCTTTTTGCCTTTCCAGCCCAAGCCTTTTTCCTGGCATATAGAATTCCTTGGTGACTCCCCCATAATGCCTTCCCAGTACATCCAGATATGGCATGCTTTCAGGATGGAGATCTTGTTTACATTATGGAAAGACTGAAATACTATTCATTTTTCTCACAGCTTTCTAGATATTAATATTTCTCTTTATGCTAAGGAATGTTTATGTAATAATGTCATGATGCAGATTCAGGTGCAAGCAGATAAGGTGGCCCTGGAGGTCACCCATCTGCAAGAATTGTTGTAGTACTAGGGCAATGCCCCTTGTACTGTTGCTAGGGTGCCACCAAATTCTCTCTTGGCTGACTGCACACCACTCAGGGGCCGCCGTCACAGCCAGAGTTCCTTTTCTAGGCATTCCAGGACTCCGCGCCCTTGGCGTCGCCGCTCTACCTCTCCTCCTCCTCGGAGGGCTGCGGGTTTCAACTGGCCTCCCCTGCTTATTTCTACTGCTGCTACTTCTGCTCAGCCTTTGACTAGTGTTCCTGCGTGGCCTCCTGCTACTTCTGATAAATTCCCCTGCCTGGCGCTTGCTATTTCTCCCAGGCGGGAGGAAGGAGAGTTGGAGAAAGAAGAAGAAAAAGAAGATGGCTGGTCGATTCCTGACCAAACCCTAGGGCCCAATGTTTGGGGCAATCTTGATGACAAAGATCCTCCTCCCTCTTCTGCTATTGCCCTCGTAGCTTGAGGGTTTCTCTCTTTATATGTTTTTTTGATGAATAGTTGTATGCTTCTGACCTTGGTGTCGTGTGACTCTTCGCGGGGTGACTCTTTCCCCTGGCCCCTTTTTTGTGAATATTGTAGTTTAATATTTTTATTAATAGAAAAGGCCTCTATTCATAAAAAAAAAATCCCCCTTACATTATATTTGATGGATGTCCAATCAATTGAAAAGCTCCCATATTGGTATACATAGGGAAGATGCTAACAAAAGTCATGCAATTTGGATTCACACTTATCAATTGCATTTGCTTGAATTTTTCTAAACTTTTTCGTCATATGTAATTTGTGCATGCCCTACAATATTGACAATCCATTCGAGTACATTTCTTAAGGGGGTTTTAGTCAAATAGTTTATGTGGCAAGTCTAGAGCAATAAACTAGACGATCAATAATTAAAAAAATGAATTGAGAAGAATTGATTACATTAATTATGGGGCTCACGACAGGTGGCATATTGATGATAGGTTTGTGAATTAGATATTGGTTGACCTCATCCATGACAATGTGTTTTGACAAATTGATGATTTACATGCATGCATAGTGTTGCTAGCTTATACTAGTTTTTGACACATAGGAAAAGATGTGTGTTACTATTGTGCCTCGTAACAAGCTTTCTCACCTTTGACAATGTGAAAAAGGTTCATTCCTTTTGTGTTAATCAAAATCCCCTTATTGTGCCTTATGGTAATTCCGTATTTCTTTGATAATTTGCAAAATGAAATGTGGGTCTAATTACAAAGCAAAGAAATCAACTTTTCAATATCCTTTGCTGAAAATTTAGCATTTCCATGTTTCAAATACTGCAGTGGTGCAATGAAGTATGCTAAGAGAATACATGGCATTCTATTTAGTTATGTAGGCAACAATTAATCATTGTTTAAGAATGCATCATGGTTATAGTAACAAATTGCAAGAAATAATTAACAATGAAGTTTCTTTTGAGGAATATGTATTGAAAATATGACAATACCATTTTTCTAATCTTTCAAGATTGGAAGATAAATAAATTCTTGTTTTGACAATAACACTATGAAGGCATATGACGCAAGGGTAGATGGAGAGAGGGGCCACAGGCACACCCTAACCAGATCCACCTTGAAGAACAACATGCGAAAGCAACAACACACAACAGTGAGAGAGAGAATGCAAATGCTTTCATATATTATCTTCAAGTTGATTCATACATGCCGACCCGTAAGGCCTTCTCGGTTTAGGCCATATATTACAATCAAGTGAAGAAGTCCTCAAACATGCGAGGATCTGTCAACAATCTCTAGTTTTCTATCTTCTATCTTCTATCCCAAAAACTATCTCCCTAAGCTCTAACCAAACAACTACATTTATACAAGAGGCTATCGAGCCAAGTCGGCCTTCAAATCCACAATCAATGGAAGGGACAACAAGATCTAGGTCCACACGCTTCCCAATGATGGATATCAGTATTAAATTTATGACCACAATTAAATGCACAAGTCAACCTCAAAAGAAATCCAAGATAAACAACTCGGTAAGCAAAGAAACCGAGTGCCAGACAAGCATTTTCGAGCGCCAGGGAATTAACTGAGCGCCTAAGAGATAACTGACCAACTCGGTCAACAAGGAAACCAAGCAACACTGAACCAACTCGGTCAAAGCAAGAACTGAGAAACACAAACAAACTTCAAATATGTTTTTGGTGACACAGGATTGCCAAGGACCCGAGATGCTCCTGCATCAGACACCTGGGGTTATTTGAAAATGATTCTCTGAATCATGAAACACGTATGATCCGAGCTGCATCCAACTCAGACTGTGAAATCCATGAACTGTTTTCAATCAGTCTATTCTTCCACTTTACCAAATATTCCATATACTATTTTCCTCTTGTAGTTCTGCCAATTCTTTGCTCCAAGATGTGTTCAACTTCTTCGGTCTGCTTTTTAGGATAATCCATTGGTACTGTCATTTCTTCCTCTGATTCATGATACTCATACAAATCAACAATGTCGAAAATAGGTGATATATCCATGTCATCAGGTAACTCAATCTCATATGCATTTCCACTGTAAAATTTCTTCAAAATCTTGCAAGGGCCAAACTTCTTCATTTTCAGCTTCCCATATGTTCCAACATGAAATCTGGCTTTCTTCAAATGAACCATCACTTTATCACCAACATCAAAAGTCTTATGTCTTCTTGCTCTATCATCTCTGTCTTTGTATTTCTGAATACTCTTTTTCAACTTATGTTTCACATCTTCATGCAATGTCTTCATGTACTCAACAAATTTTACTCCTTCAACACTTCTCTTTCTTTCATCAACAATGTCTCTCAAATCAGATATACCTCTCGGTTGTATGCCATTGACAATCTCAAAGGGTGTTTTTTAGTACTATTCACTGAATTATTATATGCAAACTCTACTTGTGCCAACACAGAATCCCAATTATTCAGTGTGTCTCCAACTAAACATCTCAAAAGATTTTCCAAACTTCTATTCACAACTTTTGTTTGTCCATCGATTTGTGGGTGAAATGTAGAACTATATTTCAACTTGGTACCAAACTTTTTCCAAAGAGTTTTCCAAAAGTATCCAACAAATTTACTGTCTCGGTCAGAGATAATACTCCTTGGTAATCCATGCAATTTGACAATTTACTTAAAGAAAAGATCTACTACATGTATTGCATATGATGTCTTTTTACAAGGTATAAAATGTGCCATCTTAGAAAATCTATCCACAACAACAAATATAGAATCATTACCTCTTACTGTCTTCAGTAAGCCAAGAACAAAATCCATACTGATGTCAATCCAAGGTTTCTCAAGAATAGAAATCGGTGTATACAATCCAGTATTCTGACTTACTCCTTTTGCAACTTGACAAATTTCACAACTTTTCACAAATTTCTGAATATCTTTATATAACTCTGGCCAAAACTATTTCTCCTTAAGAAAATTCAATGTTTTATCAACACCAAAATGTCCAGCCAAACCACTACTATGTTTCTCCTTTATCAAATTAGTTCTCATTGCTCCTCTCGGTATACACAATTGAATACCTTTAAACAACATACCTTCTTGAATGAAATATTCTTTCCATTTTGAACTCGGTTGATCTTGAATAGATGCTTTGCACTTTCTCCATGGCTCAGAAAAATTAGGATCAGTTTCATACAAATCTCTCATCTCATCAAAGCCAAGAACTTCAATTTTCATCTCGGTCATCAAAGATCTTCTTCTACTCAGTGCATCAACAACTCGGTTAGTGACTCCACTCTTATGTTTTATCACAAATGTATAACTTTGCAAATACTCAACCCATTTCATATGTCTCTGATTCAACTTATTCTGACTACCCAAATACTATAAAACCTTATGATCGGTATACAACACAAATTCACTCGGCATCAAATAATGTCTCCATTTCTTCAGGGCTTGAACAATAGCATACAATTCTTGATCATATACAAAATATTTCCTTTTTGCATCATTCAAATTTTCACTAAAGAAAGCAATAGGTTTACCTTCTTGACTCAATATAGCTCCAATTGCACTACCACTTGCATCACATTCCACTTGAAATACCTTATTGAAATCAGGCAATGCCAAAATAGGCAATTCAACAACCTTCTGCTTCAGAGTCTCAAAACTTTTATTAGCTCCATGTGTCCACTTGAATTCTCTTTTATCTCCTCTCATAGTCTCAGTCATAGCATTACAAATTGAACTGAAATTCCTTATGAACTTTCGGTAAAAACTTTCCAAACCATGAAATGGTCTTACCTCACTAGCACTCTCAGGTGTAGGCCAATTCAAAATAGCTTCAACATTTTCAGGATCCATTTTCAAACCATCAGTTGAAATCACAAATCTCAAATACACAATATCCTCTTTCATGAATGAACACTTTTTCAGATTTATCAGCAACTTTTCTTTTTTCAACCTCTACAAAACTTGTTTAACATGCAACAAATGTTCTTATTTGGTCTTACTGAATATCAGAATATCATCAAGATATACAATAAAAAACTTACCCAAGAATTTATTCAAAACTTCATTCATCAATCTCATAAAAGTACTCGGTGTATTAGTTAGACCAAAAGGCATAACCAACCACTCATACAAACCTTCTTTTGTCTTAAAATCAGTCTTCCTTTCATCACCTTCTCTAATTTTGATATGATGATGCCAAATTTTCAATTCAATTTTGGTTAAATACTTTGCTCCAGTCAAACTATACATTATGTCATCCATTCTCAGTATAGGAAACCTATATTTCACTATTATCTTGTTGATTTCTCTGGAATCAGTACATATTTTCCATTCTCCATTATTCTTAGATGCCAATACAGTAGAAACTACACAAGGACTCAAAATTTCTTTGATTAAACCTTTCTCCAACAACTCTTGAATCTGTTGGTTCAATTCCCGATTCTCAGTAGGTGTCAACCGATGTGGTGCCTTATTTGGCAAACTAGCTCTAGAGATTAGATCCATGCAATGATCAATGCTTCTCTTCGATGGCAAACCATCAGGTACATTATCAAAAATGATATCTTTGTACTCGACGAGTAACTTATCAATCTCCTCAGGGACACTATCCTCTATTTTCTTACTCAGTTTGTTAGGAATCACATCAAAACATACATCATTCTTCTTAAAATCCTTAACAAACTTTCTTCCTTCCATCAAGCAAACTTTCACAAATGTGCAAACATTACTAACAGGTTCTTCAATCAAAGGTAACAAGATTTGTCTTCTCCCTTCAACCCAAATAGTATATTTATGCAATCTCCCATTATATATAGCATGTCTATCATATTGCCAAGGTCTACCCAAAAAAATATGACAACACTCCATAGGCATGATATCACATAACACCTTATCATAGTACTTTCCAATTTTCAAATTCACATAACATTGTTCACTTACCAAGAGTGTATGCTCATCTTTGATCCATGAAATTTGATAGGGCTTTGGATGTTTCAACCTTTTCAACTGCAACTTTGTGACCATTTCCTTAGATGCCAGATTCTTTGAGCTACCACTGTCAATGATTACTTTTTAAACTTTGTCAGAAACTCTACATCTGGTCTTGAACAAACTTTTCCTTATCAGATCTTCCTTCTTACCTTCATTCCAAAGTGCTCTCCTTACCATCAAGTTATTTTATTTCTCAGGTTCATTCAGTGACTCTTCTTGCACCAAAGCATTTATACTGCTACCAGCCTTATTACTTGCATGTGCACATTCAAATGATCTATGTCCTTCTTCTCCACAATTGTAACAAGTTCCTCGGAAACCACCTCTGTTATAACCACCTTGTTAGTTACTACCTCTGCCTCTAGATGAAATTTCACCTTTCCACTCGGTCTTGCCTTTATCCAGATTTGTCTTTTTTGGTTCAAATATACTATTTTCACTATGAGATCTACCTCTTCCTCTAGGGAATCTACCACCTCTACCTCTTTGTCTTTGCTTATGTCTCTTGTTCAATTTCTCCTCAGCTTTCAATGCAAATTGATAAGCCTCTTCAATGTTCTCCAATTTGACCAAACTGATTTCTTCTTGGATGGAAACTCTCAAACCATTCAGGTATCTAGCAATTCTTTCCACATCATCTTCATCATGTCCAGATCTGATATCTAATCTATAGAATTCCTCAGTATATTCCTTTACCAAGCTATCTTTCTACCTCAAACTTTTCATTCACCTAACTAAGTTAATCTGATAATCACAAGGTAAGAACTTTCCTTTCAACTTATTCACCATTTTATTCCATACCTTGATTTTGTCTTTGCCTTTCATCTTTCTGTCCAGCTGCAGATGTTCCCACCACAATGATGCATGAATCTTCAACTTTGTGCTTGCAATTTTCACCTTCTTTTCCTCAGGTACATTTTCATACTCAAAATACTTTTCCATCTCAGTGATCCAATCCACCAATTCATCAGAATCTAATTTTCCACCATACTTAGGAGGATTAAAGTGTGATGTTGACTTCAAACTTGTCAAAGCCTTCAAGAATATTTCTTCACCTTGATCCATCGCAAGTGTAGGTTCTACATCACCTTGCTCTACCTCAATTTCATCACCACTAACATTTTAAAGATGTCTTCCTCTTCTCTGGGCTGTTTCAACAACTTCTAATCTCACAACAAGTTGTCTCAACATGTCTGCCAATCCTGGATCCACATCTCGCTTCCCACGAACCATCTTGAAAATCCTCTGCAATTGTAGGTTAGATCGCAATCTTCTACCCCACAACAATTCAACTAGGGCTTCACAAGAAGGAACCCTCAAACCTAGATTCGCAAACCTAGATCTAGATCTCACCTTGCTTTGATACCACCTGACGTAAGGGTAGATGGGGAGAGGGGCCAAAGGCACACCTTAACTAGATCCACCTTGCAAAACAACACGCAGACGCAACAACACACAACCATGAGAGAGAATGCAGATGCTTTCATATATTATCTTCAAGTTGATTCATACATGCTGGGCTGTAAGGTCTTCTCGGTTTAGGCCATATATTACAATCAAGTGCAGAAGTCCTCAAACATGCAAGGATCTGTCAATAATCTCTAGTTTTCTATCTTCTATCTTCTATCCCAAAAACTGTCTCCCTAAACTCTAACCAACAACTACATTTATACAAGAGGCTACCAAGTCAAGTCGGCCTTCAGATCCACAATCAATAGAAGGGACAACCAGATTTAGGTCCACACGCTTCCCAATGATGGATACCAACATTAAATCTGTGACCACAATTAAATGCACAAGTTGGCCTCAAAAGAAATCCAAGATAAACAACTCAGCAAACAAAGAAACTGAGTGCTAGACAAGCATTGTTGAGTGGCAGGGAATTAACCGAGCACCAGAGAGATAACCGACCAACTCGGTCAACAAGGAAACTGAGCAACATCAAACCAACTTGGTCAAAGCAGGAACCGAGTAACAGAGAAAAACTTCAAATATGTTTTTGGTGACATAGGATTGCCAAGGACCCGAGATGCTCTTGCATCAGCATATACTGTTAGTGGTATTATTGGATGAGTTTATTTTTTTGGAAATTTGAAACGGATTTAAATCCATTTTCTCATTTTGTAATTACAAGCAACATAAGAGAAAGAAGAGCTCAATCAAAATGGAAAACTAGGTTTTTAAATAGGTTTAAAGTTCTTAGGCATGTATTGCAAAGGGTTTTTATGTTTACAATAAGAATTATTTTCCAAGACATGATCATGATTTACAATGGAAACCAAAGGTTTGCAAAAATATTCTTTCATATTAGAGTTTTATGCATACTTTTAGTATGTTTGCATAAATTTAGGGTTTGAGAAAAGAACTCCATATGTTGGGAACACTTTGTTAGTATTATAAGGCATTGAGGGGGGGAATCAGTGCAACCACAAATATGAAACTTTTGCTGATTATCCTTCCAATTAACCAACATGAAAATGTGAATATTAAGTAACAATACAACACATAAAACATTCACACACTTGAACACATAACACCAAGATTTTTTTCTTGGAAACCCTTATTAGAGGGAGAAAACCATGTGTGGGGATGATGCCCACAAGATTTCACTAGTGCACTTGGAAATCAGCCCTGTTAGGAGCAATTACAACAACCTTTCTGAAGTCTATACCCGGTTAAGAGTACTTATAATGCAATTATGAACTACAACAGTCCTGTTAAAGACTACCCTGCTAAGGGATTTAAAAACTCTAGTTAAAGATCTACCTTGTTAGAAGATTTTCACTTCAGATCTATTAGGATCCTTCTCACCCTGTTAGGAGTGATCCTGTTAAAGGATTTCACTTGCCAATATGTTAGAATCAACAAGTAAAGAATGACCTAATATTTGCACTCAATGCATGATAGATCAATGAGTTCTAGATCAATTACACTGCTATGAATACTTTAATGTCTCTATACTATCTCCAAATATCATCACATATCATTGCAACTCTTTGCAACATTAATTTCTTAAGCATTTATATACTTGTTCTGTGTCGGTGCTAGAACCCTAAAATGTTTTACAAGTCAGTCCTCAAATCCAACTTATCATTATGAACGAGCGCACCAAAATAAAAATTAAACATCCTTGATGTCGGCCTAAAAAAATAAAACTTGAAAACATGTCAGCTCGACACAAACATTTAATCACAACACTAATCTAACCAACTGTGTCCACCGGTTCACTGTTCTAACTGACAATTTCAATTTAATCTTCAATAACTTTCAGAATGCTCCAAGTTAACTGATGCGATCATAGCAATAGATAGATATACCTTTGTAGTTGTTAACTCTATTACCCCTCACCTTAACTCGATCATCTTCTCTAGAAACAATTCATTGTTGCTTGATTTCTACATTATCACCGATTGACTGAAACAATAGGCATTCTTCAATCCATTCCTTCAGTACCATCGGTAAATCTATTTTCTTGACATAAAAAAACATGTTTCTAGCAATGACAACACCACAACACGCTCATGTGACCAAAACACATATGGCCTTCATATAATGCCAACAATCTCCCCCTTTGGCATTGATGGAAACACTTAGAAATATTGCTAAGTGCTAACTCCCCCTTACACTATTCCTATTCACCATTTATGATGTACATAAAAAATTGATATAAGATCATTTTTTCTAACTACTACTACTCCCCCTTTGACAACAATGACAAAGGTAAAAGATATGCTAAAAAAAACATTTTATTGATTAAGAGTAGCATAGTACAATTTACAATCTACTAAAATTTTTATGGAAGTTGACCTTCAACATTTGTCAATCACTGACCCATGACTTGTGCAAGTTCTCCATTATGAGTATCTTTCCATGGAGTAAAAATGTCGATTCGTCTCATCCTTAAACTGTGTTAAGTAGACGGGGTGTCAGGGCTAGCTCAACCTCTTTCAAACTCTGTTGTAGAATGTCCATCTTGGGTAACAAAATGCTTTGAAGCTCCATTATATTAACAATTCTCTTGTTTTGTTCATCTCTATAGATCTTCAACTTCTGATGAATATTTCCTACCTCAACTCCAAAAGTTGTAGCAGACATATGAAGGGGATGAAAACTTTGTGACAAGGCATTCAATTCCAGTTGAAATTCACCTTTCTTCTTCTCAAGATCTTGTATAAAATAAGAAAAGTCACAAATAGTTTTTAGTGTCTTACCTCCTTCATGTAATGCTTCCTTAATCTGGTTCACAACTAGTGCAAGAGTGTTTCTATCTTGAGCAATAGATTGTGACAATTTATCATATCTTTTCTTTTCATAATCCTTTTCCACTCTCTCAATTGCTGCATCTTCAAGATTCTTAATATCTTCTTCAGTAGCAGTAATGAACTGTCCCAACTTCTCAATAGGAATAACCTTCTTTTCATATTCAACCTCTGATACTAGTTCAAAAAGTAAATCTCTGGATTTTAAGATCACTTGTCCTTGTTGCTTCATCTTATCCTTTTTGGCTTTGGACTTATTTTCCATTGCAAAATTCATCACGTCTTCCGGGCTCATTGAGCTTAGATCTACTTGACCCTTTAACGATAAGTCATCATCATCAATTCTTATCTTGGATAGCGAGGAAGACGAAATATTTTCTTGTTCTGTCTCAGTAACTACTTCCTCTTGTTTAGCTTGCATAGTATCATCTGTACCCTCCTTTTCTTGCATTTTTTTAAATTCTGGTACATCTGTGGTAACAACTACTTGTGCATCATCGAGAAAAGCTTGATCGGTAACCAAGTTTACTGTTACATCCTTTTTTTGTTCTTCTTGAATTCTCAGTTGATCAAATATGTTGATTGGTTTAACCTATGTTCCTTGTGCTGAAATGTCTCTCGTATTATCCACATTATCATGTGTAACATTGAAAAATTCATTGTCAAGTGTGACACTAACACCATCAATCTTCCATCCTTCATTGGTTTTAATAAAATTTGGTTGATGTTTATCCAATTTGAGTCTCATTGGATCCTCAACATGTTCAACGGTTTTCTCCACCTTTGCATCCTTGAGCATACCAAGCAGTTTCATCAAAATTTATTTGGTCTCATCCTGTACACCAAGAGATTCACTCCATAGAAATATAGTGAGTCTCTTCTTTGTCTTGAATAAAGGTCTTGTGGTAGCAAGTACCTTTTTCACTTCTTGGGACATCTCCGGTTATAATTTCATTAACACATACTCTATCAATTCCTTATCCTTTCTAATCGCAGTATGCCATCTAACTTCTAGGTTGTTATATAAGGAAATTGGAGCTTGACCTTGTAGTTCCATCAATGTTTTCCTGAATTTATTCATGCTATATACAAAAAAATCTTCAATCAAATCCTGATCATCTTTATTGAACTTATCAAAATATTTGTTCACTTTAACAAACAGTCCCCATTTCTTTACTTCTTGAATTATGTCATAAAAAATCATGAATTTAATGAAATCATGACCTACTAAATTTTTAGTATGGGAACCTACCACCTTATACTTTTTGCCTTTATATTTGAGCTCTCTCTGCTCCTTCTCCGATTCAGTGTCTTCACTTTCTTCACCAGCTGCACCTTTGTCTCTTTTTTCTTTCTCCTTCTTTCTTTTTCCTGCAAAAACTTGTGGTTTGATTGGTTCTCTTATCGATGTAGAAGGCTTGGTAGACCTGGATGATTTCTTTGCATAATTTTTCACTAGATCTACTTCTTTAACTTCTTTCTCCTTCGTCACTGTACCACTTCTTGTTTCTCTACCGGTGGGGGAACTACCGGTTGCACTCGCTACTTCCACATCAGATTCTTTTGCTATTGTACCAGAAATACTTTCTTGTTTTGTAGTGTGTTTGGCTCTAACTTTCTCAATTTGTTCCTTATGAAAGCCTCTTTGTTTAAATAATTGTTCAACTTCCTTTCTTATTTTCTTCTCATTGAGCGGTTTCATCAAATCAATGTGTACTTGCAAGGATTTTTCTTCATAAGTCCCAAACCTTGGAGTCTTGGGATCTAATGGTTGAGCTACCAAGTTTTCTGCATATAGTGTGAAGATGTCTCCTTCAACTTCATATCCCATAGGCATTACCCATGAGGTCCTAGGCTCAATTGCCTCCATCAAACATGAATTGGTATCAACCATAAAGAAAATGGTATCCTTGAATTTTTCAACAATTTCTAAAGGTATTCTTTCTTTCTCATGCATCCTTTTCTAAAATACTTTGAAATATCCCCATAAATTGCTAGTAAATTCACTACCCAATATTTTGATCATGTTATTTGGCTAAATACAAATTGGAGTATATACTTTCCATGCTACACTACCGATACTAGGAAAGATATTCTGAAAATAGAAAAATAAACATACAATCAACTGACCATATTTAAATTTTTGCCTCTTACCCTTCTTGATATTTTTAATGTTTAGTATTAACTGCTCCCTTAGTGCTTCAACTAGATCATAATCCTTTTATCTACCTTCACATGTGAGCATTAAATGCACTAACTGGTTGAACATGCCCTTTTCACCGGTATACAATCTTATTACCGATTGACAAAACTTTATGCGATTGATCAAAACTTTCTCAAATCAATTTAACATACCTTATTGCATCTATTTATGTTGATATATTTTACCACACACCTGCAGTGGGGGTTCGAAAATGGATTTTGCAATTCTTTCTTCCCGTAAGTTAAAGATGACTTAGATTGACGAAGAACCATCCACACCCGATGGTGATGTGGATCCCTTCGATGTCTTATTGTCATCCTTCTTTTTTCAAAACTTGCTCATCTCTTTCTGGTCTCTTCCACATTAAAAATTTATTTTCCCTTTTGATTTGCTAAATAGTTTAGCAATTGCTTTCTCATTCTACAATTCCTTGCTATATGGCCAATCTTGTGACAGTGAAAACATGCCATACCAGTTGGCCTTCATGGTCCAACATTACCTCTATTTGTCCTCATTCTATAGTTCACAACCATATGTTTATAATTCCCACAAATTGAGCATGTGACGTTAAATTTCCTTTCTCTTTGGTAAGGGCTTTCTCGATTCATAGGTGGCCTAGGATTATTCACTCTTGACTTGCATTCATCAACTTTGTGGCCATATTTGTTGCATGCATAACAATATCCATCAAAACTACTAGATATGCTGCTAGATCTGGATCTACAATCATATGCAGTGTGTCCATACTTGTTGTAATTATATCAATACCCATCAAAAGTGTTAGGCCTATTAACCAACCTGCTTCTACAAACATTAGTAGTGTGACCCACTTTATGAAAATTGAAACATATAGGCTTGTAGGGTTTCTTACCGGTACTCCTTGGATTTACCTTCGGTGAAGACTTTTCTTCTAATGGCTTTTCTTCTAATGGATTTTCTTCCTTAGTTCCAGAAGATTCACCAATCTCAAAGGTAGTCTGAGCGGTATATCCTAGACTGGTTGTATCCTTGCTTCTTCTTTAGCTTCTCAGCTGCTCACCAAGTCTCTCAAAACTCTCATGCAATTTCTTTAGCTTTTCATTGACATTCTTCAGTGCTCCTTTCAATTTCCCATTCTCTCTTCCCAAATTCTCATTGCTCATCATCAGATTGTTGAGCTCTCCTCTCAGATCTTCAAGCTCCTCTTTGGTCTCATGAAGATGTGCATGCAAGGAACCTACCTCTTGTTCCGACTTGAAAATTTCATGTTCCTAATCCTTCAAGGCCCGATCCTTAGCTTTTAGGGCATCTTCAACAGCTTCCTTGCTTCCATCTCTTGACCCATCTTGATAGCTAATGGTTCTAAATCCCTCTTGATATTCTTCTTGTCCTTGTGTAGTTGTTCATTATCTTGAGACAAGGCTGCATTGGCTACTTCAGATTCCTCAAATCCCCTTTGTTCAGACAATTGCTCAATGTAGTCTTGAGTTTCATTGATTTTTTCAACAATATCTCTTTGCTTGGCCAAAGAATGCTTAAACTGATCTTTCAGTTCATTAATCACCCTTTCAGCTTTATCAAGTTATCTTGTGTATCTCAAACCCTCCATGTTTTCCTTTAAGGATCTACCCATGTTGTTAGGCTTCTTCTAGTGCACAATGATCTGATACCAAATGTTAGTATTATTAGGCACTGAGAGGGGGGGGGGGAGTGAATTAGTGCAACCAAAAATTTGAAACTTTTAGTAATTATCCTTCCAATTAACCAATATGCAAACGTGAATATTAAGTAACAATACAACACATAAAACATTCACATATTTGAACACATAACACCAATTTTTTTTTCGTGGAAACCCTTGTTAGAGGGAGAAAACCACATGTGGGGATGATGCCCACAAGATTTCACTAGTGAAGTTGGAAACCAACCTTGTTAGGAGCAATTAAAACAACCTTTTTGAGGTCTATACCTGGTTAAGAGTACTTATAGTCCAGTTATGAACTACAACAATCCTGTTTAAGACTACCTTACTAAGGGATTTAAAAATGTTAGAGTAAAGTATTAATTATGTTAATTAATCTTTACTCCCTTCTTAAGATGTCAACTTCCTTTTGCTTTAGTTAAAAGCACATGCATTAGTTGGTCTAAACTCATGCATTAGTCATGTAATAGTCAAACTGATTATTGCATGCACTAGACTTTGCCTTTCAAGGCTTTCGATCTCCTTTATAAGGATGATCCATTGTACATTATTATTCATTCATTATTTAAAGATATTTTCTTCTTCATATTTTTGAGTCAAACCCTTGCCCTCTTCTTCTCTTGACTTCTTGTGACAGGTTTTTGTATGCAGGTGATCTTCAGGTTTATGTGGATTTGTATTCTTCAAATCCTACATGGTATCAGAGCCTAATCTACTACAGCTTGTTCGTGTTTGAAGGATTCAAAGGGATGAAATTCATCTGTTTCAGATGAGGGCTTTTTTGGGGTTTTTTATTGAATCTAGGGGAGACCTAATTTTTTGGTTATCTTGGCTTCAAACGGACCTCACGGTTGTGTTCAGAGCATCCAAGAACCCCAAGATCCATATAAAATTTGTCAAATTTGGACAAAGTTGGATCTGTGAGAAATTTTTTTTGCAATCGGCCCCGGCATGGATCCTGAGGCAATCATTGATTTTTGGAGCACTTCTGGCCCAAACGGACCTCACGGTTGCATCCGGAAGGCCCGGGATAGTCAAAATTCATATAAAACTTATCGAATTCTGACAAGTTGGCCTTTCAGGCAAATTTTTTTGTCTACCAGGGCCGTATGGCCCTGGCACGTGAACCGAGGTAGAGAGTACAACAATGATTTTTTTTTTAAAAATAATATTAAAATTTTCACTGGGCAGCCACCTGGGCGCCACCCCGCAGCCACCCGAGCACCACCTCGGCCTCCACCAACCAGCGGCCTCAACGCTGGAGTCAGCGCCCATTGCCGGCGCCGCGCAACCGCCACCAGTCGCCATCGCACTCGCTGCCGGGAAATGCACTTGCCGCCTCAACCTGCACCGCAATCAATGCCGCCCCCGTGCTGCCACGACCGGTACTGCCGCCGCCTTCCTCCGCTTCGCCCGTCGGTGCCTAGCCCAGCCTTGTGGTCACGTGGGGGACCAGGCCCTTGGCCCCAGCGCCCAGCTCTGCCCCCTGGTCACCCACGTGACCAGGGGCTTATTTTTTTCAGCCCTAGGCCCCTAGATGATGTCAGCATGCACATGCAATTTTTTTAATTTTTTAAAAAAATTGCATGGTTTTTGAAACATCCTTTTTTAAGGGTCACTGGGCATTTTTTTGCAATATCTCGAGCATACGGGATCGTAATTGGGCGTGTGATATATCATTGGAAAGCTGGTTCCAAGCCCGATCTGAATTTTCTAGTATGGTTTTATGATTTTTCCATTTTGATGCTCTTTTTTGCTATCAAAGTCAGATGTTCTCTGTGATCGTGGCGTTTCAGACCTCCTACCTTCCGGGATCTGTTTTGGAAAAATGAGATATTGCTGGAAAGCTTGTTCTAAGATTTTATCAGATCTGATAGTTTCATGTGGTTTTGTGTCCTTTTTCTGACGTCACCCATCCTTAGATCCTTGCAGACACCTTCTTTGGGCCCTCCAACGCAGCTGTTGGTTTTTTGCTCATATCTTGAGCATACGGTGTCAAAATTTGGCAAACGAGATATCATCGGAAAGCTGATTTCGAACTCTTTCCAGATCTAGAGGTTATTTTATCTGGTATTATTTTTTTGATGGTGTTTTTCTCTGTCAAAGCCAGATCTTCAATTTTGCACTCTAGGAGCTCTATCTTGCACATCTGGACTCCATTTTTGGAAAATGATATATCATTGGAAAGCTTGTTCAGAGAGTTTTTCAGTGGCAAGGGTATTTTATCTAGATTCTACTCCAGGTTTTTTCTCCTCTGAGTTTTTCACTTTCACACTCTGGCGGATTACTTGGGTTCTACAGGTCCTGGGATCTCTTCCTCTGTTCTTCTGGCTCACTCTTTTTTTGTCTTCTGAGCATTGTATGCATCTCTTCTGTTGCATTCTCTTTTCTGTAAATGCACTAAGATAAAGTGCCTACTTTTACATATCTGGGATCTTGTACACCTTGTGTTTGTTTGTACTCGCACTCCGTTATAAAGTGCCATGGGGGGTTATGATGTTTTGCCTTTTGTGCTCATCCACCTTTGTCAAGTGAGTGTTTCTTCCATGACATTAGCCCATGATGTGTGTCTGTGACACTTCCCTTTATCCTGTACTTGTACTTCTGTTGCACTATTGGTGTTCCTAATTCTTCTTCTTGCAGATGTTTCTGGCATTGCATTTCAGTGTTCTTGTCACCCCTCTCCTTGTTTAGCATTATGGGGGGGTTCACTTGTTGGCTCTATTACTTCCTTGGGTTGGTTGAGTGATCTACGTATTCAATTTTTGTTCCTATGTACTAGGCAGATGCAGTGGCTAGGCACCTATGCATTTCGGTGAGATGGTTCATCTACTATATAGACACTCATTCATTCCTACTTTTGGAAGTCACCTCTTCGATTGATCAGCTCTTCAGATTTTGTCTTCTCTACCTGGTCATGCACTATTTCAGTGGGGATTCCAAAAGTTCCTTTTGACAATGTTTGCAGCTTCATGCTCTTTCTTGTTCCTTTCTTTGGGACACTCCCTAGATTGGAGGCTTTGTTTCCTTCATCTAGTTCATCTCTTTTTGGGGTAGAGTTTTTCCCACTGGGTTTTCTCTATTTCCCCACTTTACAGAGATTTCTTGTACTTGGGTACCTGATCAGGCCTTTGTTGCCGAGACCCATTTGCTTTATTTTTGCATTGTTTGTAGATGTATCATTGCTCATCTTAAGGGGGGGTGTTAGAGTAAAGTATTAATTATGTTAATTAATCTTTACTCCCTTCTTAAGAGGTCAACTTCCTTTTGCTTTAGTTAAAAGCACATGCATTAGTTGGTCTAAACTCATGCATTAGTCATGTAATAGTCAAACTGATTATTGCATGCACTAGACTTTGCCTTTCAAGGCTTTTGATCTCCTTTATAAGGATGATCCATTGTACATTATTATTCATTCATTATTTGAAGATATTTTCTTCTTCATATTTTTGAGTCAAACCCTTGCCCTCTTCTTCTCTTGACTTCTTGTGACAGGTTTTTGTATGCAGGTGATCTTTGGGTTTCTATGGATTTGTATTCCTCAAATCCTACAAAAAATATCTAGTTAAAGAGCTACCTTATTAGAGGATTTTCACTTCAAATCTGTTAGGATCCTTTTCATCCTGTTAGGAGTGATCCCATTAAAGGATTTCACTTTCCAAATTGTTAGAATCAACAAGTAAAAAATAACTTGATATTTGCACTCAATGCATGACAGATCCAATGAATTCGGGATCAATTACACTACTCTGAATACTTTACTGTCTTTGTACTATCTCCAACAATCATCAAATATCATCGCAACAACATCACAACTCTCTGCAACATTATTTTCCTAACCATCTATATACTTGTTATAGGTAAGTGCTAGAACACTAAAACACTTTACAAATCAACGCTCAAATATAATTACTTATCATTATGAGTGAGTGTGCCAAAATAAAAATTAAACATCCTTGATTTCGGCCTAAAATATTAAAACCCAAAAACATGTTGGTCTGACACAAACAGTTAACTACAACACCAATCTAACCTTAACCGTAACACCGATCTAACCAACTATGTCCACTGATTCACTGTTCTAACTACTAGTTTCACTTCAATCTTCAATAAATTTCATAATACTCCAAGATAACTGATGGGATCTTAGGAATAGATAGATATACCTTTGTAGATGTTAACTCTATGACTGCGCACCTTAACTCGATCATCTGCTTTAGAAATAATTCATTGTTGCTTTCTTTCTGCACTATCACCGATTGACTGAACACTTAGACATTATTCAATCTGATCCTTTATTACCATCTACGTATCTATTTTCTTGGCATAAAAAATATGTTGCCATAAATGAAAACACCACAACACACTCATATGACCAAAACACATATGATCTTAAACAAATGCCAACACACTTACGTATCTTTACATGGACTATTGAACCATGGATTTTGTGAAAGTCCTTGATTAAGCCCTAGTGCTCCTTGTGGGTGTCATCTAATTAATTTCAATGTACTACCTTGCATTTTTGATTTTTTTAAAAAGTAGGGTTTCTTTTCTTCCAAGGCCTGAATTAGGATTTTTTTTTAAAGGGAAGCCTTTTTCCTTTTGGGAAAAATTCACAACAAAAATAAGGTTGATCATTATTGTTGACAATGATTTTAAGACAAACAATAAAAAGGGATTTGAAATCAAACCCCCTCTCTTGAAAAGTGAGAATTTACTCCAAGGTTACCGAAGGTAAGGTTTTAGCCATGTGGAATGAGTCAATTGGAACAATATGATTGTTTAACAAGGGGAATATGTTGGTTTCTCTCTTTCATTTAGTCAAATATGAAACTTTAGCATCACAAGATTCTCTTGGGCTAATGATATTTTTGGGCCTTTTTCCAATTCAATGTTTGCAAAAAATATAAGAAAACAAAGCAAATTTCTCTCTATCAACATATTCTAACATTCAATCATGAAGTAAAGAACAAAAGATAAGAGTGCTATTAGAAGTAAAAGTGAATGAACATAAAAATATCTTTGGATAACAATAATTTGCATACTAATTGCTGCATTAGAGCTTCACAATTCATATAAATAAGGTGCCAACACCAAATGAAATTAACAAAACTGATTTTTAAAATTTATCAAATAACAAGGTCATTACCCATGAACATATGTGAGATGTATTCTTCTTCAAGAACTCTAAAATAAATCTCTTACAAAAAACTTGCTAATCCTTCTAAAATGCTTGACATTTAATAATAATCATTCATCATACTATATTATCACAATTTAGCATTAAATAGCTAAACATACAAATGCATATCAATAATCTCTAGTCTTAGTCAATGCTTCATGAAATCAAGGTAGAATATAGAAGTTTATTGGAATGTTTAGACATTATAAGCATAGAGTAAAATGTCATAAATCATTAAATCAATAGGAAAATTTATAGGATCATCAAAAGGGATTTAGATTGTGGGTGACAATAATAGAGGCTTGTACAAAGATGGGGATTCAAATGTGAACAAGGGAGAAGATGGAGGTATAAATGTTGGATAAGAGGGGTATGTGGGTGAGAGATATGATGATATGTGGACAAAGAATAAGATGGATTTCCCTTGTAAAAATTAGATGAAGGACAATAAATGGGAGATGGATTAGGATTATATATAATTTGTTGAGGTGGAATGGATGGAGATATAGCAGATAAATATAAGGTTTTGAGATTGACTTGGTAAGTGGGTTGGGGTGAGATATATGAATAGATCAAGGTCAAGTAAATTTGAGGTATGTATAAGTAAGATTTGGTGATTGATATGTTGGTTGTGATGATATGGTCTCATAGTTATGAGAATTAATGTTTGTATGATAGTGATGTTGGTTGGATTGGAGGTATAGTTTGAGGAATGAGGTTTGACATAAATGCTTTCATTTATATAACCTTTGTTAAATCAAATGGCATTTTTTGTATGTGAGCTTTGGATAGGGATTAGATGAGGTTTTGGATGGGGATTGAGATTGAGTATGAATGAGGTATGAAATGTGAGGTTATGGTATTTATTTTAGATGGTGAGTGGAGATTATAAGAATATGACAATGGATGAAAGGTTATTTAAGATAGTTGGATTTTGATTTTGGAGGAGAATGAAAATTAAGATGACGAATATAGTAGGATTGAAAATTTAGAAGAATGAGACTTAAGGACGAAGATGAAGGATAAAATTAAATTGAAATGGTATAGGTATGGTGGATTATAAAAATTGATTTTTAGGATGGAGGATGTGTTTGGAGAGATTTATAAGGATGAAAAATTGGATTAGAAGGATGAATGAGCTATTTGGAGGAAAATATTGCTGGTTATTCAAAAATTTGTTTGATTGATTAAGGGGTGGACTTGAAAACACACAAAGAAATTGAATTGAGGGGTATTTGGATTGATAATTAGCACTAACTTTGAACAATAAGGCACATCAATACTTATATAAGCATATATTATTCAAGTGGTAAATGTTAGTCCTTGTGGATTCACAATGGTCAATTCAATCCCCACTCCATAAGGATAGTACCATGTGTACCATTAATACCATCTACTAAATGAATGGATGGATACATAATGCAAGGTCATGTATCAACTTACACCCCTTATGTTGGAGGAAAAACCTTTCCTAAAGTAAGCTTTGTCACCATTTGGAGGTACATGTGAGAAGTTCCCCTCCCTAGATATGGTGCACCATAAGGAACAAAAACTAAAAGGTCTTAATCTAGGCTATACAAGGTCCTCTAGGGAGTCCTCTAAATACTTGAAGGATATGCAAGACCTATTTTAAAGATGAATAGAATAATTTCAATTAGATAGGAGGAGAGGGTAATACACTCTCTAACTTCAACTATCCAAGGTATAATTTTTTTGGAGGCTTAACCTAGATTGACAAGATTCTACTTCTAAGAGGGATGTCTTTCGATTCAACCTCCATTTTTTATGCTCCACTAGAAAATAAAAGTTGGGTTCATCCTCTAGGATAATGAAACCCTAAGTAGGACCCTTAAAAGGAATAATTTGAGTATTTTTATCACCCAAGATCACACAAAGCATAAGGTTAAAGCATACATGTTGGGTTCCTTGGTATAC
This sequence comes from Chamaecyparis obtusa, assembly GCA_027943335.1. Classification (NCBI taxonomy): domain Eukaryota; kingdom Viridiplantae; phylum Streptophyta; class Pinopsida; order Cupressales; family Cupressaceae; genus Chamaecyparis; species Chamaecyparis obtusa. Next base: position 938,443 of record BSBK01001045.1, on the reverse strand, counting down.
ATTGACACAAGAAAGAAAATGATACCAACTTAATCTTTTGATCTCCAAGATTTCCCTATGGTGTGAGGAAAGAGAATACAATTAATAAGGGCTCACAAGAATATACAAAAGTTAATTCTCCTTGTTAGAGTAAATTATTAATTTTATTAATATTTTACTCCCTTCTTAAGATATCAACTCTTTGCTCTAGTCAACTCATGCACTAGTTATGCATCAGTTTGCTTTAGTTGACTCATGCACTAGTTATGCATCAATTGTTTTTTGCATGCATTAGTCTTCTAATAGTTTAACTGATTATTACATGCACTTCTGCTTTTTAGGTTTTCCTTTTCAAGGCCTTTGATCTCCTTTATATGGATGATTCATTGTACACTATTATTCATTCATTATTTGAGGATATTTTCTTCTTCATCTTCTGAGTCAAACCCTTGCCCTCTTCTTCTCTTGACTTCCTTGTAACAGGTTTTTTGTATGCAGGTGATCTTGGCATTTTGTGGATTTGTATTGCTCAAATCTTACACTCCTTAAGAAATTAAAATATACATAGATCATTGAAAAAAATGAAGTCTTAGACAATCAAATTTGTAAGAAAGATGCTAGTAGTTCAAAGAGTACCTTTGATAAATGATTTTAAAGCTACACAATAAAGGGTTAGATGCCAAAGTGATCAAAGAAAATAATTATTAGCATTGAGATATTAATCTTAAAGAATGTGGACTATTTTATGATGTGGGATGGGGCACTTAGCCCAATGATTGGAGGTGTGAGGGGATGGTTTTGACTCCTTTCTCTAGGGGTTTAGGGACATATCCCCCAAAGGAATATTATTTATTAACAAAAGTGCTAAGAGATTGAGTAAAGGTGCTAAATGCAAAATTGTCAAAATATTGAGGTGCTAAATACAAAAATGCTAAAATAGACTTGCAAAAGAGCTAGGAAAGCATATAAAAAGTGTTAAAAGATAGAGAAAAAATGCTAAAACAACCTCATAAAAGTATTAAAACAACATAGAACAAAATGCTAAAACAAAAAAATCACCAAAATAGACCAAAAAAGTAAAAGATGTAGCTTTAGGCAAAAACATTGATGTGTGTGTCAAAAAATTTGGAATAGGAAAAAGCACTAAATAAATTAGATGGAAAGAAAATGATGTCTACAAAAATATTATTATTATACAAAATTAATAGCTAACAAAAACAAAGCAATGATGAGCAATAGATTAGTTAGAAAATTGAGAAGAAAATAATTGAAAACATAAAATGAGATAAATTAGCAAATGAAAAGAGTAAAATGTAGAAAGAACAAACACCAATTTATGTTAAATTCTACGAGAAGCAAGAAATAATTCAGGATGTAATGTTGGTTGTAGATCACATACAACTTCAAGAAACAAATAATCATAGATCAAAATAGTTGAATGAAGACAAAACTGAAATAAGAGAAAAATAGAGAGATTTTTTTTAGAAGAATCTCAATGCTCTCATTGATCTATCACTTGACTCATGAAGGTGAGAGTAAAATGTTGATTATATAGAAAATAAAAGACATATGCATCCAAGAGGTGGATTAACTTCTACTCCCCATAAAATGTTGGAGGTTTTACTAACTTGGTAAATTCCAAAACATGTGGTATAATCTCTAGAAAAGGACTTATGAAAGGTGGAAAATAAAGCCAAAAGAGGGTGATAAATATAACTACCCCATAACCTACTTAAAAAATGACAAAATAGTGGTTATGAGAGGTGGTAATAAGCCAAAAGAGGTGTATAAATCAACCACCGATATGTGGGAGTGAGTGCCACATGTAGTTGGAGTATTTCACCACATGTCCTCATATTAATCATTCCTAATAACTTATGAATGCATACATATACTATTTGTAGGAAAAAAATTAAATAAATTAAAATGCGAAAGTGCTAATCCTACATAAAAGACATAAATTTGCTAGCAAAAACACTAATATTGTATCAACTTGGCACTGATATACTAGTAAAAGTCTTCAATAACAAGTGAGAGAATTGTTATTTACTTGGAACAAATTTTTTTTATAAAAAAACTCAATTCAAGATTATTAAAATGGTGTGGATAAAATCAATAAATAGACAATATATATGAAATAAAAAATGCTATCTTGTTTCTTACCTTTCCAGTCTCATCGATTGAGTTGACGTTAATGCACCCTTCTTTACTTTATTTTCTCATTTGATGTTGTGTGGTTGGGTGGAATGTAGTTTCTCATAGTATCAACATGATGCAAGGATTGATTAGGAAACTGGATATCATAATATAACATGAGAGTGGATTACTAGATAAAAAATGGGAAAACGTAACTTTAGGGTAAAAGTGGATGATCAAAACAAAAGCAAACAATTTAATTTATAGATTTTTCATGGGGAAATAAATGGCCAAGATTAAACCTCTAATAGATGGCTAGGATTGAATGAGAGTGAAGAATGGGTTGAGGACTTAGCCACGTGACAAGTGTCACAAGAATAGGTGTTCTCGCACGTGTGAGAACACACAAGGAAGCTCATGAAAGGGACAAGTGAGGAAAGTAAGCTATCTTCCTTATGACATGTCTAAGAGGTGACTATGAAGTGACCTTTGCACACTCACATGTGTTAGCATAAGCGGGTTAGGTTCACTAGTCACATGATGAAAAGTTTAAATTTTGATCCACGTAAACGGATTCAATGAATAAAATTTAATGAACAAGGATTCAGGGTGTAGAATTAAATATTAGGTAAAATAAAAACAAAGATAAACTAGCTTGAATCTATTAATTAAGTAGGTATTAATCAATTGATTTATTTTGAAGATTTGGGACAAGGTTTAGAATTAATTAAATAAACATAAATTTACTTAATTAAAGTTAAAGAGAAAAGAAAAATGATGAATTAAATATATAATAAATACCAATTTAATTGGCTAGAATGGGATAAAGTCCAATGTAGATGAGTATGGACAAGTTTGGATGTTTACACTATCTCTTATGAAAATAATAATAAATTTATAATGTTTTCCATAAAAAATGTGTAAATAACTAGGAGCATTTTTTATTATTCACATTGTACATACATTTCTTTACATAAACCCTAAAAAAAAGAAAATTAATGTGATTTAACTTGTTTAAATAAATATTTGTGTAGATATCTAGAGGAATGACAAAAACAAAACAATATGATCTCTAAAAAATGAATGCCATATTAAGTAAAACTATTCATATGACATAAAACTATTTTATTACAATCAAAACCATCTTAAATTAAATAACGAATTTAAGGGGGATGAATCTTCTAACATACCTCAAACTAAAAGGCCTTAATGACACAAATTTTGATCCAAAAAAACTAGTCTAGAGAATTCTTCTACATATGGAAATGATAGGGTTCATCATACATATCATCCATTGATGATTTTTAATGGAAGTGAACCTCAATTTTTGTTATTGTTGCTAGAGGGTTTTATATCAAACTTACATAATTATTTTAGCTACTTGATACACCAACATTAGCCTTAAGTTGAAACCTCTTTGATTGATAGCCAAAGGTTGAGGGTTATCCATTCCACCAAAGTTGCCTAGGGAATGATCTTGACCTCCTCCATTATGGTGTCAAGACCTTGCACTCAACAAGACTTGGTTCTTAGTGGACTCAATTAGAAAATTAAAGAGTAGACCAAGGCTCCATTGACAAACCTCAATTCTTTGAGAAAGCTAGCAAAGATAAGAAATGAGGGGATACAAATAATTTGTGTATAATGATGTAATTATGAATACAAATAGAGATCTTGTTAAAGTTAAATATAATTCCAATGGTAAAAGAGGAAAACATAAGACACAATTTTTCAATAGAGGCTTTATTGAACAACATAGTTTATATTATTATGAAATCTTTGCCCTCATAGAAAAGACGAGCACCATTAAAATTTGTTGCACCTTCTTCTAAGGGTTGATGTGGGAAATAAAATTGTGTCCTTGTGCTACTTTATGGGCAAAATTGTGTGAAGTTGTACCAAATTTTTTATTTAGTAAACATTTTTCTATGAGAGGTGCATATGTATGACTAAAGATAATTACTTTTTATCATTTGTATACATTTCCATGAGTTGATCTAGGAGAATATCTCCCATTGTAATATGCCAATACCCTAACACGATATTTATAAATACATGCCACTTCATTAATTATCAAAAAATAATGTAAAGTAATACAAGAGTGAACATTACTAATGTTAAACCCATAAATAAATGATTCAACTATGACCACTCACTAATTTTTGAACTATAAACTCATCATTGTACAATTAAAATAAAATATATTATAATTCATCAACAAATACTAATATATCATCATCTATTCTTAATTCCAAAACACATCAAATTTAAAAAACACACCAATATCTTAAACATACTCAAATTATTAAACTAAATAATTTTTAAATTTTTTTTATATTCCTAGCTTTAATAAATATTACAAAAATTATATACACCATTCAATCTATTAAATTACTTAATCCAAATTAATTATACTATCATTACCTATTCTTAATTCCAAAAGATGTCAAATTAAAAATGCCTATCAATGCTTTCAACATGCTTTAATTATTAAACTAAATGCATTATTTTCAATTTACATCCTCCCTTCAATAATTATTACACACTATTATATACACTACTAGAATCTATTAAATAAATTAATTCAAATTAATTATACTCAAGTATATGCATTTTATAAAATTTAAAAACCTAAATATATATTACTTTATTTTTCTTTAAAAAACCTAGAATTTAATTTTTTTTATTATAAAAATTTCTCCTTTCATGCGTTACATTCCTAAGCTCTAATTATATTTTAAGATAATATGCATAAATACAGCCACCTGACCGTCAATTTAACCCTTCAATGGTAGCACAACAAAATTAAAAATTAAACACGAAATGACTCATTTCTGAAGTTATTTGGCGTGGGCGCGGTCTTTTACAAAGCTTGATTCAAACGTTTCCATTAAAATAATCAAACTTATTGATAATATCGGATCAACTAACAAAAAGTCTTATCGTTAGTGCCACTCTATAGTCATAAAGTTTATTTATAAAAAAAAAATGGTAGCAAATTTTCCTACCAAATTTAATATTAATAATTGAATAATAAATTGTAATGAGCACATTGATAAGGATTTTTAAGTTAATTTGATCAACATTTTAATAATTTTCTACAAATCATTCTAAATTTATGTTGACTTTTTGTAAGTTATACGAGTTTTGATTTTTTTTATAGGAATTAATAGATATGATCATACTAGATTTAGAAACTTGTAATAATGTGTTTTGTTAATATAATATTTTACTATAAAATTAAAATTTGATATAATACAAAATCGTTGCTTAATAAGTTCATAGTTTCTATAGGACAATAATCTTTGTTGAAGAAAAAAATATGATCTTTTATTCACTTTTAGTGGTTTGCTTGCCTTGCAAAAGTAAAGCTATATAAACTCTTAACAATACGCTTTTGCCTTTTGCTTGTGAGGGCTTGGTGGGTAACAATGTGGCCCCTGGGATGGGAACTTCTACGGTGGTTGCTTAAACTACTGTTGCTGGTAAATCTTCTGCATTAGGCTTTGGCGGTTTCCTTTGGCTTTGGCGATAAGGGGGTTTATGGTAAAGCTAGACAATCTTTTGAGAGACCCACTCCTAAGTTTGCTAAGGCTATGAATGAGGGGGTCCCTATGCCCACAAATCCTCTTCCTACTACCATTGGACAAAGCTTTTCTCGGGTTGCCAGATCTGTGGCCACTCCTCCAAAGGTAAAACCTTGACCAATTTCTTCTGCTAAGACCTCACTTGTGGTGGTTTGTGGCCTTTGATTGAGATATGGTGTTGAGCAAGTTGCAAGCTTGGGCGATTCACTCTCTTTTGGCCAAACCCTAGAAATTCTCCTTCAACCCTCTTATTGAACCACTTAGTGTGTGTCTAGTGTGGGTTCATCTCCCTAATCTTCTCCTTCATTTTTGGGAGAAGTCTTGTTTTAAGGCCATCATAAACTCTATTGGCCATTTCCTAAAGGTGGATGACACTACGACTGCTACGGGTCTCTCTACCTTTACATGCATTTTAGTTGATATTGACATCTCTACACCTTCATGGGGATGCGGTTCTCATGGTTGGGGATAGACCATGGACTCAATTGTTGGATTTCGAGGGCCTTCTCTTTCGATGTTGTCAGTGCTTCTCAACTAGTTATCTTTTAACAAATTATTTCCTTCTTCGTCATAAAGGCACAACCACTTGGTGGAAGGACGCTATGGATGACCATCTAATTGTCTGGGCTTCTGATTCTTCCTTTGACAACTCTTTAGAAGCTACTGAAGAGTCCCTCAAGATGATGCCCTCACTGTAAATTTGGCCTCCTCAAACTCAGTGGACCCTACTCCACTTTTTTCTTTTGATGTGACCCCCTCAGGCTACTTGGAACCGTCTTAGTCTATTGCTCCTGATCTACTCCAACCTTTGGTTGACAATGTGTAACCTTGTCAATACTTTGCCTCTAGTGATAGCAATATTGTTGACCGTCGTGTTTGTATGATGCAACGACATGGATATGACAATCAAATCCCTCTCTTGAAAGAGTGATGAAAATCACTCCCAAGGTTCTTTATGATCGGGTCATGATCGTGCTAGAGAACAGTGAAGATTTTATGTAAATACACAAGGAGGCCTTTGCTGGTTCATAAGTTTAAAGACTGAAAATTAACAATTCCCCCTCTTTTTGGGTTTTTCAAGTATATGGAAAATTGAAACTTGCATGAAATGAAAGCTCTAAAATTTATTTCTATTATATCCTTATTGTCTAACAACAAATCTTAACAAAAAATGCAAAATATTTAAGGTAACAAGAAGTATGAAGCAAATTAATGAAATAAATCTAACGGACATCCACTGCGAATAATTTTGACTTTCATAAAATATGATAAGTCTAATCTTCAAAACTTAGAATAAAATAAATTAGGAATGCATAGTTCAAGTTATCCAAGTGCAATCAACTATAGAAATACAAAAAGAAAGATTTTCAAGACTCATCAAAATCACAAAGCCATACCATCAATGCACACATGTGAGACAAATCTATTTCTAAGCACATAAAAAAATTCAACCAGATTTATTAAATTAGTAACACAAGTAAATCATCCATAGTAAACACCAATTAATTGATGAAACAACAAATTCACAATAAAACACAATTTGGCTCTTAATTTTGAAATTAAATTCTCAAAATCACATAAATGGCAGAGATCTCACACCATGATTGCAACACAAAAACATATATCTGTTCTATTGCAAAATTCTCAACCCTTACTACATCATGAAATTGAGTTTACATAGATTTTACAACTCAAAATTGCCAAACCCGTGGCTAGGGTTTTTGGGCATTTATTTTGGGTGTAATAAACTAGAAAGTGAAGTTTAACTATTGAAAATTAATCCTAATCTATCCTATTATATGCCAACTTTGAATTTACATGCTTATAACTTAAAAAGGCAACCAATGTGAGCCAAAACATGCCCTAAAATTTCAGGCGAACTCAAGTTGATTGCTTGAAAACTTTGGATGTCCTATATCCATTTTTCTTGCAAAATGCATGCTTCTAATTCTACAAAATGACTACCTTTTCTACTGTTTGACTATACAAATAATTTGAAACACCAAAAATGACATTGGGATGAAGATTCAAACCCCCAAAATTGGCCATTTTGAAAAAAAATGTGACTGCCTACTGTTAATGAATTTCAAAGAATAAAGAATTTGAAAAGAATTACCGAGGTTGAGGAATGATTCCTGGAAAGACATGCTCAAATTTTCTAACAATGACATTAACCTTAGTAAACGGTGGAAGCTTCATGTATTCTAGCTTAGTCTGTTGACTCTTCCTAAAGACCCAGAGTTGTTTCCTAGCTTGCTAAAATTCTTGCATTTTGTTTCTAATCTCCATCAACTAGTGCCTTGCACCTTGCATCCAATCAACATCTTTGTATTAATGCTAGCCAACTTGCCTTTGAACTCCCACACCACATTATTTATGCTATATGTCTTTTCCTTGTCTTCATCTTGGCATATAATTGACAAGCCAAAGACTTAATGAATTCTTTGATGCTCTGCACTAATGACATGACAACATCTATCCTTTTCTCAATGAGGTCTGTCTTCTTATTATAATCCTTGACACCCAATTTTATGGCTCTAATCCATGTGTTCAGTTTATCAACCTCCCCTTTCTAAAAAATGCCCTTCTCTACCAGTTTATCCACATTGTCCTTCTTCATTATTCTTAGATTTGATGAGAAAACATTCCACATTTCTATGTTGGCCTCTACATTAGTTTCTCGATGACATGACACCATATAACCTAAGGTATTCATTTTCTTAACCAACATCTGCAATTGGGCCAAAAATTTCTTAATGACACCCTCGCCTAATTCCTCTACTTCCCGTCTCTAATCTTCCTAGGATTTGAAAAATGGATTTGCCTATGAAGGGGAAAAACTTGCTTCTAGGGCTGCTTGCAATGTCACTTCTGGATTAGATGGGTTAATAGGACACACAAGTTGCAAAAGGTAATCCTTAAAAAATTTATTATAGGCATCCACATCCCTTATTTCTATCTCATCCTGGTGCATATGCCGAAACAAGGATGTGACCCCCAATGCAACCAAAGCCTTTCCTCCTTCATGGGTGGGGACCAAAATCTCTACTTCCTCCACCAAGAAATCATTAGGAGTAACATCTTCCAAGGCTTTATGTGGAGGAGGTATGGTGACTTGTTCTTTCCAATTCCCCCTAGTATCTTGTATGACATATGAGATCCTATGGGCCTTCTTTGTGCTCAAATCCCCTAAATGGAACACTCAACCAATTTGTGAAAAAATTAGTGCATCCATTTCTTCGCATGTCCTTTTCCTTGGCTGTATAGCTTTGGCTAGCCAAGTGGGCTTGGTATTGGTAGAGAGGGATTGATAAGTTTCCAACTAAAAAGATGCACTCTTTGTTTCACAACTCTCTTCTTGCGACCTTGTTGACTGATGTTGAGAAGGGGAAGCTACTACATGTTTTGAGGAGGGATAATTATGCTCCTTAGCTTGCTCTTCCATGGCTTGGTCTTCTGATTGTTCTAAATCTCTACCAAAGAGATCTTTAGTAGGTGACTCCTCATTAGGTTCTTCCCCTTTCCCTTCATCTACATCAGAACTCAACTCTTAATTTACATCTTCTCCTTCATCCATTTTATCCTTCTTACCTTCAACCTATTCCACTTCAATCTCCGGGGGAACTTCTATTTCCGTAGGAATATCCTCATGTTCAACCTTATCCCCTCCAATGTCTTCAATTATTCCCTGTAAAGTTGTATCTTCTACATCATGGCCTAGATGTGGCTCTTGTGAAGATTATTTGAAGTTGGGGATGTTCTGAAAGTCTGAAATGTCAAACTCATTTGGCCCTAAAGGATATTCAACTTATATGTCCTGCTCAATTGCCAAATCAGACTCTACATTGAATATTTCTGGGGCATCCTAACTTGCACCTATTTGTGGGAGCTCAAAAATGCCCTTCAAAGAAGATTCCCCTAGATTAATTCTTTAAACTAAAACAATTGTATACCTTGTCCTTCTTACTAGCTAAGGGGCAACATCCTCCTGCAACTATTCCTCTTCTTCTACTTCTTCGATAACTAGAGTAAAGATGGAAGGATTGTTCTTCAACCTCTTGTCTACTTTGCATGAAGGACCAAGAGGAGATTGCAACTTAGGATTCTTTAACTTGATCTTGAAAGTTTAATCCTTTGTCCTAAAGAAGAGGGAACATTTGTAGTTGGATTAGTTTCACCTGAGGTAACAACACTCAGAGCTTGAACTAAATAAGCTATAGGAACAAGTTCTGTTGGTGGTGTTGGACCATTGGGTGGTGTGGTAGAAGTAGCCACTTCTTCATTCTTCTTATATCTTAATCCCTTTTTTGTTTCAAAACTTGAGGGAGTATTGCTCTACCACCTCCCTCACATGGCATATGACATCCTTAGGAAAAGGAGTAGATGGATTTTTCTTGAAAATAGGAACATGGACATTCTTTCCCTTTACGGTGTCTACATTCATAGGTTTATCCACCTTGGGATTCATAGGGACCGACTCTAACCAGAAAGGATTCTATACCTAGTCTTTCATACACCAAATGAAGTGTGTGAACCTATGCTCAAGGTCATCTAATTTAGGTTCCGCTACCTTGGAATTCAAAATTAGGATGTCAAAATGATGCAGTCAAGGATGAAGGATCCAATTAAGGACTGTCCGACCTTGTAGCCAACAATCAACATAGCGGAATTCAACAACAATAACACCAGATCTGATATAAAAATGGAATCTTTATTCATAAATTCATTGATTACATGCAATGTGCTGGGCTGTAAGGCCTTCCCAGTTACGACCAATTACAAAGCAAGTAACAGTCTACAAGATCTCGCAGGATCCAAGTCTTTTCCACAACTTCACCACCTAGCTAGTCCAGGTCTACAACATGATAGGACACCAGTAGGGTCCTAGGAAAGATCTAAACTTGTACTCACAAATTCCAAGCAATCTTCCTATGCTTAAGCTCGCAAGCTACTAACTCCCACCTCCTCTCTTTTCTTCCCCTAAACAACTACCCAACCATCCTATAAATACTCATCCTCGACCACAAGTCAGTTAGATGAAACAATTAACTCCTACGAACAATTATTAAATGCCAAAACATCAGTCGGCTTACAAAATAGCCTTACAATAAATTACATTATCAAGATGGCCCAAATAGTCATCAGATCCACATAAAAGAATGAAACACGTTAGATCTAGGTCCTCACACGTCCAACGGTTAATCCAAAACTCAAGGAATGTGACCCAAATTAAATGCATTAGTCGACCAAGTTGATTCATCCAAATAACCAAGTCACTCTGCAAGAACATCGAGTGCTGCCAAAGTAACCGAGTGCCAGAGAACCGACCACACCAAGCATGACCGAACAATGCAGTTATTGTCGAGCGCTAGGAATAACCAACACCTTCAGTTATTGAGTGTTCTTCAGAGACTGAGCACCCCGGTAACTACATAAACCGAGCAACCAAACTCAAAAACTGAGCAAATACTTCCCCAACTAGGATAAAAAACTACTAATCTGACTTCCAAAACAAACATATTTTTGGTTGATACATGATTGCCAAGAATCCTAGAATGCTCCTGCATCAGACACCCCAAGTTAAGAATATTTTCTGATAAGGAAATCATGAACGCCTTAAGGGAATCAGAATAGGTATGCCATATCTATTCTTAACCCATATCTCCTCTTGTCCTTCATTCCAAGTTGCCTTCACTTCATCCACTGTCCCTTGTAGCAAGTTTTCCTGCTTCCTAGTTCTCTTATCTTTTTTGTCTATGATTGATAACAACTGATTCTGACCATTCCTTTCACTACCGACCACCTCAGTACCTCAGTAAACACCATCCTCTCTAGACTTAATCAAATCAACATCATCCCCATCTCTCTGTGTCACAAATGTCATCATCTGCTACTATTTCTGTCAAAAAGACCATCTACCTCTTAATCTCAACAAACTCTTTAGATATACCATTCTCCTTCTCTTTCAAACTAAGCTTTGTAGGAATAGGTTCACCAATCCTTTTCTCCTAAGGTTTTTCATAAGGACAACACTTGATAAATCCACATCCCTTAGCCCCTGTTTCCTATAAAGGTAACAAATTATGTCTAGATCCTTCATGCCTAACCACATAGGTGTTAGCATGACCATCAAACAAAACATTTCTATCAAATTACCAAGGTCTCCCGAGCAAAAAATGACAAGAATCCATAGGTAATATATCACACAATATCTGATCATGATAAGATCCAATCTAAAAATTAACCAAGCATTGTTCTTCAATGCTAACCTTAGACACATCTTGTATCCAACTAATCTAATAAGGATTAGGATGCTTTTTCCTTTCCAAATTCAACTTGCTAACCATTTCTTTTGAAAAAAATTTCTCAGAACTGCCCCCATCAACTATGAAATTACATACCTTATCCTTGCACTTACATCTAGTTTTGAACAAATTTATCCTTTGCACTGGTTCTTGGACACATGTAGCCAATCTCCTAGTGATAAAAAATTCACCCTTCTCTGCAACATTCACAATATCTTCTTCAGTAGTCAGTGCAACTCTTTTCTTAGGACATTGGAAACTTCTATGACCCGCTTCACCACACTGATAACAAGTACCGGTGAGCTCATTCTTCCATCTTCCTCTCTGTCCAGTATTGAAATTCTTAGTGACATGACCATTGCCAAATCCCACATTGGTATTCTTAAGATTCTCTACCACATTACTTTCAGCAACTGTTTCACTAGTCTTACCACCTCGGTTCCTATTGTTATGTCTTCCTTCAAACTTCTTATTCAACTTCTCTTCAATCTTTAATGCCATTTGATAAGCATCTCCTATTGTTGTCATCTGAACAGTAAGTAACTCTTCTTGAATACTAGGTCTCAAACCATAAACATACCTAGCAACCTTCTCTTTATCAGCTTCAGAATGACCAGTCCTAATCAGGATTCTGTAAAACTCCTCAGTATACTCATGCACCAATTTGTTAGTCTGTTTCAAGGCTTGCATCTTCTTAAACATGTCTAATTCATAATCCACCTAAATGAACTATTTCTTCAACTTTTCAACCATTCGGTTCCATTTAGTGATCTTTTCCTTTCCTCTCCTACTTCGTTCCAACTGAACTTCCCTCCACCAAATATTTGCATGACCCTTCAATTTAGTATTTGCAAATATAATCCTATCAAGATCTTCTATTTCTTCATACTCAAAGTACTCATCCATCTCATTAATCCAATCAATCAACTCTTCTGGCCCAAGGCTTCCAGCAAATGCAGAAACTTCAATCTTAGGTCTTTTCCCAATTTTAGACATAGCTTTCAGGATTTTATTTTCTTTAGGATCTCTAGCTTCTTCTACAACTTCTTCAAAATGATCTTCTTCCTTAGATTCATCATCACTACCTTCCTTCAGTGTAGTCTTCTTCTTTCTCAATTCCTCTTGTAGATCCTGCACTTGTTTCTGCAAAGCTCTAAAATCATCAAGACTAAATTCTCCAGTAGCTTCCTCCTCTGAGATCTGACGAACTCTCCTCGAAGGCATCTTCAATCCCAGATCCTAGTGCAAACTACCAAGATCTATCCACACATAGAAGTTCTATCTCTATTGAGCATTAAAGGTTGTGATTAGTATCAAAGGCTATCTACAATATCACTCGATTACTTAAATTGAGCTAGTCGGTAACTAGAAGCAAAATACACCAGTCGGTTAAGCTTATACACCGAGCATCAAATAGTTTTACCGAGCACCAGCAGACACTGACACCGAGTGATAGTAAACACTAAGCACCAGTATGCACTGAGTAGTTTATAAAGTGTTTACCGATGATCACAAGAAACAACATAGTATTAAGGAAAGTCACATTCTTCTATGCAAACGATTACACCAAATCAGAAAATGGTTTACCAAGATCGAGGAATATTTATTGTCAAGATACTCATTAAATGCAATTTATATCTTATGTAATAGTTTGATCTAGGTCATTTTTCTACACCATAGATCTTAGGGTTTTGTCTAAGTTGTGTAACCTAATATTGTTAAGTAGCATAAAGCAACATGCTATATAAATGATTGTTTGCATCATTTGTGATGTGAACTGATGTATGTGTTATGGAGCACTTGAAGCACTTGCCTAACTTCAAGTCTATCAGTTGACAAAGTAGATCAATATTCGGCAATTTATCAGATTAAGCAGAATCAAAGCAGGCTAACCGAGCAGTTCAGAGCAGAGATACATCAAAGAAAAGGTGATATTTTGTTACTACTTTATAGATCTGTATCAAACAATCAAGTTTTCATTAGCAGATAATTGCCTATTGCTTTCTAACAATTGTAATAGAGTTTTTGGCTAAATCTCTTAACGGAGTAGACTTGACAGTCTTATGTAAATCTCTTAACCGAGTGCACACTTCATTAGTGTTGTTAAAATCCTATAGCTAGGTAGATCTAGTTGATCTAATATGTTACTCCTAACAGGGTAAGATCACTAGAAGTGATCAAAACTTGTAGCCCTAACATGCAAACCTTTTCTATCTGCAGTAGTGAAGAATTTGTGAGTGTCATCCCCACCGCAATTTTTACCTTCTAACAAGGGTTTATGCGTTACCAAAATACTTGTGTTATGTGACTGTTATATTGTTTATTTCATGCTATTTAATTTCATAAGTTGAATGGATGAATGATACATATGTTAGATGCAAGGTATTTTGGAAGGTTATCACTGTTTGTTGTTGTAGATCTGAAAGGTTAGTGAGTTAAAGTTTTTGTGGGCATTGATTCACCCCTCCCCTCTCAGTACCTATCTCTCCTTATTCCAACAATTGGTATCAGAGCTCAGTTCTCTTATTGAATAGTTTAAAAACTGAAGGGTAAAGATCTAAGTCATGGAGAGGTATAATCTAGAAAAGACTATTGATAATCAGAAGATTCAAATGCAGATGTTTATTGAACAGTACAAGCAAGCCAAGGAAGGACTGAAGAAATTACTGGTTGAAAGGAAGAATCTGGCTATTCTGCAAAATGAGATCAGTTATCATGAAGAAGCAATTTATGATATATTTGATCATGTTGGATCTAGTTCTGAAAGTATTTTTGATGGATCTGAAAGCATAATCTTTGATTTGTCCAAAAAGAATCAACATTTAATCGAACAAGTGAAAGCACTGCAAATTGGTCAAGAATCTCAGATGGTGAGAATGGTAGAAATAATGAACAATGCTAGACAAGCTGAGCAGGAAAGGAATCTGGCTATTGATGACCAAAGACAAATGAATGAACAACTTCAAGCAAAAGAAAATGAAATATAGAGACTCACTGATCGCCATTTTAAAGTATCCAATCAAATGATGACTATGAATCAAGAGGTCAACCAAGTAAATGGAGAATTGTCAAGAAACCTTGAAGAAGTTGCAAGACTCAGAGAGGAGAATGAAAAGCTGAGAAATGAAGTGAAAACTCAGCAGCAACACAATGAAATGAAGAAATTGGCTGAGGATAGTTCTAAGAAGATTGATGACTTTTTGATTAATCAAAGGAGATTTGGGAATAGAGCTAGGATAGGCTATACCGGTGAAGGAGAATCATCACATCAAGCTAAACAAGTCAACAACAATCAAAGTCAAAGACCTAAAGTGTTGACATGTTATCACTGTGGCAAACTGGGACACACATCTAATGTGTGTAGAAGCAAAGCACAAGGTAAACCTCCTGTCACTCCTAAATTCAATGGATATTGTTATTATTGTGGTAAGTTTGGACACCAAACTTATTAGTGTAGAGCTAAATAGAATGATATTGCTAACAATACTACTGTGGAGAAAATATGCTATACTTGTAATAAACATGGACACATTGCATGAGAGTGTAAGGCTAAGATGAAACAATTATGGACTCCTAAGAAAAAAACACAATGCAAGCCATATCAACCGAAGAAACAAGGTAACTCTTATGTTTGGGATTATAACACATGGGTAACTGTGTAGCATGTGGTAGATATGGGCACATTGCAGAAAATTGTAATAGGAAAAGATGGGCCGGACAATCAAGAAGCTGGATAAGCACTGGAATGGCATGTATGCACTGTCATAAAGTTGGTCATTTAAGAAAGGACTACAGAGACCGAGCACCAAATGAAGATCATGTATTTGAGAGTGGATACACTATTGCAGCTATCATGAAGATAAGGAACATAATGTGGAAGAAGGCATCTAATGGGAATGCTGAGTCAAGTAATGCTGTCAGTGAAACCTTGTCCACTAGATTGGGTGACTTCGGTACCTCCACTTAAGGTGATATAGGTATGTATGGAACTGACATTTCAAAATGATCACATCTTACATACAGTTCCTTATATATGATGAGCACATACCAAATCTGCATGAAAAGAGATGCATTGTGGTTTATATGTTAAGAGCTAGCAAAGTTACATAATCGGTAAATGCAAGATCAAGAGGTGTTTACCCATCGGTAATCACTATACAAGGTTAACCGAGAACACGTATCAACTGATGAAGAAATTGTGTGTTAACCGAGTGGACAAAAGTTTATAGTTGTTACCGAGCTAACAACTGTTATGAACAAAAAGTAGGTCAAGTATTTATTTCATGATAGTTTGAGTGGGAATATCGAAAAGTTTATAAATACACGAGAAACATAGTTCATTTTTACATTGCGATCTCAAAGAGCAAAGATTTCATAGAAAAGAGTTCAAGCTAAAAGGATTTTCAAAAAGATTCAAGGCTACTACAGATCGAACCGACGTCACTCTTTGACGACTCTGAGTAAGTACATTTTCTACCGAACACTTTATTTACTTGCTACTTGCCGAAACCCTAAATCGATTTATGGCATCTACATCATTTGCAAGCAAATCAAACAGTGTTGAGGAAGAAGTAAATCTAATTGTTAGAGAAAATTTTGACGAACCTATGTACAAACAACACCCCAAGGTTGCATCACAAACAGATTCAATGGGTGTTTTATCAAGCATCCCGAATAGGGTTTTATTAATAGAAGATGTACGGTCATACATTCATTGCAAGATTGGAGAAGTAGGAGACTTTGAGACTATTGTGGCATATCAACAATTGTGTGGCACCGATGGAAAATTGAAAATAGGATATGAACAGATTGAGAAATCAGGGTTATCATGTGCCATGCACTTTCCGCAATCTTTCAAAATAGACTGGATAAGGATTGTATTGAGTCGGTATCATGATGGGAAATTCTAGTTGGATAAACTAGTAGAGGTCACAAAGAAAATGATCAGTAGGATTACTGGCTACCCTACAACTAACAAGGTGAAGGCTTTTCGAAGCTCTTCCCGACCATATGTTGAGAAGAACACTAGAGTTGCATGGGATGAATGAGAATTGAAGATTTCATCAATTAAAGACCCAGTAGTAAAATTTGCAGCACATGTGATTGGGTACAAAATATTTCAATCAAGCAGACTCAACATCGTACCCTGTAGCATAGTAGACATGGCATATAAAATTGTGAAGAAAGATCACCAGATTGATCTTACAGAGATATTGCTAAACCAATTATAGGAAAACATGAAGACTATAAGGTCAAAGAAGTCCAACACATGTAAGTTTGGTTCACTCCTTGTTTGTATATTTTTCTATCTACATAAGTATCTCCCTGGTGTCGGTAAAGTAAATTGGACAACAAATAAACTGATAACTGTACAGATTATCGAGAAGATGAACAAGTTAGGAGATGATTTGAATAAACATTTTGATGAGTCTTTAAAGAATTTCAGACCAGGATGAATCAAAGAAGTAGAATTCCACGGGAATTAGTTAAGAAATTTGAGATGGATATATGTTTTCTAGTAGACACAAATCATTCCATGATAAGAGTAGTTGAACCTAGAATCAAATGGCTAGCACCTATGGGATATGAAATGAACTATGATTTCACTTTGAAATCTATTGAAGCACTGCTAGCACTACCAAAAGGCCCCAAGGCCACTAGGTTTGGAACGTATGAAGAAGCTAATTCAAGAATCTCGACAGGATTGGCCATTAATAAAATGTGTAGGAAGGCAAAGAAGATGAAGAAAGACTTATCAGAAAAATTTGGAGATGTCTCTGACTCATCTGAAGAGACAACGGTTGAAAAGGCAACCGAAGGGCAGTTAATGTTGGCTGACAAAGCATATGACAGTGAGGAAATCAAATCTGATAAAGAACAAGAAGCTTCACCGATTTCTCCTCCTAAAGCTCCAAAGGAGAAGCAGATACCAGTACATATAGGTGCATGGACAAGATCATCAACTGCAGCTTCACCACCTGAGAAGAAGGAAGTAGAGAAGGTAATAAAATGAAAGGCAACTTCACCAACAAAGACATATGCAAAGAAAGGATCCAAGGTTGAAGGTCAGGCACCGAAGAAAAGGAGAAGACTGATAAGAGGTAAAGAAGACCTTGAGGATACTGAAAATGAAGATGACATCAGTCAATTCAAAGTGGTCAGCAACAAGGTAAGGTCAATAGATGAAATCATTTAAGATATAATTGAGAATGGTGACCTTGCTGATCCGGAACTTAGCAGATTTGACAAAATGTCAAATGAGGATCAAACAAAGATTGAGGAGGCAGTCATCCAAATGATGATAAAGTTTAAAAGAGTTCCATTAGAATTTGCACTATCATTACCAAAGGAGTTGGATAACAAAATAAATAAAAAATGGGCTTATGCACTAGACACCAAGAAAAGAAAGAGAGAAAGATCTCTAGTTCAGGCAGCCCCACATCTAAGCCTAGCAGAAATTGATGAACTCATGGTTAATCATCAAGAAAGATTTTCTATAAAGAATCAAGCCATGATGATATTGGATGAGAACATGATGGATATAGATGAGACTGGTGATGCCCTATGGAGATCAATTTTTAAATCCAAAGAACAAGCTGAGCAAAATGTATTCTTAAATCTGTCTAAAAAGAGACAAAATTCCAAAGGAAAAGGTATCTACATTGATGATACTGTAGCAGAGAAGTCAAAGGACACTGGTATATCAGTTATTGAGGTAATTGATATCACTGAAGAAAAGGAAGACATAAATATTTCACAAGATACACCAGATCCAATAGAGATCCACATAAAGATGAAAACCAATGATGATGTACTCATTGAGGACATTAAAAATGGTGATCCTGATGACAAGGATGATGAGGATGTAAATATTGCACCAGCACATACTCAAGATAAGGCTCAAGTCACTGAATGTGCATTTAAATCATTACCGGGTGAGCTTCTTGTACTTGTAGAAGCAGTAGAAATTATTTCATAGGAACAACCCAACAGCTCAAACCCCGAGTAACATAAAGATACGACAGGGGAACAAGACACTGAAACACCTGTAGAGACACATAAGTTTGAAGGAATAGAGGTGACTACTATAGAAACAAAGGCACAAGATGAGCCTATGGAAACTGAGGTGACCCCACCTGACACCACATCCGAGGCTCCCACTCACTCAACTGATACATAGGTTACCAAGGAGCAGAGGAAGGAAGAGAGTGTGTCAACTAGGAAAGATACTCCAAAGGCAGAAGACAAGGTACTTGTCACCATTGTGAAGAAGTCACCCCTTGCACCAAAGAAGAAGAAGAAAAAGAAAGCAAAAGGGCCGGTCACTTTAGATGAAGTTATAGTAATACTTGACTGTGACCCAAGGACCCTTAGCCCCGAAGAATTGAGAAAATATGGGGAACTATGTACAAGAAAAGCAACACAAGAAAAGTTGAAGCAAGAAGCTAAGTGCAAAGAAATATTAACAGATGTTAGGGATATCTTACAATAGGTAGTACCTGAAGTGAGCATTGATGAAGATACTCCTATCATAGATCAACTTGCTATTCTTACCAAGAAGATCAATGCCCCGGACATTGATGCTGAAAAATGAATTGAAGAAAGGGAAAAATAAAAAATTCAAGATAAATTGGCAGAAAGAATCAGCTAAGAAGTGGCAATAAACAAGGTCAAATTATCTGAGGTAATCACCGAGATCAAATCTATAACCTAGTTAGTTTTTCAATTCTTACTGAAGCTATGCACTGTGGAAACCTTCACCATTGAGATCAATGAAAATATCAAAGGTTTGATAGATGACATCAAGACCAGTGCAAATGCAGCTATCACCGAGCCCCAAGCTTTCTCAAAGCACATTCACCGAGTTCAGGAACTCAGGTGGTTGATAGCAAATCTCAAGAAATAAGAAGAGCAGATCATCGATCAGGTCACAGAGTTACAGACAAAACTCCTTCCATACCTGAAGATTTTTGAGAAACATATTGTCAAAGAGGAACAACTTGTTGCAACACTAGAAATTTTTGTTGGAGAATATATTTGACATGCATGCACAAGTCGGTCTTGAGCATATTGCTCTCACCAACTTGAAAGAGGAATGGGAAAACCTCTTGGAATCTGTGAAGAAAACCCATCATCACATTTTTGACAAGATGTGAGTATACAGTTTATTTTTTGTATTTGGCATTACTATCAAAAAGGAATAAGTATGACCGAGCAACACATTTATCGCCAAGTGCCAGGAATAAGTAATACCTTCAGTTACCGAGCATTCTTCAGAAATTGAGCACCCCGGTAACCATAGAAACCGAGCAACCAAACTCCAAAATTGAGCAAATACTTCACCAACTAGGATAAAAAACTACTAATATAACTTCCAAAACAAACATATTTTTGGTTGATACAAGATTGCCAAGAATCCTAGGATGCTCCTGCATCACAAAAACCTTGTCCATGTTGTACAGAATTATAAAAATATCTTCAAAATCCTTTTCCCTGAGCCCTTCTAAAATATGGAGATCGAGGGAATCTCCTACTAAATCTAGGCCCATTCTACAATAATCTCTTATGCGAAATTCATAATCATCAATACAATTGGCCTAGTGATCTTCAATATGGGGCTTATTCTTAAAATGAGAAGCCATCACCTTTTTGAATATTTTGATCAGATCAAATTTCACTTGAACTATTGGAAGGTTGTCCAAGAGGCACTCATCCCATTCTAGGCTCATTGACTTCACCGCTTTAACATCTTGGACCACGTGGGCTCCAATCCCAATGGGGAACTAAAAAAATGACTTTTGTTTGTTTACAATAAACTTGTGAGCATCCAAGATTTACATACAAAGTTCCATTAACACCAACTAGTTGGAGGGGTACCTAAAGAGTTTCTTGGGTTGAATGGTAAAACTAACTACCCTGTTGTGTGTAAAAGTTTAAAACTGAATGAAGTAGCTTCCAACTTTCTTTATCTGAGTTGTAGCTGCTTTTAACATTCTCTTAGAAAAATCTCCCTCTACTCTATCGAGCGGATGATGGTGAACATGAAGGAATTATTAAAAATCTTGTACTTGGGGCTAAATTTCTAGTATCTTATACTTCCTAGCTAGTTGTGGGTATCCTATGTATACATATGCCCTAGGATATTGAAGAGATCCTCTCTTTGTCAAGACCCTACATAGTTTTCTCGAGCGATGAGTAGGTAAACTATGTAGGATATTATGTAGAATTTAGGGTCATTCTTGACCCTTTTAAATTTATAATTAAGATTTTCACTAATAATCTGACCTGAATATATTCACTTCTATCACTTCTTGCTAGTGTCTATGTACAATACCATCCAAGTCTCCAACTCTTTCTCTTGGGGAAGCCCAAATACTCTTATCAATAGGGTAACACAATTCTTCATGTCCCCCATCAAATAGGTTATATATAGACTCATTTTTTACAACTTTCCTTCCTTCCCAGACCTCTCCAAATGATTTGGTTGATCTTATGCTCAATGTTAGGATCAACATGATACCAAATTTTATCCCTCTTGATGGATATATTTGCATATTCATCTTTTGGTTGGACATGGAAGATCTCTTCTATGATGTTGGGTGTGATGTCAAGTACCACATCCCCTTGTTTACTCTTCACTCTCCTCTCTACAGGATTGTAATGCTCTTCTATAGCCATGATAAGATTAGGTTATTGGATTGCCACTAGGAACCCTACTGCATGTACTAGCCCAAACAAGAGAATGGAGGAAGCATATGGGGTTATTCCATTGGGGTTCCTAATAATTTGTAGGAACTCATTGAGGTCCATGTGTCCTATTTCAATGTCTATTATTTCATTGTGGAGGTTTCCTAGTTTTGACCGCTTTTCATAGCCCATGAACTTGTTCTTCATTGGTAGCACTAAAGCCACTCCTTTCAAATCTACACTCAAAATGAAAAAATCTTGTTAGCACCTTTATTGAAAATGAAACTAACCTATGCTATTGTATAGAGGAAAATGGGAGAAGTAAAATAGAAGCTAGTATAACCCAAATTCCACATACATTGGAATACAAAACCTGCGCAAAGAAAATTTGATTAGCACAACCAAAAGGAGGATGAGTGCCAATGCAAGATCTATGCTTAATGGAGTTAGTATATTCCTTAATAGAGATATGATTTGATAAATAATAGATCTGATCTGATAAAGTAAATGATAGTGAATTTGATCTATGAAAGTAAGTGTAAGAAAAATGAAAGAATGAATGTACCTTAGAACAAGATGAGGAGATTTCAACTTTGGTTCTGAATTTGACTGTCGTCGAAATGTCAGATCCTACTGTGACTCTAGATTTGGGAAACTAAGACCTGTGACTTTCATCTATGTAATTTATAGCCAAAAATTGCAGGAACAAGTTTGATGAAACTTTTTGGGATCTTGTAACTGCACATGTACTTCTCAGATTTGAGACCACAACTCTACAACTTGTTGCTACACACAAAAAACATGGAAGAAGGTTGAAGGAAGGGGTTTTCCTCAATTAAACCCCTATTTAGGAATCAACCTTGAAATTAAATAAAGCAAAGGAAAAGAGTGCTGACATGTAACAAAGGCTAGATCTAGACAATGAAGTATATCATACCATATAGATGTAATTACCTCTTCAAATGTGATCAAGTATGTTGATGCAGTAGCTTTGACTAAACAAAAAAGGCCAAAAGGAAATCACAAAAAGACAAAACCTTATGAATTAGATGTTATAATATGCCATAATGTTTGATTGGAAAAGAGAGAGAAGAAGAAAGCTTGATATATGAATATGGATCTCCTTCCTATAAAGCTCCTTTTCTTGGCCTTTGATGGGGAAAGAAGCTAGATCTATGGAAGAAAATGCCTTGACTGCATGAGAGTAATTAAGAATTGAATTCTTGATGGCTCTTGATTTCTTAAATGTAGCTTGAATTCTTGGATTCTTGATTGATGTCTTTATAACTTGCATATGAATGATAGGTTCCAAATGAGGGGAGAGGATGTCCACTTATACTAAACTCTCTCTCCATTTCAAGGCTCAAATTTGATCAAGGCCAACTGAAAATCTAAACCTTGGAGGAAAACCTCATCATCGGGTCTCAGGAAAAATATGGGCTCAAAAACCTAGGGACAAGTTGACTCTCAAATTTCTCCCCAAGAACAAGTTGACTCTTGACTTGTTCCCCAAGAACAAGTTGACTCTTGGCTTTTTCCCCATGAACAAGTCAACAAGTCAACTTGTTCTATGTAGAATAAGCTCAAATTTCTTGTGGATGTCAAAGAATGTGAAAATAAGTTGGAAGAAATATAGGTTGCTATGAGGTCAAAGAAGATCTAAAAATCTAAAAATAAATGAATAGGTCCCAAGTGAGGAAATTAATTATGGGATTAGATGGAAAACATAAAATCATGCCTAAAAGTGAGAGCCAACATTGAGTTAAAGAAATATTGAAGGAGGATGAGGACTCATATTTGAATTAAGTATGAATTTAAGTTTAATATAAGGTCCTACAGTAGGAAAAAAACTAAAGTAGACACAAAATGATCCTAATATGAGCACAAGTTATGTGTTTACTTTTTAGGATGATACATTTAGCCCCCACATTAGCGGGAGTATGAGACAAGCTCATTGTCACAGTAAAGGAAGAGATAGAAGAAATAAAGAATGATGAAAGATGGATAATCATGGGTGAATTTCATAGAGGTAAGATAAAATGAAACCATGCCCCCCAAGTGTGATGGAAAGATAAAATATGTGATACATCCCTAATGATAGTTAATCATAATAAATGCACAATTCCAAGCAAAAAAAGTAGCAAACTAGAGAAAAATCCTAATGTAAAATAGACATATTTATGCCAAAATGATATCACATTATAAAGTAATGATGGAGGAGAATCTCAGGTCCTTGGCAATCCCGTGTCACCAAAAATAAGTTTGAGTTTTTTGTGTTTCTCAGTTCCTTCTTTGACCGAGTTCGCTTGGTAGTTGCTCAATTTCTTCTTTGATCAAGTGAGTCGATAATTTCCGTGGTGCTCGGTTAAGCTTGCTTACTAAGTTATTTATTTGGTTTTCTATTGAGGCTGACTTGTGCATTTAATTATAGTCACAGAGTTAATGTTGGTATCGATCATTGGGAAGCATGTGGACCTAGATCTAGCCGTTCCTTCTACTAATGATGGATCTCAAGGCCAACTTGTTTCGGTAGCCTCTTGTATATATGTAGTTTTTGTTTGTAGTTTTAGGGATATGTTTAGGAGGGAGAAGATTATTGGTATCAATTATAAGTTTGAAGGTAGTTTATGAATCCTCGCATGTTGGAGGACTATTGTAATTGAATTTGATGTATTGGCCCTAACTGGGAAGGCCTTACAGTTTGACATGTATGAATAAATTGATGAAATATAAGGATCTGTTCTGCATTCTCTCTCTCACTTGTTATGTAATTGCTTCTGCAAGTGATCTCTACAAGGAGGATTTGGATTAGGGTGTGCCTTTGGCCCCTCTTCCCGATTTGCCTTGCGTCAAGTAAGCTAGTTGTAATCACGTGAAAATGGAAAAGATTAAATGAAGTGAGCAACGTAGGCAAAATAAAGGCAATAAATTAAAATCAAGTTAAAATCAAGTTAAAATCAAACCAAAATTGCAATCAAGCCATAATGAAAATTTAATTGAAAATCAAAAGCCAATAAATCAATTTAAATCTAATAAATTATGATAAATCAATAAATTGTGCAATTAATCTAATTAATTGTATAGTTCAATATAAATCAAATCAACCCATTTAAGGGGTACACATGGCTAAACAAATTAAACAAATTCAATTAATAAATCCTAATTTTCCCTCAACACCACATGGGAGGAAAATGCCTCAACCAATAGGATTTAAGGATCAAGCTCACATGGATCAGGCTTAAAATGAATCTCCATCACACATAAGGTGAGAGCATCATGGCCATCCATTTTGTCTCTTTGTCCGAATCTTTGAGGACAATCCATTTAAATTGGCTCCAAAGGTGGAACCATGGACTTAACCCAAACTCAACCATGATCAACTCAACTCTGCCCCCTACCCTTGCCAAAATCTATAAAAGCAAGGCTTAAATCAATCAATTATCATCCACAAATATGAGAATAGCATCAAACATCTTGCACTTTTAAGCTAGAAAGGCAAATTTAGTACTAATTAAGGTTTAATTTCATTTGGAATTAAAATTTTAGTTTACTTATCATTCAATTCTCATTTTAGAGCTGTCACTAATGGAATCTTGTTGAGAGCTTTGCATTAGAAAATTTAAATAGAGGTCCATAGAGTGCTTAGTTGTCATTTATTTTATTAAATAGCTTACTCTTTGTGGTAATTTAGTGTAGCGTCAAAAAATGGAAGCACTTCCATTTAGGACTAGTTTAGCCCTCCGAGTAAGTGGTTTGGGGTCATGTCAAATCCTTGAATAGGTCTCTGACTTATTTTTGGCTTTTTCCCTTGTTCTGCCCTATTTTCCACTTCTTTTCTGCATAATTCTGGCATCCTGAATTGTAACTCTGAGATTCTTGACCTCAGGGTTAAGTTCAACCTTTTAGGTCAAGGTCAACCTCGACCCTGATGCAAGGTCCAAATTTCATAATCCCAAAGTTTCCGGATGTCGGGTTTCAGAAAGATTTATTTTCCGCTTCCAGGTTAGCTATTTCGGGCTTTGGAACGGTAAACTCTTAAATTATATTTAATTTAGGTCCATTTCTAGGGGTTAAGGTTTAAATGGGAATTTAAATCTCCTATGTAGGCCTCTCTAGAAGTTTGTGCCCTAGACTAGTATAAAAAGGAAGCCTTCCTCTCTCATTTCAATCCATCAATCCATCAGGTATCAAGTTATCCATCTTTCAATCATCAATCAAGTGTGCAATCCATCTCCATTCAAGAAATCATCTACATTCAACTATTCAAGTTCTCCATTGAAGATCAAGGATTCAAGCATTCAATCCTTTGGAGAGATTTGGTTCAAGCATTCAAGATTCATCATTCAAACCCTAGATCTATCCATCATGGTGGTGTGATCTTCCTTCAAGATCCTTTGTTCATCTTCAAGATCTATTCATTCTCCCTTCAAGGTGGATTCCAAGCATAAAATCATGCATGTTTTGATTTATTAGTATTGATTCCAAGCTTTCATATCAACATACTTGTTTACATTTCAAATACAATTGCATATCTATTGAATACCATAGCGTCGTTATTAGATCTACTTCTACTACTTGCTAGCATTCTTTATTTGAATTCTATTTTTAAGGTTGATTCCAAATTGGAGTTTGACCAAGGCAAACCTCTCATCTAAACAAAAAAAACCATTTTTTTGCAAAAAATAGGTATGAAACAATGAATTACAGTGCAGATTTGGACACCCTTTTTGGGAAAACTTTCGAGATATGCAAACATAATTTCCATTGGTGCAATGCAGGTCAAGGTTGACATAAAGGGGTCAAAGTCAACTTTTCTACCTAGGTCAAGGTCAACCTTTTCTAGAAAAGCAGAAGGTTTCTAGGTTTTCTCTGTCTCTGTGTTTCCAGGCCAGATCCGGTTGCAGAATTTCCCAAAACTGAGTATAGACACTAGAAAATAATGATTTCCAAATCTACTACCTTTCAAGATAAATGTTTGTGTTTTATTAAGTTTTGTATATCCACAAAATTTTCCATCACACACCCACACATATTACACATCATCCTCACATAGATATAAAAATATATCTTCATATATTCATATATCTTACATTTTGGTGAACCCGCGATAGATAACTCTTTCTTTTTGGTGTTGGATGCTTTGCTTCCTTTCCTTAAGATTAGATTGATTTTATGCTCTTGCATTTTTAAATTCAAAAAACAAAAAAATCTATATACTCTACAAAATACAAAAATATTTCTTGCATTTCATTTACTATGAAGATTTTTAAGATGCTTTGGTGTGTGGCTATTTTTCTTATTATTCTCCTCTTAACATCTCTTTATCGTACTTATGATGTTTATGAGAGTATCATCTATTTCATTATGTTTGTCACTCTTCATGTTTCACTTGCCTATGCTATTGTGAGATTGACTAATACTAGTCTTCCTACTTTCAAAACTTTCATTAAAGATTTATGTGGCTGACTTATTGCTCTTTTGGATTATGTGACGCAAGGCAGGGGCCAATAGGGGCCAAACAATGACACACCCCAATGATCCAAGCCTGCTCAACAGACACAGAAGCAAATACACAACAACAGTGAGAGAGAGAATACAAAATCAACCATATATTTTCATCAAATAGAATGATACATGCCAGGCTGTAAGGCCTTCTTGGTTAGGGCTAGATATTACAATGATTTATAGAAGTCCTCAAACATGTGAGGATCTGTCAAAATCTCAAATCTTACTATCTTCTAAAAACTACCTCCCAAACTATAACCAAACAACTACATTTATGCAAGAGTCTACCAAACTGAGTTGGCCTTTAGATCCACAATCAATGGAAGGAATGGTTAGATCTGGGACCACATGCTTCCCAATGATGGATTCCAACATTAAATCCATGACCCAACATAAATGCACAAGTCAAACACAACAGGAACTAAAACTAAACCCATCGGTGAGCAAAGATAATCGAGCAGCAGACAAGCAATTCTGAGTGCCAGTGAAACAACCGACCGCCCAGGAGATAAC
This sequence comes from Chamaecyparis obtusa, assembly GCA_027943335.1. Classification (NCBI taxonomy): domain Eukaryota; kingdom Viridiplantae; phylum Streptophyta; class Pinopsida; order Cupressales; family Cupressaceae; genus Chamaecyparis; species Chamaecyparis obtusa. The sequence continues at coordinate 910,731 of BSBK01001045.1, read as the reverse complement.
CAACCACACTCGGTAACCAAAGGAAACTGACCAAATACCAACCAACTTGGTCAAAGCAAGAACCGAGCAACACAGACAAACTCCAAATTGTTTTTGGTGACATAGGATTGCCAAGGACCCAAGGTGCTCTTGCATCAGATACCTGGGGTTATTTTGAAATGATTCTCCGAATCATTTGGTAGGTCTGGTTCAAGTTGCATCCAACTCAAACTGTGAAATCCATGAACTGTCTCCCATTAGTCTATTCTTCCACTTTACCAGATATTCCATATACTATTTTCCTCTTGTACTCTTGCCAACTCTTTCCTTCAAAATCTGTTCAACTTCTTCATTCAGCTTCGTAGGATATTCTGTCGGTACTGTCACTTCTTCATCAGGTTCATGATATTCATACAGATCAACAATGTTGAAAATTGGTGATATGTCCATGTCATCAGGTAACTCAATTTCATATGCATTTCCACTATCAAATTTCCTCAAAATCTTGCAAGGTCCAAACTTCTTCATCTTCAATTTCCCATATGTTCCAACAGGAAATCAACCTTTCTTCAAATGAACCATCACTTCATCACCAACATCAAAATTTTTATGTCTTCTTGATCTATCAACTCTATCTTTGTATTTCTGATTACTATCTTCTAGCTTCAGCTTCTTATCTTCATGCAATGTCTTCATGTACTTAGCAAATTTTACTCCTTCAGCACTTCTCTTATTTTCATCAGCAATCTCTCTCAAATCAGATATACCTCTTGGTTGTGTGCCATTCACAATATCAAATGGTGTCTTCCCAGTGCTCCTATTCACTGAATTATTGTATGCAAACTCTGCTTGTGCTAACACAGAATCCCAATTACTCGGTGTGTCTCCAACTAAGCATCTCAAAAGATTTCCCAAACTTCTATTCACAACTTCAGTCTATCCATCAGTTTGTGGGTGAAATGTAGAACTATATTTCAACTCAATGCCAAATTTATTCCAAAGGGTTTTCCAAAAGTATCCAATAAATTTAATCTCTTCGTCAGAGATAATACTCCTCAGTAATCCATGCAATCTAACAATTTTCTTAAAGAAAAGATATGCTACATGTACTACATTTGATGTCTTTCTACATGGTATAAAATGTGCCATCTTAGAAAATCTATCCACAACAACAAATATGGAATCATTACCTCTTACTATCTTTGGTAAGCTAGGAACAAAATCCATACTGATGTCAATCCAAGGTTTCTCAAGTACAACAATTGGTGTATACAATCTAGTATTCTGACTTACTCCTTTGGCAACTTGATAAATTCCACAACTTTTCATAAATTTCTGAACATCTTTATACAACTGCGGCCAATAGTATTTCTCCTTAAGCAAATTCCATATTTTATCAATACCAAAATGTCCACCCAAACCACTACTATGCTTCTCCTTTATCAAATTAGTTCTCATTATTCCTCTCGGTATACACAACTGAATACCTTTAAACAACATACCTTCCTGAATAAAATATTCATCCCATTTAGTATCTTGTTGATCTTGAATAGGTGCTCTGCACTTGCTCTATGGCTTAGAAAAATCAAGGTCAAACTCATAAGAATCTCTCATCTCATCAAAACCAAGAACTTCAATTTTCATCTTGGTCATCAAAGATCTTCTTCTACTCAATGCATCAGCAACTCGGTTAGTGACTCCACTCTTATGCTTTATCAAAAATGTGTAACTCTACAAATACTCAACCCATTTCATATGTCTCTAATTCAACTTATTCTAAATACCCAAATATTGTAAAGCCTTATGATTAGTATACAACACAAATTCACTCGGTATCAAATAATGTCTCCATTTCTTCAGTGCTTGAATAATAGCATAGAATTATTGATCATACATAGAATATTTCCTTCTAGCATAATTCAACTTTTCACTAAAGAAAGCAACAGGTTTACCTTCTTGACTCAACATAGCTCCAATTGCACTTCCACTTGCATCACATTCCACTTGAAATACTTTACTGAAATCAGGTAATGCCAAAATAGGTAATTCAACAACCTTCTACTTTAGAGTCTCAAAAATTTTGTCAGCTCCATGTGTCCACTTGAATTCTCTTTTGTCTCCTCTCATAGTTTCAGTCATAGCATTACAAATTGAACTAAAATTCCTTATGAAATTTTGGTAAAAACTTGCCAAACCATGAAATGATCTTACCTCACTAGAATTCACAGGTGTAGGCCAATTCAAAATAGCTTCAACCTTTTTAGGATCCATCTTCAAACCATCAGCTAAGATCACAAATCCCAAATACACAATCTCCTCTTTCATGAATGAACACTTTTTCAAATTTATCAGCAACTTTTCTTCTTTCAACCTCTGCAAAACTTGTCTAACATGCAAAAAATGTTCTTCTCTGGTCTTACTGAATATCATAATGTCATCAAGATATACAATCACAAACTTACCCAAGAATTTCTTCAAAACTTCATTCATCAGCCTCATAAATGTACTCGGTGCATTAGTTAAACCAAAGGGAATAACCAACCACTCATACAAACCTTCTTTTGTCTTGAAAGCAATCTTCCATTCATCACCTTCTCTGATTTTGATCTAATGATACCCACTTTTCAAATCAATTTTGGTGAAATACTTTTCTCCAGTCAAACTATCCATTATGTCATCCATTCTCGATATAGGAAACCTATACGTCACTGTTATCTTATTGATTTCTTTGGAATCAGTACACATTCTCCATTCTCCATTATTCTTAGGTGCCAATACAACAGGTACTATACAAGGACTCAAAATTTCCCTGATCAAGCCTTTCTCCAGCAACTCTTGAATTTGTTAGTTCAATTCCTGATTCTTGGTAGGTGTTAACCGATGAGGTGCCTTATTCGGTAAACTAGCTCTAGGGATTAGATCCATACAATGATCAATGCTTCTTTTTAGTGGAAAACCATTAGGTACATTATAAAAAATGATATCATTGTACTCAGTGAGTAACTTATCAATCACCTTAGGGACATTATCCTATATTTTCTTACTCGGTTTGTTAGGAATCACAGCTAAACATACATCATTCTTCTTTAAAGAGTTAACAAAATTTCTTCCCTCCATCAAACAAACTTTCACAAATGTGTAAACATTACTAACAGGTTCTTCCATCAATGGTAACAAGATTTGTTTCTTTCCATCAGCCACAATAGTATACTTATGCAATCTCCTATCATATATAGCATGTCTATCATATTGCCAAGGTCTACCCAAAAAAATATGACAACAATCCATAGGCATGATATCACATAGCACCTTATCATAGTACTTTCCAATCTTCAAATTCACATAACATTGTTCACTTACCAGGAGTGTATGCTCATCTTTGATCCATGAAATCTGATAGGGCTTCGGATGTACCAACCTTTCCAACTGCAACTTCATGGCCATCTCCTCAGATGCCAGATTCTCTGAGCTACCACTGTCAATGATTACCTTCCAAAATTTATCAAAAAATCTACATCTAGTCTTGAACAAACTTTTCCTTACCAGATCTTCCTTTTTGCTTTCATTCCATAGTGCTCTCCTTACCATCAAGTTCTTTTCTTTCTCAAGTTCATTCGGTGACTCTTCATGCACCAAAGCATTTCTACTGCTACCAGCCTTCTTACTTGCATGTGTACACTCAAAAGATCTATGTCCTTCTCCACAATTGTAACAAGTTCCTCATAAAATTCATCTGCCATAACCACCTCGATAGTTACTACCTCTACCTCTAGATGAACTTTCACCTTTCCACTCGGTCTTGCCTTTATCCAGATTTGTCTTTTCTGGTTCAAATCTACCATTTTCACTATTAGATCTACCTCTTCCTCTAGGGAATCTATCACCTTGACCTCTTTGTCTTTGCTCATGTCTCTTGTTCAATTTCTCCTTGGCCTTCAATACAAATTGATAAGCCACTTCAATACTCTCTAACTTGACCATACTAATTTCCTCTTGGATGGAAACTCTCAAACCATTAAGGTATCTACCAATTCTTTCCACATCATCTTCATGTAAGGAAACTCAGGTGCGGAAACAGCTTCCTATGCTAATCTCTATAGGAGAGTATTGTGCAAATTCTTATAAATCCTTACAATTTCAGATTCGTTAACTACTTTAACAAAGATATTGCAACCACATACAATGCATACAGAAAAATAGCGAATGATACAATGATATACCTTGGGGAAAACCTTTCGGTAAAAAACCCCAGCACTCTAAAACCTGCACAATGTATTATCTTCAACACAAAGATTACAATACACTTGCAATGCAAGTTCTTTCAGGAAATGAGAGACAAAGCCAACAAGACTTAAATTTTGTTATATCTCTCCCATAGGAGCAGCATCATATATATAGACTCCTCTGGACCCAAAAATAGGCACAACCACGAAGACCCATGCACAAAGCCACATGTACATGGTTGTTACATGCAATCCCAAGAATAGGCATCCATCCCTAGAATAGACTATGACAGCTTGTCATAGAATCCACCAAAAATAACAGTCACAAGAGAAGTGTAAGAGAATCTATCATACCAACCTATTTTTGGCATATTCTCTTACACACACCAACCACTTATTCTTGGGCGCCCAAATAGGCCCAAGTCATAAGATACTCTTACACCTGTCATAGCACATTCCTTAAATAGTTCTTATGCGTCATAGGAATCCATCATGACTGTTTCAGTCATGATCTCCTTACGCACAAGATGCCGACACATCAACATGCCAACTAGACATGTACACTCACACTTAATTACATTATTTGCAAAAAATACGTTTACAAAACAAATAATAAGAATAGGAATTATCCAAGGTTGAGACACCTTATTCCTAACATTCTCCCACTTGTCAAACACCTTGTAAGAGCAACAAGAACATAACAGGAACTTTAACTGCTATAGGCCAAAAGGCCCATAGACTCCGAACACCATCTGAACTTCTCAGTGCCCACTGGTTTCGTTAATGCATCTGCAACATTCTTCACAGTATCTACCTTCTCCAAATTTATCTTTCCATCTTCCACCATATCTCTCACAAAGTGAAACTGCACATCAATGTGCTTCGTTCTTGCATGGAAAGTTGGATTCTTTGCAAGGCAAATAGCACTCTGACTGTCACACCAAATAGTAATCTATTCTGCATCAACACCAACATCAGAACACAATCTTCTAAGCCAAATGGCTTCTTTACAAGCATGAGTAGCAGCCATGTACTCAGCTTCTGTAGTGGACAAAGCAACTACAGGTTGTCGCTTACTCATCCAACTAATGGCACCACCAAACACAGTGAACACATAAGCACTGGTGGATCTCCTATTGTCTATATCACCTGCCCAATCTAAATCCACAAACCCATGAATACACACTGAATGAAGAGATCCAGAAGAGTTACCATGATAACATATGGAGTAATATGATGTACCCCTCAAATATCTGAATACTCGCTTAACTGCATCCTAATGTACCCATCCAGGATTATCCATAAACTGACTCAGGACTCCCACTGCTTGAGCAATGTTTGGTCTAGTACAAACCATAGCATACATAAGACTACCAACTGCACTAGCATAAGGTACTCTACTCATGTCCTCCACCTCACTAGGAGATTTTGGACAATCATCTACAGATAACTTTGTTCCCACATAAATAGGAACACATAGTGGTCTACAATCTGCCATGCTGAACCTGTCCAACACAGACTTCACATACTTACTCTAACTCAACCAAAGTTTTCTATTAGACCTGTCTCTACTGATTTCCATACCCAAGATGTACCTAGCTACCCTAAGATCTTTCATCTCAAACTATGCTGACAACTGAGATTTAAAATTAGAAATCATACCCTTACCCTTCCCAAACAGCAACATATCATCAACATATAATGCAACAATAAGAAGGCGATAATTTTCAACTCTGAAATAAACATAATGATGTGATTTTGATCTTACAAATCCAATTGACAACACAAAGGCATCAAACTTAAGGTACCACATCCTAGGAGATTGCTTCAAACCATATAGAGATTTTTTTAATCTACAAACTGAGGATTCTTTACCTTTAACAATGTAGTGCTCAGGCTGTGACATATAAATCTCTTCCTCCAAATCACCATGAAGGAAAGTTGTCTTCACATCCATCTGTTCTATCTCTAAATCATATGATGCAGCAAGAGATAACAAAAATCTAATGGATGTCAACTTTGCAACAGGAGAGAATATTTCACGATAATATATTCCCTCTACCTGTGAATACCCCTTTGCCACCAATCTAGCTTTATACCTTTATACACTGCCATCTACATAGAATTTCTTCTTGAACACCCATTTACAGCCAATAGATTTTCTCCCTTTAGGCAAAGGTATAAGGTCCCAAGTTTTGTTTTTCTCCAATGAAGCCATCTCATCATCCATAGCCTCAATCTAGGAACCTGCATCTTCCATGCCCAAAGCCTCTTTCACAGATCTAGGCTCATCAGTGTTAGTAATCAAAGCAAAGGCACAACTGGAATCTAAAATTGAATAACCAAGCCTTTCTGGTTGCTTTCTTTCTCTCATGGATCTCCTCAAGGGCTGCGATTGAGGTTGTTCTTCCTCTTCTTCTGAACTATCAGAGCTGCTAGAGCTCTCCTCATCATTAGACCCAAAATGGTCTCTCTGTTCAGTCTTCTCAGGGGTAAGAGGCAACTGAACAACATCTTTTTCCTTTTCTTTTTCATCTGGTTGTAGCACAATAGGAGAAGATGTTAGCTCTCTGAAAATAACATTTCTACTATACAAAACCTTACTAGTCACGGGATCCCAAAGCTTGTATCCTTTCACACCAGCACTGTATCCGATGAAAATACATTTAACAGCTTTGTTTTCCAACTTAGATCTTTTCTCCTTTGGAACATGTGCATAAGCTTCACAACCAAAAACATGAAGATGTCTAATTGAAGGCTTCTTACCAGACCACACCTCCATGGGTGTCTTATCAACAAGGGCTGATGTAGGAGATCTGTTAACCAGATAGCAAGTAGTGGCCACAGCTTCGGCCCAAAACCTTTGTTCTAAACCAACTCCACTAAGCATACTCCTAGCCTTCTCCATCAGTGTCCTATTCATTCTCTCTGCAACTCCATTTTGCTGTGGGGTATAAGGAGTTTTCTTATGCCTCTTGATACCTTGTTCTTTACAGAATTGTTCAAACTCTGCTGAGCAAAACTCACCACCATTGTCAGTTCTTACACACTTAATCTTCTTACTAGTCTGATTCTCTACAAGAGCTTTAAATTCCTTGAACTGACTAAAGACTTGTGTCTTACTTTTAAGGAAATAAATCCACGTCCTTCTACTGTAATCATCTATGAAAGATACAAAAAATATAGACTTAGAGATTGAAGGAACTTTTACAGGACCAAATACATCAGAATGAATAAGATCCAAAACATCAGAAGATTTGTGAGAACTAGAGTAAAACTAAACATGATTTTGTTTACCATAGACACATTGTTCGCAGAAGTCAAACTCGAGATTGCAATCATTTAACCCCTCAATGAGATTTTTATTTTTCAGGGTTCTGAGACCCTTTTCACCAATGTGGCCAAATCTCATATGCCACAACATTGTCTTTTCTGTAGGAAGCTTAGCTTCCAAAGTGTTTGCACTACCATCAGAACCAATAGCCACAGACTTCTTCACTACTTGTTCAGATGGTGAGGATGAAGAACTATTACATAGAGGAATACATGCATCTAGCTGAAATAAGGTACCTCTCCTAGTACCCCTTGCAAGCACTATTGATCCTCTCATCATCTTGCATCCTTCTTTCGAAAAAACAACTTGCACACCTACATCATTCAACATACTTACAGATAATAGGTTTCGTGCCAAACCCGGAATGTGCATAACTCCGTTGATTCCCTTTACTCATCCATCAGGAAATTTGATAGTGACCCTTCCGCGTCCAACTATCTTTAGGTGAGAATCATCACCCAAGTACACCTTTCCACCATCGAACTCTTCATATTTTGAGAACCAGTTTTGATGAGAGGTCATGTGAAAAGATGCACCCGAGTCAACCAACCACACATCATCAGATGCATGGGCTGCCAAAGCTGCGATGAATGCATCGCCATCTTCTTGAGATCTTTCTGAAGCTAAATCTGAACCTTTCTTCTTCTTCTTCAGCTCTTTACAGTCTGTACGAAAGTGCCCAGATTTATCACAATTCCAACATTTTGCCTTGGACTTATTGGAAGTCTTTGACTTCCCACAAGATTTGGATCTACCCTTATTGTCAGACTTATTATCATTTTTCTTCCCTCTTTCAGTGGATCTCCCATGAACAGCAAGGGCTTCTTTTTCTGAAATGGAAGCCTTTCTTCGCATCTCTTCTGATAGCAGCGAAGACACCACATCATCCATTTTGAAGGTGACTAAAGTGCTTCCGAGAGCCATCACAAGATGGTCCCATGAATCCGGTAAAGAACACAAAAGTGTGTAGCAACGATTTGCCTCCTCTAACTTGACACCAGCTGATGTCAATTGTGCAGCCAGTAGATTAAATGCATTTAAATGATCCGTTAAGGATCCACCTTCCTCCATTCACAGAGAGTAAAACTTCTTCCTCAGGAACAAATTGTTCACCAGAGATTTGGCCTGATACATGGCCACAAGTCTTTCCCACAAACTATTTGCGATTTTCTCATCTAGAACATTCAGAAGAACTACATTGGTTAAATAGAGTCTTATGAGACCCTTAGCTTTATAGTCTTTGATATCCCAATCTGCTTGAGCTATAGTTGTTGGTCTTGTAGCACTTGAAGTTTCTTCCCATAGGTCACGATCTTCCAACATGTCTTCCATCTTGAGTTTCCACAACTAGAAATTAGTGCCATTAAATTTCTCCACCTCCATTCTTCCATATGATGAACTTGCAATCTCAATCTACAAATAAGATTCAGAATGCTCTACAAAAAACTCCCACTCAAACTTTAGATTAGCTCAAAAAACCCTACCCAACAACTAGGATCAAAATTTGATCAAGCTCTGATACCACTTGTAAGGAAAATTAGGTGCGAAAATAGTTTCCTATGCTAATCTCTATAGGAGAGTATTGTGCAAATTCTTATAAATCATTACAATTTTAGATTCGTTAAATACTTTAACAAAGATATTGCAACAACATACAATGCATACAGAAAAATAGAGAATGACACAATGATATACCCTAGGGAAAACCTTTCGGTAAAAAACCCCAGCACTCTAAAACCTGCACAATGTATTATCTTCAACACAAAGATTACAATACACTTGCAATGCAAGTTCTTTCAGGAAATGAGAGACAAAGCCAACAAGACTTAAATTTTGTTATATCTCTCCCATAGGAGCAACATCATATATATAGATTCCTTTGGACCCAAAAATAGGCACAACCACGAAGACCCATGCACAAAGCCACATGTACATAGTTGTTACATGCAATCCCAAGAATAGGCATCCATCCCTAGAATAGACTATGACAACTTGTCATAGAATCCACCAAAAATAACGGTCACAAGAGAAGTGTAAGAGAATCTATCATACCAACCTATTTTTGGCATATCTCTTACACACACCAACCACTTCTTTTTGGGCACCCAAATAGGCCCAAGTCATAAGATGCTCTTACACCTATCATAGCACACTCCTTAAATAGTTCTTACGCATCATAGGAATCTGTCATGACCATTTCAGTCATGATCTCCTTATGCACAAGATGCCGACACATCAAGTGGAGTGACACATCAACATGCCAACTAGACATGTACACTCACACTTAACTACATTATTTGCAAAAAATACATTTACAAAACAAATAATAAGAATAGGAATTATCCAAGATTGAGACACCTTATTCCTTTTTGCTTTCATTCCATAGTGCTCTCCTTACCATCAAGTTATTATCTTTCTCAAGTTCATTCGGTGACTCTTCTTGCACCAAAGCATTTCTACTGTTACCAGCCTTCTTACTTGCATGTGTACACTCAAAAGATCTATGTCCTTCTCCAAAATTGTAACAAGTTCCTCATAAAATTCTTCTTCCATAACCACCTCGATAGTTACTGCCTCTACCTCTAGATGAACTTTCACCTTTCCACTCGGTCTTGCCTTTATCCAGATTTGTCTTTTCTGGTTTAGATCTACCATTTTCACTATTAGATCTACCTCTTCCTCTAGGGAATCTACCACCTTGACCTCTTTGTCTTTGCTCATGTCTCTTGTTCAATTTCTCCTTGGCCTTCAATACAAATTGATAAGCCACTTCAATACTCTCTAACTTGACCATACTAATTTCCTCTTGGATGGAAACTCTCAAACCATTAAGGTATCTACCAATTCTTTCCACATCAGCTTCATCATGTCTAGATCATATATCTAATCTATAGAATTCCTCAGTATACTCTTTTATCGAGCTATCTTTCTATCTCAAACTTTGCATTTGCCGAACTAGGTTAATCTGAAAATCACAAGGTAAGAACTTTCCTTTCAACTTATTCACCATTTTATTCCATACCTTGATTTTGTCTTTGCCTTTCTTTTTCCTATCCAATTGCAGATGTTCCCACCATAAGGATGCATGGCTTTTTGACTTTGTGCTTGCAATCTTCGCCTTTTTGTCCTCTTGAATGTTTTCATACTCAAAATACTTTTCCATCTCGGTGATCCAGTCCACCAATTCATCAGAATCTAGCTTTCCACCATACTTAGGAGGATTGAAATGTGGTGTAGACTTTAGACTTGTCAAAGCCTTCAAAAATATTTCTTCACCTTGATCCATAACAAGTGCATGGTCTGCATTCTCTTGTTCTTCCTCAACTTCATCATCACTAACATCTTCAAGATGTCTGCCTCTTCTCTAGGCAATTTCAATAGCTTCTAACCTAACAACAATCTGTCTTAGCATATCTGCCAATCTTGGATCTGCATCTCACCTCCCACGAACCATCTTGACAACCCTCTACAATTACAGGTCAGATCACAATCTGCTACCCCTCAATAATCAACTAGCGCTTCAAGAGGAACCTACAAACCTAGATCCACAGACCTAGATCAAGATCTAACCTCACTCTGATACACCTGACGCAAGGCAGGTGCCAATAAGGGCCAAACAATGGCACACCCTAATGATCCAATCTTGCTCAACACATGCGGAAGCAAATACACAACAACAGTTAGAGAGAGAATGCAGAATCAACCATATATTTTCATCAAACAGAATGATACATGCCGGGATGTAAGGCCTTCCTGGTTAGGGCCAGATATTACAATGATTTATAGAAGTTCTCAAACATGTAAGGATCTATCGAAATCTCAAATCTTACTATGTTCTAAAAACTGCCTCCCAAACTACAACCAAAGAACTACATTTATACAAGAGTCTACTGAACTGAGTCGGCCTTCAAATCCACAATCAATGGAAGTAACAGTCATATATGGGACCACATGCTTCCCAATGATGGATTCCAACACTAAATCCATGACCCAACATTGTGTGTGTCGAATTTGTACCTATTTGTAGACACAACACTTTAGTAAAACATTAGAGGTTAGTAGAAATCAAAATCGGGCAGTGAAATGGAAACTAATCTAACCAAGTGATTTACTGCCTTCTAGTAGATGCAAGTATGTATTCTCAGATTATACCGAGATCAGTGACCTTGACGATACCTAAACAAAGGATTTGAATGAAAAATCTAGATATGAATTAGATGCAAATTAATCTATTTTTTTGGTTTTTCTGTGCAATAAGATGAAAAAATGATATGAAATCTAATCTATATGAAAAAATGATATGCAATACAATTAATCTAACAATGATATACTAAATATGAATGATCTCACAAAAGTTGTTGATTCGCAAAAGAAGCTTCAATTCTTTAGATGTGAATTCGCCAACATAAGTTTGCAAATTCTGAGATATGATTATGAAGAGCTGACCCTTGATTTTATAGAAATCCAGGGCTTTGGGGGTGCATGGAAAAAGCCATAAATTACTCAGATAAACTCAGGTTGATTTTTGAGTTATCAAAGAATAAAAGATAATTAACTTACAATAAATCATGCAAAAATAACTTTTTGATTTAAATCAGAAGTTGAGATCAGCTTTCAACTCAAAATAGAGTTGAGCTTATTTTTAAAACAACTTGAATTGATTTTTTGACTTATAGTTTAATTGTTTTCTGGATGTACATAATTAATATGAATTGAATAAATAAATAAAGTGATTTATCCTCAACTTAACTAATTTTAAAAATAAAACAATTGATTTATGGGTTAATCAATTATTAAATCAACATTTTATTTAAAAACTATATTATTAAATTTGACAATTGACATTAATTAATTAAATAAGAATTTAATCAATTAATGATAAGAATTTTGATTTATTGTCAAAATAAAATAATACAATTTAGGAATAAATATAATTAAATCTAATTAAATAATTAAGTGGCAGTATTAAATCTAATTAATTAAATATTTAGAATATTCAATTAATCAAACTTTAGGATAAATAGGATTTATCACCAAATAATCATTAAATTAAAGATAATTAGGATAAATAAGAATATTACTAGGAATATTCCCCGATGCGGAATTTATGATAATCAATTAGGATTCGATAATGTTTAGATGTGCCTTAGGTTAGGACTTCGATGTTGATTTTGTTCGATGTGTTGATATAGGAGGTTAATGAACCTATAGCCCATTTTTGGGGTATTACATTTTGCCCCTCTTTGAATTGCTATGTGAAGCGCAGTGGTTCAAATACAGTCTATGTATGATGTCGAAATTGATGTTTGAAATTGAAATTGATATGAGACAGAAACTGATTGAAGTTTGATATGAAGATAATAGGTCCTGAATGACCAAAGATAATGTTAACTATAACATCAATGAACTGATGATTGCAAAAAAGTGTCAAAACACTTGATTCTGAACCTTATGATTGCGAAGAAGTGAGTGACCGATTCCAGACCCGATTGTCGATAAGAATCACATTGGTATCACATCTGAACCCTTCAGTTATGAAGAACCAAGGAAATAACACTAATGAACCAATGGTTACAAAAGATTGATATAGTTTACAAGATTAGGAGAATACCGGATTGATATGGATCTCAATGAATCTGATATGCCCCAAGAGATGACTGATTTGCTTTGAGCGATGAGGTCTTTTGATGAATCAACAACTAGACGTGGTTGTTGTCTTGATTACTGAGGAAATAATAGATTACAGACTTTGAATGATATGTAATACCATGCCTCCTTCGGGATGAAAATTTGAAATTTGACAAGAAAAGTCAGCGTTATGGTTTAGAAGCATGTTAATTGATTTGAGAAGTGGTTGTACATGTTCGAGAATGTGTTCTGCATCATTTGGAGGTCTAGAAGACCAAGTTTGACTAGGTTTGACCATGAGTTGACCATAGTTGACCAAGTTGAAATTTTGATAGTTTGATGCAAGATAATCAATTAAGTTGAATACTAGGTTTTTGTGATGATTGAAGGTTGATTATGCAAGCAATAGATCATCCTAGGTTTAAAAATTTTAAATCATGATTTTGACATAGTAAATGATCTCAGATTTTAATTTTGATCCCGAAAATGGATTCAAAACATCGAAATTAGAGAGGGGTGCAATTTTCATGAAAAATAGAGCACTTTTGAAAATTAGGTCAAAAGCTATATAAAGGTTGGAAGCGTCATCTTCAATTCATTTCAACCTTTTGACTTTAGAAACTTGTGGAGCCCTCTTAGTGAGAAAATGGCAGAACCAAAGGTACCTGTGAGTTCACATCAATTTGAGCACAATCGGAGACACCAGAGACCTTGACAGTATGGACATCTGGTAGGTGGACCTCTGTGCTTTGCTAAAAATTCAATTTTTCCATGTTTTATAGCATTTTAGCAATGTTTCATACGTTTTTCTATTTTTGAATTTTGAATGCATGAAAACTCATACGAATCCCCAACCGGACTCATACGACTTTTCAATTGTAGGTAGATTGTCATCTCATAAGCCCCCATGACTCATATCAGAGGGACCCATGAGTCGTACGACATTCCATCGGGTCCCTCATAACTCGTACGAGGAGGAATGCATTGTCGTGTCACTATGCTTTGTCATTTGGTATGATGTAGAAACTCATACAACTTTTCATGCCAGTCTGAAGTGTCGTACAGAAAATAGTGAGCTTAAAACTCTGTATTAGGTCAACTTTTTGATTTTTCTGATCTCTTAGCCTAATTGCTGATCTGTTAACCTACCTTCTAAAATATTGAACTACCCCATTTCTACCCTTGTAACCTATTTTGTGACCAAATTACTGATAGGATTCGCTATTTCTGTGTTGTGTAGGTCATATATCTAGATGTTCATGTACGGATCTCACATGCTGCTACACAAAGATTATGTGTGTCATTGCTAGACCCTATGAGGGTCCACTTTGCTTCTTGTGGGTTTGAGCACTCGATACATTTACCCGAGATTAGGGTAAATCACAAACTTTTGATTGCGCTGATTGAGAGGTTTCACTCAGAGACCTAGACATTCCACCTACCGATGGGGGAGCTCACTATTACCCCTGAGGATGTGTATCATATACTGCACATTCCTTTTCATGTAGGCCAGAAACTAGAGTATGTGAGTTCAGGGAACTCAGGTTTATTAGCTTTTAGACGTCTCTTCAGAGATGATACTCAGATGATGGCCTCCATTTCTTGGGAGACCTTAGTGCAGAGATATGGATAGACACACCGGCTAGAGTGCATCATTGCTAGGATGATTGGTGGCATTATCATGTCTGACTATTAGCAGAATAGTCTTTTGATGGGCTGGGCCCCTATGGTAGCATGGTTGATGGCTACACCTTCTGAGTTGGCTTGGGGTCAGTGTCTTTTGGCCCATATGTTCTCTGAGATGCATGAGGTAGTGTATCAAGAGAGCAAGTATTTTGCAGCCAGAGCTCTAGTTCTACAGATCTGGGTGTGGGAGCATATCCCAGTGTTGAGACCTGTATGTACTACACAGAGGCAGCCTCAGGAGCCTGTCATTTATATATATGCTAAATATGTTATACAGGGACGGATGGGCCACACTGAGTACTAGAGGTGATGCCTCGATGATATGACATTTGTGCGTTGGAGACCATATGTAGCCATTGAGCCTTGGCCTATTGCTCGAGAGCAGTTTAGTTACTTCTTTCAGAGCCGTGTACTGATTGGGAGGTCATCTTCCACTATAGAGATGTTCCTTATTACTAGGGTTTAGCGGTAGTATGGGCAAGTACAGGATGCCCCAAAGGATTATGCAACATATGCATAGATAGGTCGTGAGATTGGACTTGGATGGACATAGAGGATCTCTTATGATTTGTGTTCACAGGAGTATTGTGCTATTGTCAGCAGGGACTGGGAGTACAGACCAGATGTACTCGATGCGGGTGTTATTGATGGATTCATTTCCTGGCTTGTGGACCATCCCATTCATAGATTTTATGATTTGATTGAGCTGATACCCTCCATGGAGGAGGTGATGGACATTATAGATGCTCCAATGGGACAGGGTCCTAGACCTACACAGGCTCCCATGATACATCCCACACCTCTGAGACCTAGAGTGATGGATCCACCACAGAGACCATCAGAACCGATGAGGCCCACTCGTCCCACTAGTTCTATAGCAAGCAGATGTTCTGATTCTCACAGACAGACTAGGGGAGAGGGGGTAGATTAGGTGGAGTTGGTTTAGCTAATGAGGTACTAGCAGCCGAGTAGGTGGTAGGTGGAGATACTGATCCCCTATAGGACGATACTGGATTTGATTTAGGTGCTGAGATCAGACACCGTAAGTCGTAGAGGGAAGAGATGATAGAGCAGCCTCCTCCAAATATTGAGATGCCAGATGTTGATCCCACTATTCCTCCTACTCCATAGGAGACTATCAGATGACTCAGTGCATAGGTCAGGGACCTGAAGGTGCATAGTTCTCGATGGGAGGAGAGCTATATAGAGGTAGATAGACAATAGAATGAGTTGCATGTGGAGGTACAAAGATTACAGGTAGAGGTGATTCATCAGACCTCACAGGTAGCTTACTATGTGTCCACATATTATAGAGTTGTTCCTACTGCACAGAGAGTTCCCTCCTATTCACAGTATATGATGGCATCAGAGGGAGCCAGAGCACCTAGAGCAGAGGCAGTACCGGATGCACCACCTCCTCCTCCACCAAATGTAGAGGATCATGATGATAGCTGATTTATTTTGATACATTCTGATATACTATACTCTTTTTGATCATTGATAGACTGTTCTGACTTTGATAGCTCACATGAGCGTATTCTTTTGTACACCATGCTAGTAGTGCACCCCTGACTAGTTTGAGATTTTTGATATATATATGAGATCGATATTTTGGTTGTGACTTCATGTGTACTTGTCATGTTTTGATTTATGATGATATCATGTGATGTTTAGGCTATGAGTAGTGTAGAATGTATGTATGGATATATGCAAATGCAATGATTTCTTTCATATGTATGGATGTGATGCAAATGTATTTGATTATGGAAAGATGTATGTATGATTTATGCTTATGCTTATGCATATGGATGAATTGTAATGCAACAGATGATTATGATATGTAAATGCAATGATACACATGATATGTTTTGCAGGTATTGATGAAGACAAGTACTCAGTCCTATGTCAAAAGGATGTTTAACCCAGGAGGAGAACTGCTTATGGTTCTATGAAGAAACCTTTGAGTTAGGTTTCAGCTCTTGTTAGATTTGAAGAGACAAGTGAAGAATTGTTTAAGCATTGAAGTTCATTTAACCAATGTGAGATCACACAAACATGCAAAAATGCAAAGAGACATGCAATATGAAATGCAACCTAAGACTTAGGACCTAGTCACTGATCATGTGTCAGTCATTCTCATCATTGAATTTTTTGGTAACCCGATAAAAGAATACAATGCCCACTAGTTATGACACCATAGACATATGAATATCAATTTGTATGCATAGGAATCAATACAACAACAATTGATTAGGAAACCATGGATATATGAATATTGATGTTGTTCTCGGAATGTCGGATTAGATATAAGCATCAAAGCATAAACACCAGGATGACCTGAATATCATGTCCATTTTGATATAGCAATTTGTATAAGCATCAAAACATAGATGTCATGATGACCAGAATACACCTTGCATTCAAACACATCAAACAGTCAAGAGATCATTTTAAATCTAGTGTGAATTACCCATAGTGACCATTTATTATTCACATCCTTAGGTAAGATCGCATTTCACAGTAGGAGAAAGAACTCACTCAAAAAGACAATAGTTAGATCAAACTTCCTTGAATTTTTTGGGTATCAATGGTCGAGGTACACATGGCCATCCAATTTGAGATAGAGGCTCTTACAGTCGGACACCATTTCAATCCAAATTTTTTGAAGTTGTTAGATTTTCACATACAAGAAGAAAAAAAAGAAAAGATTATGCCCCCAGTCATCACTCTCTAAATCCTATAAAGGACATCATCAAAGAGCTTGAAAGGACACAATATGCAAAAATCTTAGTGTGAATCAGTAAGCATACAAGGAGAGAAAAGCATGTAAAAAACATAGATTGTTTGTAGTTTGTGTTTGATGTTTGATTGCGTTGTTTGTAGATGCAAAATCCTTTCTAGAGACAAGATAGACTGACTGACTCAAATGAAGCTTCAAAGGACTCTGACTAGATATGATACATCTAAGATGCATTGGAGGCCATAGGATATGACATTGATTGCCCCCAAGTGTGAACATTGATAGGATACAGACACTTGAGCTGATTGGTGTACAGACTGACTTATTGAAAATAAACTGGGAGATATGTACAAACTAAAGCAAGACTGAAAGTTGGGAAAGACCAAGATTGCACTGATAGATGGAGCATTTTGAACAAGTGGCACTCGTTTGCCAGGTTTTCACCATCTTGGCAGAGATTCTATTTTTGCTACCAAGGTGCCAGGTTTTCACAAAGGCACTTTTCTTTTTCTCATTTTTTTTTGTACTTTTCATTTTTTCAATTTTTTTGTACTTTTGATATTTTTTGATATTTTTTGTGAATCATCAAGGCACCTATTGCTAGGTTTTCACCAAGATGTTCATTTTTTCAGGACTTTTTCCAATTTTTAAGATTTTTTTTTAGGACATTTTACCATACATTGAATGCCTTAGGCGTAGAATTTCTTTAGATGGAGAACGTTGATTGGTTCTTAGAGCTATTCTCCTTCAGTCATTGAGAGTTGATAGGCACTAGAGCCAAAATTAGCAGTGATTACAAAGGGACCTAGCCAGTTGGGTTCAAACTTCCCCTTGCGCTCTCTATGTGATTGATTTTTAGGATTCTCTCTCAAGACTAGATTGCCAATTTGAAATTCTCTGTGTCTGACTTTCTTGTTGTAGCCTCTAGACATGCACTTTTGATATAATCTGAGATGATCATATGCTACTTGTCTATGCTTATCTAGTAGTTCAAGTTCTTGCAACCTAGACACTCTATAGTCATCATCAGTTACTAGACCATGCATTCTGATTCTTAGTGATGGGATTTCAACCTCAATAGGCAGTACCGCTTTAGACCCATAAACTAAAGTGAAAGGTGTAGCCCTAGTAGGCATTCAAATACTTGTTTTGTAGGCCTAGAGAGCTGGATTGATCATGAGATGCCAGTCTCTTCCTGTTTTATTAACTGTTCATTGCAAGATTTTCAATAGATTCTTGTTAGAAGCCTCTGCTTGTCCATTCCCTTGAGGATAGTAGATAGAAGACCAATGTTGTGTGATCTTAAATTTGGCACATAGATCATCCAAGTCTTTGTTCTTAAATTGTCCACCACTATTTGTGATTATAGAATGTTGGATCCCATATCTACATATGATATAGTTCAATATGAACATATATATTTGCTTTCCAGTTGCTTGTGTCAAAGGGACTGCTTGTACCCATTTTGTAAAATAATCTGTAGCTGTGATTATATGGGTATGTCCATTAGAAGAATGAGGATGTATAGATCCTATAAGATCAAAGGCCCATTGATGAAAAGGCCATTGTGTAGTAAAGGGAACTAGATATCTCCCTGGAGCATGAATTAAGTTGCCATGCACTTGGCACTTTTGACAGTTCTTAGCAAACTTGATAGACTCTTTCTCCATTTCAGGCCAATAGTACCCAGCCCTAATAAGTTTTCAAGCTAGTGTTAAACCATTCAAGTGTGACCCACAAATACCTTCATGGACTTCCTCTAATGCACGTTGAGACTCTTCCCATTCTAAACATCTAAGTAGCGTACCATCTAGACCTTGTTTGTATAGATCAAGACCAATGATGACATATTGAGAGGCATTATGGATAAGGTATCTCTTTTCATGGTGGTTGAAGGTATCGGGAATGATTTGGTCTTTGAGATAAGAGAATAGGTTTTTGTATCTGGATGAATCATGACCCACAATAGTGCAAATCATGTGGGTTTCAGGGGAGTCATATGCAGGATAAGATAGTGCTTCCACCAGGAACTCATAGCGTAGCTCATGTTCATGCTACTGTAATAGAGTAGATAGCATTGCCAATGCATTGACAACCTGATTCTCTATTCTAGGTATTTTCTCAAATGTGATAGATAATAAATACTTCTTTAGATCATCTACCATTCTCTTGTAGGGAATGAGATTTTCATCTTTAGTTTGGTACACATCATTAACTTGATGGATTACAAGTTGAGAGTCTCCATGAATGTGTAGCTCTGTTACTCTCCATTCAATTGCTAGTTTCATGCCATTTAGAAGGGCTTCATATTCTGCAATATTGTTTGTACAAGGGAACTTTAATTTGAATGCTTTGGGAATTGAGTATCTTTGAGAAGTTATGAACAATATACCTGCTCCAGATCCATTCTATGTATAGGAAGCATCAAAGAACAACTACCATTCTCTAGAAGAAAGAGTTATGATAGAGCAATCTAGAAATTCCATTTGCATTGGTGTATCATCAATCATAGGTGCATCTGCTAATTGATCAGCAATAACCTATCCTTTTATAGCTTTTCTCTCAACATATTCAATGTCAAATTCACTTAAAAGCATGACCCATTTGGCTAATCTACCTGTGAGGGAAGCTTTTCTTAGTAGGTACTTTAGTGGATCAATTTTAGCTACCAAATGTGTGGTATGAGTTAACATGTAGTGTCTTAGTTTCTGTGATGCAAAGATCACAACTAGACAAGCTTTCTCAATCATTGAGTAATTCTTTTCGTATGCAACCAATGTTCTACTGATATAGTATATAGCTCTTTCCTTTTTATTCTCATCACGCTGTGCTAGCAATGCCCCCAGTGATGTATTTGTGGTGGAGACATATAAGATCAATGGCTTCCCATGAATAGGAGGCATCAAGATAGGAGGATTTGATAGATATTGTTTGATATGGTCAAAGTTCTTCTCACATTATTCATTCCATGCAAAGGTCACACCTTTATGTAATGTTTTTGTAAAAGGTTGTGATATGTCTGCTAGCTGTGATATGAATCTCTTGATAGATTGAACTCTTCCTTGCAATGTCCTCATTTGATTAATATTATTTGGAGGTTGCATCTCCATTATAGCCTTCACTTTAGCTAGATCAACTTCAATGCCCTTCTTTGAAACCCTGTATCCCAAGAGCTTTCCAGAAGTGACACCAAAAGCACACTTCTTAGGATTTAGTCTGAGAGTAAATTTTTCCATTCTGTCTAGTATCTTGCTCAAGTCATTTAGATGCTCAGCTCTAATCATAGATTTTGCTAAAGTATCATCAACATAATCCTCCATAGTCCTATGCATCATGTCATGGAAGATAGATGTCATGGCTCTCTGATATGTAGCACCAACATTCTTAAGCCCAAATGACATGACATTCCAATAGAAGGTACCCCTTGCACATGTAAAAGCAATTTTCTCTTGATCCTCTGGAGGAATTTTTATTTGATTATATCTAGAAAAACCATCCATTAAGGAATACATCTCAAAGCCTGCAGTCATGTCCACTATCATATCAATGTTAGGTAGTGGAAAATCATCCTTAGGGCATGCTCTATTTACATCTCTAAAGTCTGTGCATACTCTGATTGATTTATCTAGTTTTGAAATAGGTACCATATTGTAAATCCACTCCACATAATCAATAATTTAGATGAATCCAGCTTTCAGGAGCTTCTCTAATTCATATTTTACCAAGAGTGCAACATGAGGATTCATCTTTCTCAATTTTTGCTTGACAGGTTTGACATTTGGAGCTATAGATAAATGATGCATTATAAGATTAGGATCCAATCCTGGCATATCTGAATATTTCCATGCAAAGTTGATCTTCTTCTCTATTAGGAATGTTGTAAAGTTTTTCTTCTCTTCTTCTCATAAAGATTGTGCTACGTGAATCAACTGTGGTTCTTTTGTTGTTCCCAAGTTGATGGATTGAGTTGGCTCCATTAGAATTGGAGATCTATCCTATAAATGACTTGGAAGGACATCAAATATCTCATCCTTAGGTGCCTTAGAGAGGTTTTCACTTTCAGATACATCTTTTATTTTTACTTTTGTAGGTTCTGAGACTGCCACAAAGTGGTTTTCACCCTCAAAACTCCTTTTCTTTTTATTCTTAGTCTTATTTTTCTAACTAAGATACTTGATGTCTGACTCCGTCATGCTGATGCTCGATTCATTGATGGAAGTCCTCATAGGCTCAACTGCATTTAGGTAGCAAGAAAGGGCATAGTCATTTGGGAAGGTATAAATACCATGGCTCGGATTTGTGGAAGGTTGGTCTAGAAGTTCAGGATGTTGGATAGTCAAATTGGTGAAAGATTGGGAGATAGTGTTTACGGATATGGATCTATCTCATTGGTACTGAACTGATGCTCGAGTTCAAAGGTGATATTACAACTTAAGACATTCAATTTGTGAATAGGCTCAATGTCATTGTGGAAGTCCAATTCAGCCATTGGTGGATCAGACTTGATAAGTTCATTACTTCACTCTAGACTTACGTTGGGTGTAGGTGCATATTGGTGAATAACATCAACAAGTTTTTTTGTGATAAGCTCATCTTCATCTGGAATGGCTCCCCATTCATAGTCATTAGATTCTTCATCTATGCCTCTAGGAAATCTAAGAGCATGAGTAAAGTCAGGATGAATACCCCAAGAAGGGTTACCCTCAGATTCTGATTTGAATTCATACTCATGGGAATTTGTCTCAGAATAACTACCACCTTGCTCTTTGTCTATTTGATTGTCTTCAAGATTAGTTGGTTCTTGTGGTGCAACTATCTCTTGCTTTATAGTAGATTCTTGTGTTTCTACTACATTGATTCTTTTTATTGGATCATCTTCAACATCAAGAAGGTCTTTGATTTCTTTAGGAAAACACTCATAAGGGATAAGTTCTGAGCTATTTGAATCACTATCTAATGGTTCAGTTTCTTCCTTCTTAAGAAGGACTTCTCTTGGTGTGATCTGTTCTATGACATGAGAACAATTACCTTTGAGGTGGAAGGGTTTCTTTTGAAAGCCTAAGCCAACAATATCTTTGTTTGCTCTACCAGTATGTGAAATAGGTGTCACAAGACCTTTTCCTCTGATTGCTAGAGGTCCTTTACCTGAATATCCCATCTTAGCTATTAGTTCATCTCCTGGACCATATGACTTAGAAGGGATTTTGGAGACTGTAGAGTCACTAGTTTGAACAACTTGAGATTCAGGTTCATCTTTGCATAGCCATGTAAGCACAACTTCATCTTCTTCAAATTCTTGCTTGGAGACTTGCTCTGCTACAAAATTCTTTTTATACACCTTAAGGGGTTCTTTAGATTTTGGTTTGGACTATTTCAAAGACTACCCATAAGACTTAGGTGAGATAGGGAGAGATGTCAAAGATAAGACTGGCTCTATAGTATATTCTCCCATACTATTTTCTTTGATATTGACCTCTTTGGCAATGTCTTCCATTTTAGATGTGGATGCTTCTTTTGTTGACTTAATGTAAGATTCTTTGTTATTGGGAAAAAGTTTATCCACACCTTTTTTCAATGTATTGCAAGTGGTAGATATGTCTACAGGGATAGTAACCTCTACTCTTTCATAAGGAAACTTCAAGCATTGGTGGAATGTAGAAGGAATAGCTTGCATTTCATGTATCCATGGTCTTCCGAGAAGAATGTTGTAAGCCAAAGGTAGATCAAGAACTTGACATATAGTATCTCTGATGACTGGACCTGCTCTGATAGGTAAGACAATGGTGCCTTTAGAAGATATTTCTTGTTCATCATAGACTATTATAGTTATTTTCTTTCTAGGATCAATAGCCATTTTTGAAAATCCTAATTGTGTGACCAAGTTGTAAGAACAAATGTTTAGGCCAGCGCCTCCATCTATCAACACACATTTGACTCTATGGTTTTGGATCAAGACTTCTATATGTAAGGGCTGGTTATGCGGGTGACTCAAGGAGTTGTCATCTTCCTCTAAAAAGGAGATATATTGTGGAGATGTAAGATGTCCAACCATAGTTTGGAACCTGTCTAAGTCAAGGTCGTCAGGAACATTGGATCCAAGAAAAGCTTATCTAGAATAGCTCTATGAGCTAGAGATATTTGAAGCAATTCAAACATGGAGATTTTTGCATTAGTGTGTTGAAGTTGTTGAACAATGCTATAAGATGTGGGCCTTGTATCTTTAGGATGTGAAGATTTAGAAGCAACCTTCTATTTGGAGCAGAAGAAAGGTTGAAGGGCATCTTAGGGACATTTGATGAATCTAGGATTTGTCCATTTAGATGTACCCGAGCTTGTGATCGAGTAACTACGTTAGCTGAAGGATGATCTCTATCTCTTCACACAATTGTGATGACATTGCAATGCTTAGAGAGACAAGGTTCAACCATATTGATAACAACATTATTTCTAGGGTAAGCATAATTGACCTTTGCCCCCATATTAGGTTGAGAAGATGAAACTTCTTGACCATGTTTCAGAAATGGTTTTGTGAATGCTACATGATCATTATTGCTCTTATGATTGTCAATTGTGATGTCTCCCTTATCAATCAGATCTTGAATAGTATGTTTCAAGCGTAAGCAGTTATTAGTTTTGTGACCTTTACCCCGATGGAAATCACATAATTCATTCTCTCTCCACCATTTTGGTTTAGGATTAGGATCAAATTGTTGGATCTGAGGCAAAGAGATGATGTTATTAGCTAGTAGAGTTCTCATACCTGATTCTAAAGATTCTCCAAGAGCAGTGAACTTTTGTTTATTATCAGCAGACCAAGATTTGTATTCTAGCTTCTTTTGAGATGGTTCGGACACCTTTTGTTCTAAAGCTTTGATGGCTTGGGTACCAATAATTAGATTGAAAGCTAGTGCCTTTGATGGGGCATGTATAGTATCAAAAACACCATCTGTGATGATGCCTTTATTCTTGTTCCAATTTTTGTTTTTGTCTTTAGAATTGGATCCTGATTCGTACTTGTCCTTTTGAAGTGTGATGTCTCCTTTTTTCACAAGTACTTTTTCAATTTTGATCGCATTATCTACCATCTTATCAAAAGATGTACGATATTGCATTTGTAAAGGATAGTTGATCTTTGGGACAAGATTATTGATGAAGATTTCTAGTTTCTCAGTTTCTGGAATAGGCCTAGCATATAGAGAGAATTTCTTCCTCCATCTCTTGAGAAATGTCAGGAATGGTTCTCTTGGATATTGTTTGAGATTGCAGATATCGATCATGGTGACTGGATGTTGGATATTGTAGGAGTATTGCTGATAGAACAATTTTATCAACTCCTCAAAAGTTTTGATAGTAGAAGGCAATCTAGAGAACCAATGAATGGCTGGTCTTCCTAGAGATCAAGGAAAGAGACGCATCAGATAGGTTGGTTCGTGCATGAACTCCATAGATTGTGTACAAAATTCTCTGACATGATCTTGAAGATCTGAGTGTCCATCATACTTATCATATTTTGGCATTTCCACTCTTTTTGGGAATGATGGCATGTACAAGTCTTTGTCAAATGGAAAAGGACATAGGGCCTCCATGGAGAACTCCTTGGGTTCCTTTTCTTTCTCAAGTTTATTAAGTTTGACTTGCATGGTATGCATCTGTTTCATCATAGTTATGAGTGGAGTTTCTTCCTCATGCGTGATGATATCTTCAACATTAAAGTTGGGAGGAAGTTTAGCTCCTTGATGAGCTAATTGTAAAAAGTATGATTCTCTATCTTCTTTCAAGAAATGCTTCATCATTCTTTTGAAGTTATCATCATTTTGATATTGAGCAATTTCTTCAGGTGTGGGTTCTTGATCTATGCCATGTTTAGATTGAGCTCTTTGAGAGACAAATTTTGTCCCTGCTTGAGACATGGTAGGAGTTCTCCCTGGGATAGAGTGAGAAGGAGTTTGTTGATTACCTTCGTGAGTTGATGAAGGAGGAATGTAACCAGTTTTTAATCAAAAGTTGCCAAGACCATCATCTTCATAAAGACCAGAATTGTAGAGTTTCTCAAGAGTTGGGCCCTTAATAGTGGTTATAGGTAAGGTATGGGATGCTTCTCCAAATTTCTTGTGAGAGGAAGCTCTAGTTTCCACCATTAACCTTGGGTGAAGCAAAAGAATAAGATGAAGACAACTGAAGAACGAATTGATTCAAGAAGATCAAATGACGCAACCTTGTCAAGGTTTGATTGATTGAGGCTTAGATTGGACTTAGATGAAGGAGACTATGCCCTAGATGTATGGGTAGATTCCCAAAAGATAGCGGAGACAAGTTCACAACACTTAGTCATTTTGATGATAGATTGAAGATTGATAGTTATGACAAGGTTTTGACACAAGATGAAAAAGACTCAAATTGATTAAACAGAAGGTTGAATCAGATTCAAAAGACCACTTTAGGAAAATGATTGGATTCTCAGTAGTTACTACTCTGTTCCTGACACAGTGATTTATTTGATAGATTTAGGAAATAGGTTGAAAAAGCTGGGTATCTGGCAATTCTGACAACTTTCTAGCAATTTTTCAAAATTTCTCAAATGACTTTCGACAGGCTCGTATGACAGTGGATATAGCATGAAATGAAAATTGACAAACTCATACGACTATTGCAAAACTCGCACGACAGTTGATGAGAGGATTTTTGACTTTTTTGAATTGACTGGTAGCAAAACTCGTATGACAATACACGAGTTACCATACGACAATTTGGGGGTTCTGAAATGACAATAGCCAAAAGTCGTACAACTTTATGACTTTACAAGATGACTTTTGACTCCAGAAAGGTATTTGACATCAGATTTTGCAATTTTCCAAATTTTTGGTTTCAAATTGTTTGCAATTTTTACTGTCCAGATTTGAAGGTTATAGCAGATTCATTCATTTTCAATAACCAGATAGATAAGCAAGCACAGAAAATAGCAAGCAAGTGATTTCAAGCATGTCTGAAAATAATGAATAGGTGATAAAGCAACCCTGCGCATGAACAATCAAGTGACTAAATTGTGCTAATCCCTAGGAGTGCTAATAGTGTATGTTTGAAAAAGTTTTGCAATAACGCACATATTCCTAGAAAATGAAAATTTGGCCTCACTAGGGTTTTTAGTAATGGGTTGACTCTGCAACTTTTGTGATCTCAAGAGGGTGAGTGAATTTCAATCTAGGTGCACTGGGGTTTTGACACAGTCTGAGAACTTAATCTTCAGGATCTGCTAGGGAGATCTAATAGCCCAACAAGAGACCACACCTGTGAAGATTTCCTCCACAAGGACATTTATATAGTGGTTGTCACTACCACGATGAAAATGGCTATTACCGCTTGAGGTTCCATCAACATGGTTGACCCAATTAAGGGAATGTCCACTATGGTTAACCCTCTCTAAAGGTGACTCACAAAATATACCACATGGAGACTGGTTCCAGATTCAAGGATCTGAGTTTCTGGTACTACCCAAAAAGGGAGTAGAGCATAGTCCTCTAGCCTTTTCACTTTTAACCCAAACAAAGAAGACAAATTAATCCGACACGCTAAGACCAAGATTATCTCACAAAGATCTATGATGTCAACCACTCATGATCTATCAACCTCTCAAGAGAGAGAATGTATCAATCAGAAGTTGAAGACGCACAAATCTAGTAGAATGTGAGACGCTCTCAGTATCCTCCCTACCTACAAGGGTTCCTTCGTTGAGAAGAGTTTCATTGAAAACCCACTCTCTCAAGAACCACAAATAGTGTTCATAGGGCCTATTTACTATGTGTAACAAAGATGCTGAAAAACAAATCTATGTTCATTTTTATAGCCCAAAATGAAATATGTGATATGAAAGTAATAAAGGTCACACAAGCTTGACACGCAAGAGTTCTTTTTAATCCAAATCAAAATGTTATCAGCTAAAAAGATTATTTGAATTCCTCGCAATGCGCTTAGTAGATTCTTATTTGTTTTTAGCAATTTTCACGCTTTTTCCCAATCAAAATCAGCAGAAATCAATCAGAAACAACAAATTTCAATTGTTAATGTTAGCTGTTAGTCCAAATCTAGAAAACAAATTCGAAAAACTACCTAAAAAAGTGAAACAACAATTGAAACATGGCAATCAAACTCGTACGATAGTGGGTTATCTTCCAGACGACAGTCTAGAAACTCGTATGACACTGGGTACTTGATCATACAACAATCAAGATTCTGAAAAACACTATGATTTTGATGGTACGATCTTCAGTCAAATCAACTGTCGTATAACAGTGGGTATATCCTGGTATGAGTTTCTGATAAAACTCGTACGAAAATTGTATGGACATAAATAAAAAATCACAGCTTGGAATAGAAAATGACAAGATGATAGAAATTGATAGAAATTGAATGGAAACCCGTTTCAGGGCCCACGATGGGTGCCAAAAATGTGTGTGAAATTTGTACCTATCTATAGACACAACACTTCAGTAAAACATCAGAGGTTAGTAGAAATCAAAATCGGGCAGTGAAATGGAAACTAATCTAACCAGGCAATTTACTGCCTTCTAGTAGATGCAAGTATGTATTCTCAGATTATACTGAGATCAGTGACCTTGACGACACCTAAATGAAGGATTTGAATGCAAAATCTAGATATGAATTAGATGCAAATTAATCTATTTTTTTGGTTTTTCTGTGCAATAAGATGAAAAAATGATATGAAATCTAATCTATATGAAAAAATGATATGCAATATAATTAATCTAACAATGATATACTAAATATGAATGATCTCACAAAAGTTGTTGATTCACAAAAGAAGCTTCAATTCTTCAGATGTCAATTCGCCAACATAAGTTTGCAAATTCTAAGATATGATTATGAAGAGCTGACCCTTGATTTTATAGAAATCCAGGGCTTTGGGGATGCATGGAAAAAGCCATAAATCACTCAAATAAACTCAGGTTGATTTTTGAGTTATCAAAGAATAAAAGATAATTAACTCACAATAAATCATGCAAAAATAGCTTTTTGATTTAAATCAGAAGTTGAGATCAGCTTTCAACTCAAAATAGAGTTGAGCTTATTTTTAAAACAACTTGAATTGATTTTCTAACTTATAGTTTAATTGTTTTTTGGATGTGTATAATTAATATGAATTAAATAAATAAATAAAGTGATTTATCCTCAACTTAACTAATTTTAAAAATAAAACAATTGATTTATGGGTTAATCAATTATTAAATCAAACTTTTATTCAAAAACTATATTATTAAATTTGACAATTGACATTAATTAATTAAATAAGAATTTAATCAATTAATGATAGAAATTTTGATTTATTGTCAAAATAAAATAATACAATTTAGGAATAAATATAATTAAATCTAATTAAATAATTAGGTGGTAGTATTAAATCTAATTAATTAAATATTTATAATATTCAATTAATCAAAATTTAGGATAAATAGGATTTATCGCCAAATAATCATTAAATTAAAGATAATTAGGATAAATAGGAATATTCCCCGATGCAAAATTTATGATAATCAATTAAGATTCGATAATGTTTAGATGTGCCTTAGGTTAGGACTTCGATGTCGATTTCGTTCGATGTGTCGATATAGGAGGTTAATGAACCTATAGCCCATTTTTGGGGTATTACAAACATAAATGCGCAAGTTGGCCACAACAAGAACTAAAACTAAACCTGTCGGTGAGAAAAGATAACTGAGCATCAGACAAGCAACGCCAAGTGCCAGTGAAACAACCGACCACCCAAGAGATAACCAACCACACTTGGTAACCAAAGGAAACTGACCAACTACTGACCAACTTGGTCAAAGCAGGAATCGATCAACACAGGCAAACTCCAAATTATTTTTGGTGACACAGGATTGCCAAGGACTCAAGATTCTCCTGCATCATTATGTGAAGAATTTGGTAGATGATACACCATCTCCTAATCTCCCTAATCCTAATCCTATCCTTCCTAATCTAGATCCTAAACTTCCTAATCCTAATCCTATCCTTCATAATTTGATTCCTAACATTGCCGACATGCCTAATTCTCCATCTGCTATTCCCAGTTCTTCCCACACTTATGATGAGGCTCAAACTATGGTTCATGATACAGATGTGCAGGAATTATTGGATTTGCCTTCCCCTTCTTATCTGATCCATGATGATATTAAAGGGAAGAGAAAAACAACTTCTTCTAAACCTATTATTGTATTAGGAAGAGTCCCAAGAGATAACTGAGAGGGGGGGGGGTGAATCAATTGTCTACAAGATTCAATTCTTTATCCAAATTAGTATAGAATATTATTAAGCATAAACACAACAAGATAACACATAACACAACACTTGAATTTTGGTTACGGGGAAACCCAAAATAGGTAAAAACCCCGATGGGAATTAGCACCCACTATAAACTACACTAGAGTATAATGATCCCTGTTAGAAGATCTTACAACCCTGTTAGGAGTTTATCTTTACAATACATGAAGTAAAGTGACTTGGTCAAAGGTTGGACCTTGTTAGGAGTCTTTTATAAATAACCTTGTTAAAGGTGAGGACACACTGTTTGGGAGCACACTGCTCAAATGGTGAAGGCTGCAACCTTCTGCACAATAGATACACACAATATATGGATCTTGGTGAACTGTGAATTAGACTTGCTCTATTGATCAGTTCCAATGAATAGCATATACTCTACTTCTTCACATAGATTTTCATCTGATGATTGATATAGCTTTACTGGCCTAATACTTTCACACCTTCTTACTTTTCTTCCATAACCTTTTTTAGTGATCACAACTGATCGACTATAAGTAGCCTTCTCCAAAAGATATAATCAAGTCAGCCTGTTAGAACCTTATTGAAATCATATTAATGAAACAATACAACTCTTCAAAAACATCTCCAATGGCTATACTAAGCACGCAACACAAATAGGACCGCACAACCCAATATGAGTAGACACATCGCTTCACACTGTCGGCTCCACCAAATTAACTGAAACTTTACTCTCATGCTGAAATATGTTATGTGCTCTTAATCAAAAAATCTTAGCTCATAACCAAACACACATACCATAATGATAAGTGCAACTACATAAACAATATCAAAACTGTCGGCTCCACCAAATAATCTCCTCAAACTGTAACTGGCAAATAGAAACATCATAACTCAACCTCAACTACACAACTAACTCTGTGTCTATGAACACTGCTTCATTATTATGTCTACAACAGAAAAATAAATGCACAAGGCTCCATAGTAACCATGCTGTGAATTACATATAGAACTCTGCTTGCAACACTATTAGGAACACTGCCGATACAAACAACTGCACAACTAACTGCACTCAGAATCAACCTTTGCATCTATGATATCATGCTTATGACATATCCATACAACATATGCTCAAGGTTCTCTGCATAGAAATACAACATAAGCTACTTATCATATGTTGTCATCAATGATAAACATACAATCAACATATGCTTGCTAGAAAATCTCCAACAATCTCCCCCTTTGGTATTGATGGCAACATATGAAATGAAAATCACGATCAATACAATAACATTCTCCATTTCCTGAACAACATACTCCCCCACAAATGATTTATCCATCTATTGCTGAATGCTCTGAATATTTGCTGCTACATCTTCTTACTATATACTCCTTAGAATAGATCAACTGTTTTATTTTTCATGACTATATACTCCCCTTTAACATCAATGGAAAAGGGTGCCAAAAAAATAAAAATAAGCACATGTCCTACTCCTGAGGTAGAGTAGTCCACCATTCATCAGTCACTGAGGACTGATGCACTACTGCAAATTCTAATCAGATCCAGGGAAGGGAATTAATCCCAGCTTCTCCCTGAGATACTCAAATGTATCCTTCAGCAATGGCTTTGTGAATATGTCTGCTAACTATTCTTTAGTACTCACATAATCCAACTTTACTTCTTTCTCTGCAACTTTCTCTCTTAAAAAATGATATTTTATCTCAATTTGTTTTGTCTTTCCATGCATCACAAGGTTCTTTGACATATTGATAGTGCTAGTGTTGTCACAATGAATAACAATATGATAATCAATCTGGATTCCAAAATATTTTATCATCTGCTTGATCCAAACAATTGTAGAACAATTTAATGCTACTGCTACATACTCTGCTTCTGTTGTTGACTAAGAAATACAATTCTACTTCTTGCTTGTCCAAGTAACTAGTCCGTCTCCAAGAAATACTATTTCTCTTGAGGTGCTCTTTTTGTCATCAATGCAACCTACCCAATATGCATTTGTATACACATGAAGTTCTACATTCTCTGAGTTAGGATACCATAAACCATAGTCTATAGTTCCTTTCAAATATCTGAATATCCTCTTTACTACCATAAGATGACTTTGTTTAGGTTCAACTGTAAATCTTCCAACAATACCAACTGCATTAGAAATATGTGGTCTAGATTGAGTAAGATATATGATTTTACCAATCATAGACTTATATAGAGTCTTGTCTACTGTTGTAGAATCATCATTTTTTGAAAGCTTTCTTCCTGTTATCATAGGGGTGCTTACTAGCTTGCAATCATCCATCTTGAATTTATTCAATATCTCTTTCACATACTTAGAATGATTAATGAATATACCTTTGTCTGTCTGTTGCACATTCAATCCCAAAAAATACTTGATAGGTCCTCATTTCAAACTCGCTCTACATCTCTTTAGCAAAAATTGCACTAAGCTTGTCATTACCACCAAAAATAATGTCATCAACAAAAATAGGAACTAGTAATAATCCTTTAGGTGTTTCTCTTATGATTAAGTTACAATCTGTTGCTCCTTTCTTGAATCTGATCTTTGTCAAATAACCATCCAGCCTTTCATACCATGCTCTAGGGGCTTGCTTTAGACCATAAAGGGATTTCTTCAGTTTGCAAACCATATCAGGTTTGTCTGGTAAATTAAATCCTTTAGGCTGCTCTATGTAGACTTCTTCCTTCAATTCTCCATTCAGGAATGTTGACTTGACATCCATCTGATATACCTTAAAGTTTTTGAATTTTGCATAGGCTAGAAATAACTTTACAGCTTCCAATCTACTTACAAGGGAAAATGTATCAGAGTAATCAATTCCTTCTCTCTGCGCATATCCTTTACATACTAGTCTTGTTTTGTTTCTTACTACTGTACCTTCTTCATTCATCTTGTTTCTGAATATCCACTTGGTTCCAATCACATTTTTGTCACTAAGCCTGGAGATCAATTCCCATGTATCATTTTTAACTATATGATCTAATTATTGTTTCATTGCTTCATTCCAATCTAAATCATTACATGCATCTTCAACACTTGAAGGTTCAATTTGTGAAAGTAAACATACCGCTTCATCAACTGTTGAAATTTTTTCTTTTGATCTTGTCATAACTTTGCTGTTCTGATCTCCAATGATATCTTATTTTGAATGATATCTAGATGTGAATTTTGGAACATTAGGTGTGACTCTCTCATCTGTCTTATGTGATTCTTCTTCACTTAATTCAAGTTCACTGATTAATACATCAATGGTGTCAAATATTTCTTCAACATTTTTTTCTCTACTGATAGGTTTAGGTTCTTATTTGATCATATGTGCATAATCATATAATCTCTCTTGAATCATAAAATTTTAATAATATTTACATGTGCACTTTCAAAGATCTTCTTCAATCTCAAGTTGAAACATCTATAAGCTTTTCTTTTAGTAGAGTAACCAAGAAAAATACCTTCATCACTTCTTGCATCAAACTTACCAACACCATCATCTCTCTTGATGTAACACTTGCTTCCAAAGATTCTGAAGTGTTTTACTATAGGTACATTTCCAAACCATAGCTCATAGGGTGTCTTGTCTGCACCTAGCCTTAATTGAATTCTGTTGATAGTATAGATTGCAGTATTCATTGCTTCTCTCCAATAGGCATGTGGAACTTTTCCTTCAATCATGATAGTGCGCACTGTGTCAAGTATGATCCTATTTCTCCTTTCTATAATTCCATTCCACTGAGGGGTTCTAGGTGCACTTAACTATCTCTTTATCCCATGTTCTTCACAATACTCATAAAATTTATCAGAAGTGAATTCTCCTCCTCTATTTGATCTTAGACATTTTAACTTTAATCTAGACTCATTTTCAACTTTAGCTTTGAATATTTTGAACTTCTCAAATGCTTCAGATTTATCTCTTAAGAACACAACCCACATCATTCTAGAATAGTCATCAACAAAAAAAATAAAGTACCTTTCACCATAGTATGATCTTGTTTGAGTTGGTCCACATAGGTCCATATGCACTAGATCTAATTTTTTCTCTGCTAAATTCTGCTTGCTTCTGAATGATTTCTTTACATGCTTTCCCATCAAACATTCCTTGCACATTGTAGCAATTGGTCTTGCAATACTAGGGAGGTCTCTTACTACCTTTACATTTCTTATCTTTACTATATTGTCAAAATTGATGTGACATAGTCTTTTGTGCCATAACCAACTGTCATCTACTTTTGCAACAAAACAAATTGCTTATGAATTAAGCTGAAAACAATTACCTTTTGTTTTTGAACCTGATGCAATAATTACTCCTTTGTTATTAATGATGCACTTTTTGTTTTTGAATTCGAATTGATATCCTTTGTCAAGTAATTGTCCAACACCCAGTAAGTTATGCTTCAAACCATCAACATATAGAATATGATCAGTGTTGTTCTTTCCATCCAAAGTGATAGCTCCTCTACCTAAGATAGGTTTAGGAGTTTTGTCTCCAAATTTAACCACGCCGCCTTTGTACTTATCTAGATGTACAAATCTATCTTTGTCTCCTGTCATGTGATGTAAACAACCACTATTAATGATCCAGTTTGTTCTGATGTCTACTTGTGAAATTAATGCTATCTCTTATGCTTTCTTTTCATCTTCAATATCCATGTCATCAAACATTTTCTCCATATCTTTAATTGCAATAAATCCAATTTCATCTTCTACCCAATCTTCATCTGTCACTCCATCTTCAACATAGTAACATTCTTTTGTATACTTAGGCTTGAAATTAGTTTTGTACTTCTTGACTCTTGTAGGAAACTTAGATGCAAAATGACCAATCTTGTTACATGAAAAGCATTTAAATGGTAACTAACCTTCATATTTCCCTTTTCCTTTTCTTTCTTTCAAAGAAACCATAGCAATGAATTCTTCTAGTTCTTTATCATCATCTTCATCATCAAAATTACCAAAGGTTTTTCAAAGATTTCTTACCATGGATTGAGGCTTTAAATGTTGTTTCACTTTTAGGCTCTGTCTTCAATCTTGATATCTCAAATGCTGAAATCTTGTTGATTAAGGTCTCTCTTTTGAAGTCTTTTGAAAATGCATA
The DNA here is from genome assembly GCA_027943335.1 of Chamaecyparis obtusa. NCBI lineage: Eukaryota > Viridiplantae > Streptophyta > Pinopsida > Cupressales > Cupressaceae > Chamaecyparis > Chamaecyparis obtusa. Next base: position 875,723 of record BSBK01001045.1, on the reverse strand, counting down.
GTCTCATCTAGGATGTTTATCTTGTTCTCCTATTCTACTATCAGAGTAGTCTACATTAATTTGTCCATTATGTCTTCTTCTGAGATCTCTCCACCATTGTTTTTGATTCCTGCAACTGCTTCATTAATTATTTGATTATAGGTTCTGATGTTTTCCTCAGGTAGAATCTCCAAAGTATTATATCTTTTCTTCCATGTCTTTCTACTTGCATTCTTGGCTTGGATATCTCCTTCAAACATGTCTTCTAGATACTTCCATATTTTGTAGGCTTTATCTACTTTCTTGATCTCTGAAAACTCATTGGCAGATAAGGCATTGATAAGGGATTCTTTGGCAATTAAATTTTGAGTGAACATTTCTTTTTGTTTAATAGTTGCATCTTCTTTGGCAAGATGTTTTAGGGAGGGAACTTGAACATCTCGAGTAGCTACTTCAAAAATCTCAAAACCAATGCACTGCAAATGTGTTATCATTTTGTTCTTCCAGTCTAGATAATTCTCTCCATCAAACTTAGGAATTTCTTCTCTAAAGAACACCATCTGATCAACCTCAAGCTATTAAAATTTCTCTCTAAGGATCTTGGCTCTGATACCAATTGTTAGGAATAGTCCCAAGAGATAACTGAGAGGGGGGGGGGGGTGAATCAGTTATCTACAACATTCAATTCTTTATCCAAATTAGTATACAACAACATTAAGCATAAACACAACAAGATAACACTTAACACAACACCTGAATTTTGGTTATGAGGAAACCCAAAATAGGTAAAAACCTCGGTGGGAATTAGCACCCACTATAAACTGCACTAGAGTATAATGATACCTATTAGAAGATCTTACAACCATGTTAGGAGTTGATATTTACAATACATGAAGTACAGTGACCTGGTCAAAGGTTAGACCCTATTAGGAGTATTTTATAAATAACCTTGTTAAAGGTCAGGACACACTTTCCGAGAGCACACTACTCAAATGGTGAAGGCTGCAACCTTCTGCACAACAGATACACACTATTTATAGATCTTGGTGAATTGTGAATTAGAATTACCATCTTGATCAGTTCCAATGAATAGCATATACTCTCTAATTATTTACATAGATCTTCAACTGATGATTGATATAGCTTTACTGGCCTAATACTTTCACACCTTCTTACTTTGCTTCCATATCCTTGCTTAGCGATCACAACTGACTGGCTATAAGTAGCCTTCTCCAAAATATATAATCAAGTCAGCTTGTTAGAACCTTCTTGAAATCATATTAATGAAACAATACAACTCTTCAACAACATCTCCAATGGCTATACTAAGCACACAACACAAATAGGACCGCACAACCCTATATGAGTAGACGCATCGCTTCACACTATCGGCTCCACCAAATTAACTGAAACTTTACTCTCAAGCTGAAATATGTTATGCTCTCTTAACCAAACAATCTTAGCTCATAACCAAAAATGAAACCAAACATGCATACCATAATGATAAGCACAACTATAGAAACAATATAAACACTGTTGGCTCCACCAAATAATCTCCTCAAATTGTAATTGGCAAATAGAAATATCAATACTCAACTTCAACTGCAAAATTATTTCTGTGTCTATGAACATATCTTCATTATTATGTCTACAACACAAAAATAAACGTGGAAGGTTCCATAGTAACCATACTGTGAATTACATACAGAACTCTACTTGCGACACTATTAGGAACACTACTGAAATAAACAACTGCACAACTAACTGCACTCAGAATCAACCTTTGCATCTATGATATCATGATGATAACATATCCATATAACATATGCTCAAGGCTCTCTACATAGAATTACAACGCACGCTCCTTACCATATGTTGTCATCAATGATAAACATACAATCAACATAGGCTTGTTGGAAAATCTCCAACATACTCCACCTTATACAAACTTTTCTCATGATTAGAATAAATAATTACCTCCCGTAGAAGCTTTACAAGACATGTACACTACAGGATACAATATGATGGCTAAACAAGGTTATAAGGGTTTAGGGCCTTGTGTTAATGGATATGGTATTAAGTATCTAGTTCATATATCCCCTAAACAAGATGTGTGTGGATTTGGATTTCCGCTATCTCAATTTAAGGTGGTTGATTTTGATCGTCGCCCACATCTTCATGTTCTTCTTCCAACACCTACCTTAGATTACCCTAAGCTTTTGATTCTATGTTAGAGTTGGTGTGTGATCATATTGTGATGTTTAGGACCTATCTAGGATAAGTTTCCTATGATCACATCTCTATTGGTTTAGTGTTGTTCAAGTTTGGATTCATTTAGTGGTCGTGGGAAACATGTTTATTTCTTATTTGGACCAATCTTAGGGATTTATTGTGTAGTTTGTGATCATTTGGTTTTAATGTGTGTGATCGTGGGTCGTGGTTGTTGGAACTTGTGTGGACTTATATCTTGGATCGTGGATCCTTACGTTCCTTATGTGATCGATGTTTCACATTTTGGGTCCGGTTCTATATGGGTTTCCTGTTCTAATGGTTAAGTTGGTGAGATCTAGCTTGTGGTGGCGAGATTCATGGTTTGTGGTTGCTTGTGGTACTTTGTTTGATGTTCATGGCTAACCTCCTTGTATAATCACATGCTATGATATTCTTATTTGTTGATGTTTTATGGATTTAGGTCTTGACCTATATGTTTATAAATCATTTTCTTTATCTTCAAGATTTTGATCAGATTAGCTAACTTGTGGATGGAGATATTATTTATAAGTTGGGTTTTAGTTCTTGTTTAGGTAGTAAGGGGGATTAGAGAGAGGATAAATCTAAGGTTAGACAGATCAAAATTAGGATCTAAGTCTTGTCTTAATTGTATATGGACATAACCGGGAAAACCTGACAGTCTGAAATGCTTGATGTAATTTGATGTTACTTGATAATAAATCTATTATTATTTGGTTATATCTTTGTTGTTCTTTTCTTCTTTCTGTTGTGTTGACTCTTTTTGCAAGATTGGACATCTCCTTTGGAAACTTCTCTGGTCTTGACTGACACCATAACTTTCAAATTGAAATTAAAAAATGGGTCAAGTTAACCCTATTCCAAACAACCATTATGACCCAAGTCAAGTAAAAAAGTATTCACATTTCATGGTGTATTCAAAATAAACCCTAATTCATTGTGATAATATGGGACTCACTAAGGAATCATCTAGCTATGAAGAGAGAATGACACATTGCATTAGAACTTAGCATCAACATGACATGATTAGTTATATATGACTAGACATATTGCACTATTACTTTGTGTGCCATAAATCTTATCAAAATTGGGGGGCTTGGTATAAGGGGAAGGTCCTTGCTTAGTAATATTCCAAAGATTTTGTTTTCCTATTAAAGATAGTTCAAAATTACATCATATGAGATTTTTCAGTAATGTGTAAGAGGATCAAGAAAAAACTTTATGAGATCATAACAAAATGAAGGTAGCCTACGACATCCGTTTATATGTACTAGCATGAGGAATGAAAAATATCAATACTTGATAGAGTATATATAAATATATTAAGAATCTAAGTCATCATGCATCCCATTACCCTATAATATTGTTGCTTCCTTTGACCTTATTAGTATCAAATCTCCCAAAGGAGGGGTCAATATTTGGTTCAACAACAACATCCCATCTTTTAGTATTAGTTAGCACTAGAGCCTTGTTCTTATATCAATTCCTCTTTTGAGACTCCATCATATTTTAGAAATTGTTTAAATGCCTTTAGTTACTCCTAGTCCAACATGTCTTTGTAGGCATTAAAAACAAGTGTAGACTTGATATCAGATTTGTAAATTAGAACGACACACTCTTGAAGTAGAATCATTAACCTATTTTTAGGAATTTCCAATATAATAGACACTTGCAACATAATACAAAGTTAAGTGAGTTTGATATTACACTTAGTAAGATTCCTCCTTTTACCTTGAAAGACTTCCTCATTCCTCTTAGTTTGAAAAAACCAAAACACTTCTGAAAAGAGAACAAATCTGAAAGTATTCATTTTATCATCAAGAGACTCAATATAACCATCAAACACCTCAAACCAAGATAGTCCAAGGTGGGAATTCCAAATGATAGGGTGACCAAGAAACATAGACTAAATCAATTTGGAAAAACAAAATTAAAAAAAAAAATGCTCAATGGACTTTGTGACAGAGCACATAGAGCAAGAGAGGGGGGAAAGACCCATAGATGATAGAAAATCTCCAACCACAACCTTTTTAAGTAAAATAAGCCAACACAAATAGTTTTTTAAAGGTTCACAAGGTTGGTGCCAAAAATAGTTAAAGATAGAAGTCCACTTAGACTGTGGCCACTTAATATCTCAAGTCTCATTAATCCAATTCAGGATCTTTGAATCCTTTCCTAACATTTGATAAATCTATCTCATAAATATGTTTGCAAAAGTAGTTCCATCCTACCACTTCAATTGATCCAAAAACTACTTAGTATAAAAGATCTTCCCAGGGAAGAAAGAACTAGTCGCTTTGTGGATCAAAGTATAAGTCTTCTTCAGAGAGGAAGGAATACTAAACTTCACACAGAACTCTTCCAATGAACCAATACAATTAGTCACCTAGAGATCACTAATGGAGATAATACCCAAAGAATACCATAGCTTAATAGAACAACACTGAGTCAGAGTGAGAGGATTATTATTAAGCTTCACTCCCCACCATAATGATCTATCCATAACCGAATAAGTGGATCCATGCCTTCTTGGAGAAATTCTATCAATATTCTTTCTAATTTTTTCACCTAGTAGTTAAAAAAAAGCCAAGTAGATGAATAATAGATAGCATGTGAGGCCAAAAATTTCTAAACAACTTGAACTATACCAAACAAAGACATGAGATGATTTTTTCACTTTAGGTGTTTCCTTTCCACCTTTGCAAAGATCCATTCCCACATATCTTTTGTGGAGGGGCTAATGGAAAATGGGATACCTAGATATATGGTTATCTTGGTAGGACCAACCCAACCCCATCCTTTTCATGCTAGCCACATTGGAGAAGTATATAACCATCCAATCATAGTAGATTTATGAGGGGCCAGTTTAGCCTTAGAGGCTACACAAAAAAATTGAAGTCTATCCATAATGTTGTCAAAATTACCCACTTCAAGTTCCGGAAACAAGGCAGTGTCATCAACAAATTGTGCATTCAATAAGAAGTCATTATTAGGGAGTCATATACCTCTCATTGGTGGCCCTAATTCAGAGCATCTAAAAATATATTATAGGGAATCCACAATAATCAAACACAAAGGAGGAGCAGTGGAACACCCCTGCCTAATTGAGAGTGTTAGCTGAATAGGTTTAGAAATCCTACCATTTACATTAATAATAGTAGAAGAGTTCTTAAATATAATTTCAAGCCACCTACAAAAATATGGGAAAACCTATGGGCTCAAAGCATCCCAATTACAAAGGGCCACTCACTTCAATCATACACCTTCTCAAAGTCCAAGAGTATCATAAAAACATTTTTTCCATTCTCCTTGGACCAATGCATGGCCTCCTAGCTAATAACCAGATTCTCCAAAATATATCTTCCGTTAATGAAGCATGTTTGTGTGGCTGACATAATCCTCCCCAATATATTGTAAGTCTTTTTGCAAGAGTCTTGGAAATAATATTATGGGAGAGGTTAAGTAAGGTGATTTGCCTCTAGTTCTTAAACTATGTCCTATCACCATCCTTGGGAATAAGCTTGATCACTCCTTTATCAATATTATTCCCAAAAGATTCCCTAAAGTAGGCCTCACTGTATAGCTCAAGAAGCTCCAGATTGATCTAGTTAACATTCTTCTTATAAAACATGGATGATAGTCCAACAAGGCCTACAAATTTTCCATTAGCCATGAACCTTATTATATCCTAAATTTATGTTACATAAATCTCCATAGATAGAGTTATGGCATCCTCATGAGAGATTTTTCTTTGGGATCAATTTAAAGCATTTATCCATCTTATCAAAATTATCACTAATGTGCTTAAAAGTGAATAGGTTTTTATAGAACTCATAAAAAGCCATTTTGATCTCCTAAGGGTCCTTAGAAATCCCATTTTTCAGGTTAATTTCCTCAATCCTTTCCTTTTTTTATTAATCCTAAGAAGGTTAAAGAAGTAGTTAGTTCCTTTATCTCCTTTTAACCAGTATATTTTAGCTCTGATACTCTAACTCCTAAATCTGAAGTTCTTAATTTTGTTGAGTTCCATCTTGGTTTTGGTCAATTCACCTTCTAAGACATTATCTAACCCTTTTGTTTGTAGGAGTCCTTCCACACCATTAGGTCTCATCTGAAGGGAATCTTCTAACCTATTCCTCTCCATAGCCTTAGTTTCTCCAATAAATGGAAACATCTTTCTCCATAAATCTGTATGGGAGTCCCACGTTTCTATAGGCCCTACCTCATTATTGTAGAGTTTTGAGAGGCAAGTGACCATTCTAATGGAAAGAAAAGTATCATAATCCTCGAGGAGGGAGGTATTAAGTTTAAACACGTTATTAACTTGACCCCTCTATATAGGAGGCATGGAGCTCTCAATATTGATCACAAAAGAGATGGGTGAGTGGTTAAATATGGTCGTTGGGATCACCACAACCAGGTTACTATCACAACCAAAGGAAACAAAAGTAGGATCAACATAGATCCTATCCAGTTTGTAATATATCCTTTGTTTAGTAGCTTGGTTATTGCACCATGTAAACTAAATGCCCTTGAACACCTCTTTCTTGCTCTCAAATGGATCAACCAGATTTATTCTCATCTTGCATTTGGACCAAAAGAACTGTTCATTACCTTCTCAAGCATGCTTAATCCTCCCCGATTTATCTTCTCTGTACTCTATCATATTGAAGTCACCTGTGAGGATCCAATGAGCTTTGGGAAGGGAATTGGATTTCCAGTCCTAAAGAGCATCTCTCTCTCTCTCTCTCTCTCTCTCTTTATAGTCATTAGGGGCATAAATGTTGCATATGCCAATTTCAACCCCTTGACACTTCAACATCAACCAAGATGCCCTGTTGCAAGGAGAGACACCCGATCCTTCAATTTTGTCAACCAATCTCGGGCCTACCAATAGTGCAGCCTCTCCTTTACCTCTTTCTGCATGATTAGTGAAAATGCATCTAGCCTGGTTCCAAATAGATTTAAGAGTGGTAGTAGCTTGGAATCCAACCATCTTGACCTCCTGAATGCATATGATATCCTTTTTCACAAGTTTATTGCACCAATCTTTGACCAAAATTTTATCTCTTTCATTTCCAACCCTCTCACATTCCAAATAGAACAAGATTCAAAGTCATTTATTAGATTGAGGGGGGGATTTATGATTCTTATATAGTCTATTGAAGCAATTTGGTATATCACCTCCTTTTTCAGGAGTGCTTTAATCTGAATTTGTATGAGAAATGAACTTTCGGTTTGAGGTTTTACTCTTCTTTTTTTAGTATCCTTCACAAAAGGTAGGTTGTCACCGTTCTGGTAGGCATCACCCATATCAAATTCCAAGTTGACAAGGGAAAGTTCCTTTCCAAAAACTTCATTAGGAGGTACCTCATTCACTAGAGGACCATTATTCTGAAGGGTTTTTTTTTAAGCTTCTTGAAAAGTTCTTCTCTCTCATTAATAGTAGCAAGGGCTAGATATTGTGCATTATCCTTTCTCGGCCCATCATCTCCATTAGGGGTCTCAGAGTGAGACTTGTCTTGGGGATTGTTTTTAACCTTAGAGAACATCAGAATAACTTATAATTCATCCTCAAATAGATGATTATATAGATAAATACTATAGTTTTTTCGAATAGCCTCTCCCTCAAAAGAATACTTAATACCTTCAAAATCATTAGAAAGAGGGACACTCTTTTTAGAGGGCATATTATCTATATTCTGAAACTTTGTCACTCAAGTGACATTATCTGCATTGGGTTTATTCCACTGGGAGGGATTGGATTAGGTATTACATTAAAAGACCCATTTTGTGGCTTTAATAACAAAGGGAATTCTCTCCTGGTGTGACCATTCCTTTTGAAATGAAAATATGTATTAAGATTATCGAGAATAGTGATATCCCAACATAATGTTTCATCTTCAATACTCAAAGAAATTTTACCTAGGATTTCAATTTTCAAGTTTAATGCAATTAAAACCCTAGCATTCAAATGAGGAAGGGTAACCCTGGACTCCTCAATTTGAAGAATATTTTCCATAGGTTTTGAAATATGAGACAAAAATGACCAATACTCCGCAGGAAATCCTTTAATTTCCAACTAGTTTGGGGCATATCATGGAATAGCTTGTTCCATGTACTCTTTGGGCAACCATAGAAATGACTTGAATAAAGATTGACCCACATTTCGAAAGACCTTTTTTAGGACTCGCTCTTGCATACTATGTATTTTGAAAACCACAATAAATAGTCCTTTATGCATTATTCTACAAAAATCAACATAAATGCCAAGTTTTCACCCCAAACATTATTCATCCCTCATAAAAAAACTTTTGAGACGACAAAGATTTAGAGTCCATACAGAAAAAATATAGCTACATTATTTAATCTATTCTGTTCTCTTTTAATGTCTTTCAACATATCTTCCATAGGAGCAATTGAGAGAACTTTAAGAGTAGACAGAGTCTTATCGCCTTCTCCCCCTTCAGGTTCTCTACCTTGGACGATGCCTCTATCTCGAAATCCATGTTTTTCAGCCCCCATTAATCCATCTGGTCCCATTCCATTGAATTCCAAGACTCCTTCATTAAATATAGTGGATGATGGGAACTTTATCTTACCTTCTTCTGCAGATAAAACCAATTTATATGTTTTTTTTTATCAACTTTCTTCCTCTGAAATCTCAATTCCCACCCTCTTAATTTATTCAAAATTGGTATCCCCATCTCTCTTTGGGATATTAGTATCCTCCATAAAGTCCCACGCATGAAATTAAAGAGCCTGAGGACTCAAGAGATGAAGCCATGAAAGTTGGTAGAAAACAAAAAGGCCAATAACTAGGGCAGGGAAAAATTAAGGCACAAGCAAAATAGAAACAGACATAAAAAAGCAAGACTAAAAGAATAACCAAACCACTTGTGCACAAAAATTGAGATGAAGCTAAAGCAGATGCCAACGTGGCCAAGATGAAGAAGGAACAAAGGGATACATAAGTAGGTACAAACTCCAAGGCGAGGATGTATCACCTCCTAGAGAACACCCACCAAACTGCTCAAAGATTTTCACTCATCATCTAAGCTTCCAAAGATGTTTGATAATATAGTTGGTAATTTATTGCAATTCTTGACATCAAGATGTACACAAATTTGAAGAGCGGAACCTACTAGATATAATGTACATGTTAGAATTCAAATATGAAAACAAGGTTCAAATATGCAAGTGCAAAATTATCTAGAGCGAAGCACAAAGATTTCAATAGTTGAATATTGATCTTCTAACAAGATTTCAAACCACAATATATCAAAAATTTAATTAATACTTTTCATAACTAGATACATCAACTGTTGGACTAAGTATGGAAATGTAAGTACTGAGAGGGGAGGGGTAAATCCGTACTTCAAAATACTTTTAACTATCTTTCTTAACCATTTACCAAATTCATAACTTTGCATGCATCATATAAAACATATAAAATATCAACATAAAATATAACTCATAACACATTCATTTTGGTATCGTCAAAATTCTTGTTAGAGGATAAAAACTATGGTGGGGATGAAACCCACAAAACTTCACTACTGTAGTAAAAAGTCTTCTCAATTAGAGCTACACTATTAGCTATTTCTGGTAGCTTACCTTGTTAAGAGTCTAAAGACTAGTTAAGTCTACCTTGCTAAAGAATTTTATAATTTTGATCTAAGAATTGTACCCAGTTAAAGGGTTTACAATATAAGATCTATTAGGATTTTCTCAGTTAAGAGAATTTATAATTATGATTACAAACTTAATCAATAACATATATGTCTATAGTACTTGCATCAATCATATGCTTATCAAACTTAATGTGCTCATTAACTGATTACCTCATATTGTGCTTCACTCACAATATCAATTGTGTACTTGGTAGATTCAACTCTGAATCACAATTACACTCTCCTCTTTACTGCTTTGTTACTCGGTGGCTTCTCTGCTCATTACCTTCTCTCTGTAATCTCTTTTTCACATTTGCACATTACATTCATCTCACATGCATACTAATATTCTTACTTAGATCCAATTTATATACAATTCTAGAAGTGATGGAAATTTTCTAGAATCATCTCCTTAAGCGATGCTAGAATTGGTTACTCCTCCAATGCATATATCATACTTAATTATTATTGGTGGATCTCACCTTGTAATCACACATAATCATCATGTTTAAATCTCCAACACTCTATCAGACAATATCCTTGAGATTTGTAAACCATTTTTTGCTTGATGTCCAGATTCAATGTATCTGTAGATTCTCCTTGAGTCAGCCTGTCATGCTCGGCAATACATTTTTCTTTGTTTCTTGATAACTATATAATCTCTTAGTTTGGTGGATGTTTAAGCTTGGTACAACTTAGTGTTTGGTGCTCATTTCTACCTTGTTCAGTGACTAAAATTCCTTTTCCTTTATCGAAAACTGTCTTTTCTTTATTTCCTTTTACCAAATAGCTTGTTTCTCTTACTGACTTGACTTTCCTTCATTACCAAATGACTTTGACAATCATTTAGACTTCATCATAACTAATGACAACATAATAACCCTTAGGAGTATTTATCTCGCCCTTTGGCATTAGTTTGGTATCTTTGTTAAAAACCTTCAAAGTCATCGAAGTTTTGTCCTTAGCAAAATTAGCAAAATTAATCATCTATCCATATCTTGGTAATATGTCTTTACTTATTAATCCCCCTATAGTAATACTTCTCATATATTATCCATCCATCCTTCTTTACATATCATCCTCTATCTATTATCCTCATATGATATTTCCACCTTTACATTAGTATAATATCCTCCTATAATATCCCCATTTTTTAACAAAAATACCAAAAATAGTAACTTATTGCTTATCCAGTGGAGGGATTTTGGAAAAAAATAGATTTGTATCTGTCTTGTGCATCCATCAGTGATGCCTTCCATGAATCCTTTAGTTTCTGCAACACTATTATTTTCTCACTGATATCAATTGTTAAACTAACCATACTATCCATATCACTTACATTTGGTGTGCTTACCAAATCTTTTGCCTTATGTACATTTTTCTATAATGATTCAATATGGGGTATCAAAAATGTTTGGAGCTCTAGAATATCCATTTTGATCTTATTTTCTTCTTTTCTCAACTCATGTTGCACTCTCATTAAGTGCCTCAACTTTTGATAATACACTTGGAAAGAATTAGGCTTGGTTGATACTTTAGCTAACTGCCTAGTTAGCTCCTTTTCCACATTATCATCTTTGTCCTTAATGTCCTTGGTGAAATTTGAAATCAAACAAATATGTTGAAATAATAAAAGAACATCTTTCAACTCTTTCTCCAATTTGGTAACCAATTTAGACAGACTTACCTAGTCTAGTGCAACTGATTGAAGTAATTCTTCAAAAACTATAGTCTCCATCTACTTCTTGTGAACTTGCATTAAGTACTTTGAGGTCTCGAGGTACCAAGTTGGTTTATTTGGTTCACCATTTTACGTAGTTGGCCATATATATCTCCCTTTTCATTAATGTTAGCCTTTGGTACAATTTCATTCAATATGTCTTTGACAGTTTCCAAAACATCAATCTTCTGCTTCTTTGCAATCAATTTTATCTTGAAGTTTTTTTCTCTTCAATAGGTCTCCGAACTCAGATAGTTCTTTGAGGCTCATAGTTGAAATATCAACCTTAAGAATAATGATAGGTTGGCTTAAATCAACCTCTTTTTTATGCTTCCTCTTCTTGGACTTTCCCTTCTTTGTAGATGCCTTCTTTGCATTAGACTGTGCAGTAGTGGTGTCATCAATTTTCTCTTCTTTTTCCTCTTTCTCTTCTTGATTCTTTTCCTCCTTCTCTTGTTCCTCTTCTTTCTTTTCTTCATTTGTGTCCTTTTTCTTTTCTTGTTCAACTATCTCAATAGGAGTTACCAAATCAGTGGTTTCTTTTTGTTCACTTTCCTTTCCTTGGTTAATGGGGGCATCACCATCTGTTGGAACATCTTTTGTTAGTTTTGAGATCAATTCTTCAATCTCAAGGAAATTCATTATCTGCTTAATTACATGATCATCTTCCATTGATCTTGCATTTGTAGAATCATCTATGTTCATTTCTTCAATTTCTTTAGCCTCAGTTGCCATTATATCTTCATCATCTTTTATTTCCCCTGTAGGGTCTTGATCTGTGATATCCTCAATGATAACTTCATCTTTATCAGTTGTCAAGTCAATTGGATTTGACTTTCCTATTTTCTCTTTGATCTCTTCATTAGTCAGTTGATCAAAAGAGAAAACCTTTCTCCAAATATCATCAGTCTCATTTTGTATTTCTAACTTACCGACCATAAATTTTAGTGCTCTACTCTTCACTAAGAATTTTTTTGAGTATTCTTGTAAAGTATCTTTGATTCCTCTTTTAGACAGGTCTAGTACAATAATAGCCAAGGATCTCTCCCTCATTTTCTTCTAAGCTACTAGAGTATATTTCTATCTAGCATCAATCTTTTGATATATCTCATCTTCCATTTTTGGGGCTACTTCAACTAGCGTAGTTCTAAATTTGTGTAAGGTAAACACAATAGCCTCTTCAATTTTTTCTTTTTCTTCAGCATTCCTTTTCTCATATTTGAGATGTTTCAGTCTTGAGTATCCTCCATATTTCTTGAGTGTTTTGAGAGATTCATCAAGGTCTTTAAATTTTGGTGCCTAATTTTGAACAACCTTGAATTGTGAAATATCCTCAGATTCGGTTTCACTATCTTCCTTTAGTCTCAATTTTCTCCTAGACCTTCCAGTGGATTTCTTCTCTCTTGAGTATGTTTTAGTCTTTGTCGATTCAATTTCTTCTTTATTTTTCTTTGTTGATGTGGAGGAAGACCTTGTCAGTGGTCTTACACTAATTAGACTAGGGGTTTCCTTCTTCATTCTTATCTTCTTCCCCTTAACCTCTGATGGTTTAGCTACATCTTCTTCAATAGGGATTCCCAAATTTTCTAACAAGTTACTAATCATTCTTTTGTTCTTCCTTAAAGCCTTAGGTATCAATATACCCAGTTTTCTCTTATCCTTCACTTCCTCATAAGTGCCATACTGAGTGGCCCTTCTATCAACTAGTTTCTCTAGTAGTCCTTTAATCTATATAAAAGTGACATCTATATCCATTTCATATCCCATAGGTGGTAGCCACATGGTTCTTGGCTCCAAATCTCTTACTATACAAGTATCTGTATCTACCTCAAAACATATTTCATCCTTACTATTCCACAAGCTAGGGTGAAATCCTGAACCTCTTATGCATCTTAGTTTGAAATTTGGCAAAATAGTCATTCATCACCATGTAAAAATTCTCTCCTATGCTTTGAATAAATTCATTGATTTGATAAATAATCGGTTTATCTGCATTCCACACTACTTCACCAATTGTAGGAAAGAAGTTCTAAAAGTAGAAAAATATGCATACCAGTAAGGATCTGAACTTCAGTGTATTTTTTTTTTTGCCTTCCTGATTGTGTTCATATTCTCATCCAGTTGCTTCAACAAGATCTCACATAGATCTATCTTCATGTTTTTATTCACATTCTTGTAAGCAATATCAACTACTCCACAGGGCACATTGTCTACCCGAGATGACTGGAAGATTTAGTAGGATATGATGTTGCTTGCGAATCTTAGCTTGGAATCATCAATAGTAGATAATTTCAGACCTCTACCATCCCATTTAGCTTGTGTAATCTCACAATTTATTCTTGTTTGTTTGTTTGTATGCCCTCGGTCTGTCACCGATCGGATATCCAGTGACAATGTGAAGTACATCTTTAGTGATCTTCACCGGTGCATCGAGCCATATGAACTGATCATGTACTCATATTAGAACCATTCTCATCCATTCCTGTTTAAAAACTATCGGTACATCCATAGCATGGACCAAACCCTTGGTTTCCAGATGTGTGTGATCATCTTTCAATTTTTCATTAACACACAGATTCCTATAAGATGTATGAATTTCCTCTTGGCAGATGTCTTCAATTTTGTAGTGTATGAAGGTGTGAACGTATTCAATAAGAATGACTCTCTATGGTATTAAAGATAGGGCTCCAGATTTGTCAACTTTAGTAGCAACGACATGTGACAACTTGTATTTTGGATTAACAGGGTCAATCTTCTTCACAACAATGAGTTTTTGAACTTTGGGTGCCATTAGATTCTCATAAATGATCTTTAACTGATAGGGTTTCACTCAAATAACAACTCGATTATTCTAACATAGCTCGCAAAATACTAGAAATACCTTGAATATGTTTGACAATGCTTGGAATTGCTCGAATGATCGCTTGAATTCGCTCGGTAGTCTCTTCTCTGCTAAATGCTTCAAATGCTCATGAAAGTGTAAGGTGAAAATAAAATAACCTGACCTCTATTTATAGTTTTTTCTCGATTAGGGCTTCCAATGGCTATAATATTTTCATTAAAAGCTTCTTATCGATTCCCTTTTCACCGATTACTAAATACACTTTCTTTCACCGGATGGAACAAAATAACTCACACTCTTTACCGATCAAAATATGAAATGTCAACTTCACAACTTATATCCAAATTCATCTTAATATGTTAATACATGAATCTTTGCACAAATTATAGGAACTGATTTAAGATAGAATTTAGGTTATCAGCTTCTACACATACCTTTGACTGATCAAGTGAAGATAGGTGCACCCGATCCAAAGGATGTGGTTCCATCAGTTGTTCCAAGCTTAGTTCCATCATCTTGAGACTTCCTTCTCCAAGTCTTATTCATTTGATCTCTTATCTCATCAATATTAACTTGAGCATTTTCATTCGGTTGTTCCTCGGTTGGGGCTTTACCTCGGTACCTAGAGTCTTTGGCTAGGTGACTAACCTTGTGACAATGAAAATAATCCATTCTAGAGTTTCTCCATGACCTTGTATTGTTCATACCATGCATCTGAAAGCAAGTTGTAGCTATGTGACCAAATCTCCCACATATAGTACAAGTAATTCTTGTATTGTAGTCCCGTGGTATAGTTAATCCTTGTCAGCTATTTGCAACATTCTATTAGTTAGGGATCCATTTCACATTCTTTTCAGATTTGTGACCATATCTATTGCAATTGTTATAGTATCCATTGAAGCTTGGCTTCCTTGAATTGCTAGCAACCTTTGATCTACACTCAAATACTTTGTGACCATACTTACTGCAATTGTAACAATGACCATTAAAATTAGGAGTACTTGATGGATTACCTTTTTTGCTCCTGTGGACATTAGCTGTGTGTCCTGGTTTCCCACAATGATAGGAAGTAGACTTCTTTGTCTTCGGTGGGATATCATCATTATCTCAATTGGTTGCTTGTTTAGAGGACTCACCCTTCTTAGTTGTATTGTTTGCATTATATCCAAGTCCAAAAGTATCCCTCAGTTGTCTCTGACCTCTTAGTTGTTCATCCAATATCCTTAGTTATTCTTCATTCCTTTTCAAGACTTCATTAGCATCTTTTTCAGATTTTAGTTCATTCCTTAGATGTTCATTCTCAGATCTCAGCTCAACAATCTCTCCAACTTTCCTTACAACTTCTTGATTTGTTTCGGCTAGTTGATCTGTCAAGTTGTAGTGAATTTGTGTCAACCTTAGTATTTCCCCATCTTTCTCATTCAACCTTGCACTGATTTGTCTTCTCTCATCTTCAACCATTCTTTTGTCATCTTCAACTTTTCCTTTTTTTTCTAAGACTTCACAAATCCTTACTTATTGAGCTTCTTGTTCTCTTTTTAGTGCTTTTACCTGATCAATTAGGTTTTTGTTCTTTTTTGTCAGTTCTGATAGTGCAGCTTCAGATTCATCAGACATACTTCCTTCTGATAGTTCTTCAAGTTCTTCAACCTGATCTTGAGTGTCCTTCAATTGATGTGCTAGCTCCTTTCTCTTGTTGATTGAATGTTTCAGTTTTCTCCTCAATTCATCAATCTTCTCATTATCCATCCTCAGTTCCATGTCCAAGTTATCAATCACCCTTTCATACTTATAGCTTTCCATCTCTTCAGATCTTTCCTCTCAAGTTCTTAAACTTCTAGATAAGAGACTTAGCTCTGATACCAATTGTTAGACTAAGTATGGAAAGGTAAGTATTGAGAGGGGAGGGGTGAATCAGTACTTCAAAACACTTTTAACTATCTTTCTTAACCATTTACCAAATTCATAACTTTGCATGCATCACATAAAACATATAAAACATCAACATAAATTATAACTCATAATACATTCATTTTGGTGCTGCGGAAATTCTTGTTAGATGATAAATACTACGGTGGGGATGACACCCACAAAACTTCACTACTACAGTAAAAAGTTTGCTCAGTTAGAGCTACACTGTTAGCTATTTCTGATAGCTTACCCTGTTAAGAGTATTAACCATGTTAAGAGTCTAAAGACTAGTTAAGTCTACCTTGCTAAATGATTTTACAATTCTAATTTAAGAACTGTACTCAGTTAAAGGATTTACAATGTAAGATCTGTTAGGATATTCTCATTTAAGAGACTTTACAATTATGATTACAAACTTAATTAGTAACATATATGTTTGTAATACTTGCATCAATCATATGCTTATCAGACTCAATGTGCTCATTAACTGATTACTTCATACTATGCTTCACTCACAATATCAATTTTGTACTCGGCATATTCAACTTTGAATCACAATTACACTCTCCTCTTTACTACTCTGTTGCTCGGTGGCTTCTCTGCTCATAACCTTCTCTCCACAATCTCTACTTCACATTCACACATTACATTCATCTCACATGTATACTAATCTTCTCACTTAGATCCAATTTATATACAATTCTAGAATCGGTGGAAATGTTCTAGAATCATCTCCTTAAGCAGTGCTAGCATTGGTTACTCCTCCAATGCATATATCATACTTAATTTTTATTGGTGGATCTCACCTTGTAATCACACATAATCATCATGTTTAAATCTCCAATGCTCTGTTAGACAATATCATCGAGATTTGTAAACCATTTTTTTGCTTGTGTCTAGATTCAATGTATCTATAGATTCTCCTTGTGTCGGTCTGTCATGCTCGATAATACGTTTGCCTTTGTTGGTGGGTACCTGTATCATCTCTCGGTTCAGTGGATGTTGTAGCTCGGTACAACTTGGTGTTCGGTGCTTAGTTCTATCTTGTTCGGTGACTAAACTTCCTTTGTCTTCATCAAAAACTCCCTTTCTTTTATTTTCTTTTACCGAATAGTTTGTTGCTCTTACCACCTTTACTTTCCTTCGTTACCGAATAACTTTGACAATCATTAAGTCTTCATCATAACTAATGACAACAAAATAACTCTTAGAAATATCAATCAACATAAATATAAAATTAAATA
This sequence comes from Chamaecyparis obtusa, assembly GCA_027943335.1. Lineage (NCBI taxonomy): Eukaryota > Viridiplantae > Streptophyta > Pinopsida > Cupressales > Cupressaceae > Chamaecyparis > Chamaecyparis obtusa. The sequence continues at coordinate 858,104 of BSBK01001045.1, read as the reverse complement.
TCTTAATTTTGTTAATTTTTATAAACATTTATAAAATATTACTATATCTAAATTAGTTCCAATTCTATATCTAAATTAAATATACTTTTATTAAAAAAATAAAAATTGTAAATCAGTACCTACGTGTTACATTTAACTGATTTTAAAACATTTATATAAATAATAATATTCACTATTATCCTAATATACACTCTTCCATGTTGAAGCCACCCAATGTACCCTACAATTGTAATATTTATTATGACTAAATAATTGATAATAATTTACAACTAGAATATTAAGCAGTCACCTTCGTTCTAAAACGTAAGCCTAAAGGGTCAAGTCCACAACAATGTCAGCAATGATGTCACAGCTACACTCCTCCGTTAACATATGTTCCCAGTAGTCCTTGTAGCAAGGAGGGAGACATTAAAATATTACGAAGGTCATCTTCAAATGAGTTGTTTGTCCTTATTTATTTTTCATTAATATACACTAAACAACGATACATTTTCCTTTTACACTCAAGCTAATACATAATTAAAAATTGTAGTTTCAAGGTAATATACGCCCTAAAATTGTAAGGCAATACCTTTATGCTTGTCAATGCCCTGTGGAAACCAGATATCTCCTGCATTACATGAATTTTATGCAAGTTGAACATTAAATTGATACAAAACCCATTTCAAATCTTTTAAGTAAAGTATATCATATGTTGATATAATTGCTTTCAATTTCATATCCAGAGTTGATTTCCATGCCAAGATTGTCAAATCTGAATGTAAATTGTATGTCCAGTTATGCTGGCAAAACAAGCACCAATAATGGCATAAAATAACAGTATGTTCTAACCAACAAAATTGTTGGTTTGTTAAGCATCTTTTCAATAGCATATATTGAGTTCTACATCAATGAACAAGTGTGCACAACGCAACTCAGATTCAGTAATATATGCTTGCCAACACTTTTAATCAGAGGTCCACATACATTTCTTTGGACCATCTGTCATGGAAATGGCTCATTCATGAGTCCATCTTTAGATCAGTATATAACTTAAGGAATAGCTAGTATATATTACTGATTGCAGTAGGATAAACTACTCTGGTTTACATACAGAATACATCTCGAATTTGATTTGGATGGCCTCTTAAATTAGAAGAGTCACTCTATGCATTGGTGGGTGAATCAGTAAAAAATATACAAACAGAAAGAAATATAATGATGATAATAAACAATATTAAGTAAATTGTGGAGAAGTATCAAATGACTTCCTGCGAACTAACAGGCAGGTTATTTTGGTAGGATGTCCAAAAGTTTTGTTCAGTGTGCAAAGCACATAATCTGGCTTGTGTAAGGTGAGATTCAACTGGTCTTCTCCCACTGTAAGCTCTGTTGCATCCAAGAGCACATGCCAACTACTTCTGTGGGCTTCTGAAACCCAGTGCAAGGAATACCTAATCCCTTTAGCTTCTGCAGGATAAGCAAACAATCCCTTGGGTGAATGTTTGCATTTTCTCCTGAAATACTGGCTAAGCATTGAGCCTGCTATCCTCAGATTCAACCAGCTTGCAGGAGTAGGAATAGCCTTGGCATCCTTATAGGTTGCAAATTCACGGATGCAATCTACATCCTCTTCCAAAACAGTCATGTAGAAATTGCCCCTGAAAAAAGGGTAGCTCTCACCTACTAACATTAGGGCTTCTTTGTGACCTGGTGTAAAGACCACCATATAATCATTATCTGTCAATCCACAGTGCCTGAGTACTCTGTTTCTGGCATGAATCTCTGGTATTGATATGGAGCTTTCAGGAAAGGAGGCCTTCTTTGTGAGTATGTCCAGGAGCCTTGAAGGCTCCAATTGGGTTTTGCCCAGATCAGGGAGATTGTTTCCAAAGGATGGAGAAAGGTCCCTAGGTTTCTAGGGGATTTGCGCCTGTCATCAGACATGGATCCATCATCTGAACTGGGTGTTGTTGGCATGGAAAGATTGTGGCTATTCTCAACAACCCATCCTTCATATTGATCTGGATAACGAGCCAATACATACTGCTCCACATACTTCATTTCTGATGGAGTGATAGGACCAGACCACCTCAAGTCCAATCCATGCAGGGAAGACATGGCCTCTGCAACTATGTGTGGTGGTATTATACATCTCTTTGGCTGCAAACAAAAAGTATAGTCAGAACCCATGTATTTTCTTTTCACTAATCAATCAGACAAAGATACAGATGGTTTTTATGTGGGCTTACTGCTACAATCAGGCTGTTGCTTGCTCTTTCCACCACCTCCGGTCTCCGATCCAACTGCAAATGTAAAAGAAATCAACAATTTATCACTTATATGCATTTGACTAATGTCCTCTGATCATCACTTAGTAGTCACTTATAAGTTCAGATCTGATCTTTACTAATAAAGTCCAGTTAGGATATTTTCCACACTCAATTTATTCATTTCCATGAATAGGTCAATATAAGAACGTTGGGAGTAGTGTATACAAGGCAGGCTTCACGCCTCAGGTGATCAATGTCTGAATATTCTCAATATTTTTATTCAATACTTCCTTTTAATACCATACATGGATGCAAAACCATTGAACATGGCATATTTAAAAACAAATACCCAACATGTATCTGTAATTATTCCATGTCTTAATTTCAACAAAAAAATTGATTTATCTGTAATACTCATCTAATTCCATGTCGAATTTCAACAAAATTATGATTACATAGATGGATGCAAAAACTCTGAATACAGCATCTTCTTCAACAAATTTCAATCCTTAGAATCTTAGTTGCTCATACTCAAAAATCCCAATTCAAAAGTTTTTAAGAAGCTCCCATCCCAGCAATTTCCAATCTCAATGTCTGGAATCTAAAATGGAAGGAAGGAAAATCAATAAAGTAGTGCCCCACTCAGTAAGTTGCATTGATTCTAGGCATGAAATTCCTAAACAAACTCACTCAAAGTAGTGCCCAATGTTCACACATTCTCCTACATACCCAGATGCAAAAACATTGAGAGTGACATTATCTAGCTAAATTCCCCAACTGGTCTACAGTCTCGAATTTTGTGCAAATACATTGAAAGTGGTCCCTGAATGACCAAGAAACACAGTTATACAG